>CM060122.1:11304595-11666177 GCA_030522415.1 Channallabes apus
GTGAAAATGTTCAGCCTTTTTCTACTCTTTGAAACAGCAGTAAATCCTCTGTGAGGTGTGTATTTATGCTAGCAATTGATATAAAATTCTTCAATATGTAGCACCATGCACACTATTGTAAAGCAGTGAAAAAAATTGAATTTAAGTGAATTTTCATTATTACACCAGAAGCGTATACCGTACGATTCTTTCATACATTTCAAATGACCTTCATGAATCTGAACAATTTTAGCACTTTCAGGAAAAAGGTAAGAGTAACCATAATTTAATATACACTGCCTGAAAGAAAAATAAACAAACTTGTGTTTCACAAGGGTGAAATTATTGTCCTGCATCAAGCAAAGAAAACAACCAAGGACATCTGAAGTTAGAATTGAATTAAGAACTGTCTGACTCATTATTAATGAGTTAGACTATTAGATTATTAATAACACCTGTTCATTTTCTAATTAATGAAATTATCTAATCAACCAATCACATGGCAGTTGCTTCAAGACAATCTCCTGAACTCCAAACTGAATGTCAGAATGGGAAAGAAAGGTGATTTAAGCAATTTTGAGCGTGGCATGGTTGTTGGCGCCAGACGGGCCGGTCTAAGTATTTCACAATCTGCTCAGTTACTGGGATTTTCACGCACAACCATTTCTAGGGTTTACAAAGAATGGTGTGAAAAGGGAAAAACATCCAGTATGCAGCAGTCCTGTGGGCGAAAATGCCTTGTTCATGCTAGAGGTCAGAGGAGAATGGGCCGACTGACTCAAGCTGATAGAAGAGCAACTTTGACTGAAATAACCACTCGTTACAACTGAGGTGCAACAAAGCATTTGTGAAGCCACAATACGCACAACCTTGAGGCGGATGGGCTACAACAGCAGAAGACCCCACCGGGTACCACTCATCTCCACTACAAATAGGAAAAAGAGGCTACAATTTGCACAAGCTCACCAAAATTGGACAGTTGAAGACTGGAAAAATGTTGCCTGGTCTGATGAGTCTCGATTTCTGTTGAGACATTCAAATGGTAGAGTCAGAATTTGGCGTAAACAGAATGAGAACATGGATCCATCATGCCTTGTTACCTAAAGCTGCAAATTCAACAAAAGCCCATTTTCGGTTCTTTGCAACCTATAAAATGTTATAACTCTGTTGTGCATAATAATTTGGAACAATGCGTTTTCAGTTTTTTTATTTTTAAAATAAACATTGTTATCATTAGGAGGTCGGTTCAATAAAATTCTAAATATACCCTAATGGTTGATGACTTGAAAATTATACTGACTGTCATTTGCATTGACTAATTATGAAAATCAGGGAAATATATCATTTGCGTAATAATTTGGAACATGGTGTATATTATAATCATGTCTTCATAAAACTTGCTGTGTTGGCACTTCTGACCTGCACAACACAGTCTGTGTCTTATTTGTGCTTTTCCCTCCTTTGCATAATGTCTAAATGTGAGTCAATTTATGTGAGCCAAAATTTTATTGTAGCTGGGAACCAGCACTTTAATAAAAGCTCTGGCGAAGCATGCAGATAAGCGGCTTTTAACACATTAAATTTACTTTCTCATGCTAACAAGCTTTATTTGGTCATAGATCAAATAGAACAGTAATGTATTTATAATAATGGACAATTTGCTTAACATGTTTTCTCTCTTATAGTAAAAAGGCACCAAAATAAAATCTTAAATCTCATGGTCGTTAATGATGGTTGTGATTTCCACAATAAAAAAAGTCTGATCCGTAAAATAAATAAATGATTAGGACTCCATGTAAGAGAGCATTCAGTCCTTGAAACAGCCTCAGGTAATATGCTAGTAATATAACATGATGTTACTACACTGGAATAAATAAAAATTAAAATAAATAAAACAGAACATATGTTTGTTTGTTTTTTATTCACTCTGGGTCTGGATCTTGGTAACACACGGGGAATGAGCAGCAGTTTGTGTAGCCGTTCCACAGGCTGGTATGATTTTAGTTTGGGGAAAGATATCAGAGAACTTGGAGGAACATGAGAAGCATTACCTTTCATTTCACCCATGTCCAGCGTCTTGCCCAACTGCTCCAGCAGGTCGGCACGTGCTGCGTTCTTCTTGTGCTTCTTGCCATCATAGTGTTGTCGCGCCATGCCTGGGTTATTAAACCATGCGTGGCACAGCTGGCAGTAGCGATCCGAGTCCCCATTAAGCTGTGGCCAGCTTTCAGGTGGGATTTTAACTGGATTCGGGGCCACCTCTGAAGGACAGAAAGAATGAAAAGTGTCAGTAAACTTTATGGTTGAAATTTGAGAGCCAACTTTTTTCTTTTCCATTCCTTGTACTGTAGGAATGTATGTGGGTAACATTAAAATGTTTGTGGAGTCCTGTCCTTCTCTTGCCTTCCTCTTTCCCTTCCATTTTCCTTGCCTTCTCCCAGCACATACTATGACTTGTGTGTCCTCAGCTTGATTTTGCCATCTGCAGCATCGCCATAGGCCTAGAAATAATGAGCTCTTGCCTTAATCTGTCGCATAAGCAAGAATGTCTGACAGTCAGCGGGTGAAAAAACTCGCACCCTAATCTGCTTCTTGCTGCTCGCTTTATCTGTTGTGTGTATGACTGGTATGATGCACCAAGCCATGGAAACACAGATTCTGTTCTAATGCCCAATGTTGTAGCTGTTTGTTTTTTTCTCGCACAGATCTTTGTGTTGTACGATGAGTCATATTTGGATATGTTTGCAGAGCAATGGTGCGTCTTCTGTGAACTCTCATTTTTACATGTCTTAGATTGGACAAGGACAAAAATACCTCAAAAATGACGCCACATTAGAGGATTAGCAATTTCCACATTTTTATCATTATAAACCATTAAAGTAAAAAAAAAAAAAAAAAACAATAAATCATTACCGGGATCAAATTTTGACACTCTTATGCCATTTAACATCACTAGAGAACAAAGTTAATGTTTTTCCATCATTACGTAGACAATACACATGCTGATTACTACAATGCCTTCATTTATCAGCATGAGCACAGAATCTGGGACGCGACCGTAAACAGCAGGCACACAAGAAATATCCTTTCATCCCACTGAGATAATCGCACCCCGTGCCAAGAGCTGCGATTTCTTTCTTCGGTCTGTTTTTCTTTTTCTTTCTTTTTTCTTCTTTACAGCATTTTTCCCCCTTTGCCATTGTTTTCAAGACTTTAAAATGACACACACACACACTCGGTTTGGGTGAAATTTAATTTGGGTAGTTAACTGCTGCGGAATGAGATGATGGTGAATTCTGAAAGTGAATTAACTCAAGAGTCAAGAGGGAAACATAGATTACTGTATTTGGTGGAGCGTGACAATGTAACAGAACGAAATGAAAGCAAAGTGATTAAGATAATTTCATCGAAATTGGCAGACACTTACTTTATCATTCTATACCAACATGCAGCTTCTGTTTCCAGATCGCTTAGACATTTAATTATTAAAATACACCAAACTGATTTGCTTGTTTGGAGTCAGTGGAACCTGAATATGAAAGATCTAAGTTTGTACTGTAGTGCTATTTACTCCCTTTAACCAAGAAGAATGGGAAATGTAGAATTTGATGAGCTTTGGTCCTGTTTTTTTTTTTTTTTTTGGTCAATGCCATAGAAGCTTTAGAAGCATTGTGATTAATGCAGATATTGCATGAGCTAGTAGTGAAGCAAGCTATTTGATTCACATCATAACTTTTAAGAGGAAACGGCGAGTCTGTTGTTTCCAGGAAACAATGTTGTATTTCATCGGAAGGAGAGAAGGTAAGGAGAAGTGTCGATGAGAAGTGTGCAGAAATGAGTTTGAACTGTCTGTGTCATCCTTCAGGAGGCCAAACACCAGACTGATGATCTATCTGAGGTGTTTGCTTGGGCGTGATGGGTTTTGTCTGGGCAGCGGGTGAAATTGTTCAGCCTTTTTCTACTCTTTGAAACAGCAGTAAATCTTCTGTATGGTGTGTATTTGGGGTAGCAATTGGTATAAAATTCTTCAATATGTAGTACCATGCACACTATTGTAAAGCAGTGAAAAAAATTTAATTTAAGTGAATTTTCATTATTATAAAAGGTAAGAGTAACCATAATTTAATATACACTGCCTGAAAGAAAAATAAACAAACTTGTGTTTCACAAGGGTGAAATTATTGTCCTGCATCAAGCAAAGAAAACAACCAAGGACATCTGAAGTTAGAATTGAATTAAGAACTGTCTGACTCATTATTAATGAGTTAGACTATTAGATTATTAATAACACCTGTTCATTTTCTAATTAATAAAATTATCTAATCAATCAATCACATGGCAGTTGCTTCAAGACAATCTCCTGAACTCCAAACTGAATGTCAGAATGGGAAAGAAAGGTGATTTAAGCAATTTTGAGCGTGGCATGGTTGTTGGCGCCAGACGGGCCGGTCTAAGTATTTCACAATCTGCTCAGTTACTGGGATTTTCACGCACAACCATTTCTAGGGTTTACAAAGAATGGTGTGAAAAGGGAAAAACATCCAGTATGCAGCAGTCCTGTGGGCGAAAATGCCTTGTTGATGCTAGAGGTCAGAGGAGAATGGGCCGACTGATTCAAGCTGATAGAAGAGCAACTTTGACTGAAATAACCACTCGTTACAACCGTGGTATGCAGCAAAGCATTTGTGAAGCCACAACACGCACAACCTTGAGGCGGATGGGCTACAACAGCAGAAGACCCCACCGGGTACCACTCATCTCCACTACAAATAGGAAAAAGAGGCTACAATTTGCACGAGCTCACCAAAATTGGACAGTTGAAGACTGGAAAAATGTTGCCTGGTCTGATGAGTCTCGATTTCTGTTGAGACATTCAAATGGTAGAGTCAGTCATACTTTAGGCCCCTTAGTGCCAATTGGGCATCGTTTAAATGCCACGGCCTACCTGAGCATTGTTTCTGACCATGTCCATCCCTTTATGACCACCATGTACCCATCCTCCCATGGCTACTTCCAGCAGGATAATGCACCATGTCACAAAGCTCGAATCATTTCAAATTGGTTTCTTGAACATGACAATGAGTTCACTGTACTAAAATGACCCCCACAGTCACCAGATCTCAACCCAATAGAGCATCTTTGGGATGAGGTGGAACGGGAGCTTCATGCCCTGGATGTGCATCCCACAAATCTCCATCAACTGCAAGATGCTATCCTATCAATATGGGCCAACATTTCTAAAGGATGCTTTCAGCACCTTGTTGAATCAATGCCACGTAGAATTATATATACATACACACTCAAAAAAAGGAAGTTGGCTACCTATTACATTTTAGTACATGTAACATGTGTTTTGTACATAATAATTTCATGTTTCCAAGATGAACATGAATAAATTATGTTGTATTTGCATGAAATTTAACAACCAAATATATCTTGTCACTATGAAAACCGGAAATATCAAAGCAAACATTGCGAGAAGAGAACACAGTTTGTTGAGAAGACAAATGTTTGGCGGTCGTGTGGAAAAGGTAAGCAGGAATTAATTCCCATCTTTCTACTGTAAATAGAAACAAAATACTGAACATAAATGTCAGCTGTTGTTTAGCGATGTTTAGTCACGTTATTTTGGTTTAAGCTATTTCTTGTATTTTTAATCACACTTAAAATACCGACGGTTATATGCACGTGCTTAATCTGCGGTTCGGTTCTGGTTTCGGTCTGTTCTCATGAGTTGTGAATGCGAGAGGAACAAAGTATAAATATTGTTCATTTGCTAAATTAAGTATCATGAATTTTAATTGAATATCTATCTCTGTACTTTTTCACAGCAGTTTGTGACTGAAAGTGTGTCTGCATCTGACTTCAGGAGTTTCCTGACCAACGTATCTAACGGTCATATTTAAATATCATAACATACAGTTATAAAGTACGAAATGTTTCTGTTGGTGTTTAATTTTGATTTCTATGATTAATACTTATTTGTGTTGTTTTATGTTTTGTACATCTCTTCAAATTGAGACCTCATAAGTTGCTGCTGGTGTAAAACAGGGTTTTTATTAATAAAAATCTCCGTTTTATCCGGTTTGTCTTATGCTTCCTTCACAGAATTCTGTTGACCAAGGCTTGAAATTTAAAATTACTTGAGTTGGATCAACTTAATTTACAACTGAAAAATTTGTTGTACCAACCCTATTCATGTTGGATGAACCTTAAAATATGCTGGCTTAACAGTATTAAATTATGTTGGACGCAGCTGTAGTAAATAAGTTACATGAACCTAATACAATTTATTTGACTGAACCTAAGAACATGAAGTTGGTCCAACAAAATTGCTTAATGCTGAAAGAAAGCCATTAAATCACGTGGAAATTCTTTCCATGATTTAATTAAGTTCATTCAAAGAGTTATTTTTTTGAGAAAAAAAATAAGACACCACTACAATTTACTCCAGAAAACATCCGGAATATCATCAAGAGGAAGATGGAGGGTCACAAACCATCAAACAATCCTGAGCTATAAAAAGAATTGGTGGAGAGCAAGCCAAACGCATGAACGTTCTTAAATGTAGGTCACTTAAATGCCTGGGGAAGTTGCATTGTCGAAAATCAACATTAGAAATCACAGTTATTTTTAATAATAAAAGTAACAGCATTTTCATATGCCGCAAGAACTTGCGAGATCGGGACTAAACAGCTGTGTATCCATAAGAAATACACTCGTTAGTGAGACTAATCAGAAAACAAAGTCTTCAGTTTGCTATGGAGCATAAAGATTGGACATTGGAACAATGAAGAAAGGCCATGTGGTCTGATGAGTCCAGATTGAGCCCATTGCAGCGTGATGCACTCATCATGCATAGTGTCCACTGTACAAGCCTCTGGAGACAGTGTAATGATCTGAGGTTGCTTCACTTGGTCAGATCTAGACTCAGCAATGTTTGCATGTTCTCCCCGTGCTTGGTGGGTTTCCTCCGGGTACTCCGGTTTCCTCCCACAGTCCAAAGATATGCAGGTTAGGCTAATTGGCGTTCCTAAATTGCCCGTAGTGTGTGATTGGGTGTGTGAGTGTGTGTATGTGTGTGCCCTGCGATGGATTGGCACCCTGTCCAGGGTGTACCCCGCCTAGTGCCCGAAGTCTCCTGGGATAGGCTCCAGGTCCCCCGCGACCCTCAGGATTAAGCGGTATAGAAAATGAATGAATGAATTGTGCACCTCAATCATAGTAATATATAAGATATAAATAAAATATAAGATAAAATTGTTATAACTTTAAATGAAAATGGCTTGCTTATGTTAATGCAATAATACTAAATGCTGCAATATGCAAATAAAGAGTGTGTTATATGAGAGCATGCAGTCATATAAAGGATATGGTTATACCAAGCTTACAGTGTTTGATGAAGGTGAAAAACAGGTTGTCTGCAAAAATATAAACATGGACATGACTGAGAAAGTCTGCTCAATCCAGACTGCAGTTTTTCCATAGAGCTAGCTAGCTACAGTACAGTAGCATCATTGAAATTAATTTTCTTTCAGTGTATTTGCAGTGGAATTTTCAGCTTAGAAGTTTCCTTTTTTCCCACTATTTATTTATTATTTTCCCCAAGCTGTAATTGGTTATAACATGCACATTACTTTCTACGAACGGTTTAAATATTCTCAGAAAGGTGGTTGCGTAAGCAATCCTCTCATAGTTTCTCATAGTTTCTCTAGTTTGTTGCAAATTGAGTAGGCGTAAGTCCCTAAAACCTTCTTCCGCAAAGCGTTCTATTCTTGGCCAGTTGTTATTTGTCATCATTGCTGTCTTCCCTCTCCTCTGCTGTCTCACCCAATGGAATTATAAGGGCTTCACTCCTGCCTTAATGGCCCTTCAGAGGTCCCAAATTAAGTTCCCTTTCTTTGCGGGGGAGACTCGTCTGACACTGAAGGATCCATTAGTATCGAATCAGGTTTGGTTAATGTTCTTATGGTCAGCAGGGGGAAGGACGCTGACATTTGTTTGGCAGCCACTTTTAACCATTCCTCCACACTCCGTGGTGTTTTATTCATTTCATGCATATTCTTATGCAAGAGGTTTGGACTTGCAAAGTTTTGCCAAGTTCGGCTTCGCAAGTTTTCTCTTCGGTTCATAATGGAGAATTCAGGTAGACAAATGAAGACCCCAATAAATAATCTCCTAATACAGCAGCCATCATTAGCGACATGCTGCTTTCTCCACGACTCCTCCCCGGCAGATGGGAGTGAAAGACCCACGGCTTCCGGATGCCTGAAAGGTATTATCATCCATCTCTCTGCTGGCTTAAGAGCACACACTGAGGCTCCTTGTGCATAAAAAGCACTTTGAAAGCACTTCAACAGACTAATATTTTATATATATATATATATATATATATATATATATATATATATATATATATATATATATATATATATATATATATTAGGGAACAGGATTAGCGCTGAGGAAAGAACAGCTGAGATTACATCTAAATGAAAGTTTCCAACTATATGTTCAAGGACAGATAATGCCAGAGACTTCAGAGCAAACTTTCCGATTAAATGTCATTCAGACGAAGAAAAAAATAATCAATTCTATACAAGCAATCAACTGTCAATTACAGATGTTCTCTCTCTCTCTCAGTGGAAACTTTTCCAGGTTTTCAGGTATAGATTTTGCAGCCTCTTGGACTACATTTCTGGAAAATGATGAGGTGCTCTCCACATTCTGACAAATAAAATAATCATCAAGTGACACCTGCATGTCAGGGATTTAATGAGTCTCTTCAAGCGAGAGGAAGTCTTAGAAGAGCTCCAGGTAAATGCCGAGTGACACTTCAGGCAATCAGGAGGCTCAGGAAGAGAAAGTCGACTTTTCCGGAGACCTCCAGCAGACAAACGAGGCACCCGCTGCATTGTAAAGAACATAATATTCACTCACTCACTCACTCACTCATTCACTCACTCATTCATTCACTCACTCATTCATTCACTCATTTACTCACTCACTCATTCATTCACTCATTTACTCACTCATTCATTCACTCACTCACTCACTCACTCACTCACTCACTCATTCACTCACTCACTCATTCATTCATTCACTCACTCATTCATTCACTCATTCACTCATTCCCTATACCACTCATTCTGTACAGGGTCACGGGAGGCCTGGAGCCGATCCCAGGGGACTTGGAGCAGGAGGCGGGGTGTACCCTGGATGGGGTGCCAATCCATTGCTGGGCACAGACACATACATTCACACACACTTTGCATATCTTTGGACTATGGGCAGAAAAAGCACATAACTACTTAAAATTTTTTGTACACTATATTCATTTTAGTGTTTCTAAACTGTCTCTATATTGTAAACTTTTTTTTTCCACCGGCAAATTGAGAAATGCAAATTCTCAGCATTTGAAGTCTGGTGGTGTAATTTTTGTGTTTCTCTACTAAAAGTTTATGAAAACCATTTTGTAAAATCGATGGGGGAAATGTGCTGGAGGATGCGTTTCATATTCTAGACTCTTAAAAGGCAGCATTAGATACTAAATGTCCAAATATCAATGAAAGGAAATCATAAAAGAATGTGTAAAAAAAAAACTGAAAGAAAATTGTTCGGTGAACCATTCCACATTCGTTCTCTCTTTTTTGTTTTAGGCCTAATGAAATAAACTCAAGAAAACCACGATCAAAGAGAAGACGATCAAGGTCATTTATGAATCTGCTATTTAAATAATTTTTCCTCTTAGCTGCCTAATGGAGATGCGGTTGTCCTTCATTTCAGCACTCTGTCTAAAGCATCTGAACAATATATGGTTATGTGTGAGTATTTATATTAATGTACTTCTTCTAATACATTATCATTTTCATAGTACTTACTTGACATTATTTAGAATAAAAAAAATGTGTGTAATCCCCGTCCTACACAGCGTACAGTATAATCACTGTAATAAGGAGTTTCCATAGAGATTTTTATGTCAAATTTATGTCAAGTCTCCAGTGGCAACACTTCCTGACAGGCAGAGTTAAAGCTGTTTATGACTTTAACTTGCATTACATAACTCAAATATCTCATAACATTTACTATTATTATTATTATTATTATTATTATTATTTATTATCATTATTAATGACAGAAAAAGAAAATTATATATCAAACAGAGATCATTCTTATTAACTGTAAAACATGACCAAGGGTTAACACCAGAAAACATCCAGAGCTCGGGCAATACATGTTTGTAATCTACGAGAGTTTACGAGGAAGGAGGGAAACAACGAAACATGCGCGCACGCTAAGGCAACAAATCAGTGATAAAACGGGGTGCGGAGACTAAGTACAGGGCTATAACAAACATCACCAGCGCATGAGATGGTTCCCAAACAATCAAGAACACCAGTTGAAGTTCTCTCTCATTGTGCCTTACTGGACCTAAGAGACGAGGTCATATATGAGAGGTCAGCCTGTGCCTACTATTTACTTCTCTTTGTTCGGTGATTGATCTTGATCCACATCTGAGTGGGTGATCTAGTGTTGCCTTTTGGCTTGCTCTACTAATCCCTTTTGCTAAATATGGGCAGATTTTGCCTTGATTAATTTTTGACAATGTACAAACTATCCTCGTTCGTAATTACTAATTAACCGTATGATCTATGTTAATTCGGTCTGATTTATATGCAAATTAATAGCACAAGCTTTTTTTAGAAGTTAAAATGCAGTATAATTATCATTTAATAGAGGAGTTTAGTCTAGATTAGATATAGTATTATTCTAATTGACGGTATAACCTGCTATGTACAATATAGTAGATACAGTATTCTATACAGTTGATATAAAGATGTAGAAGAATAAACACGCTACATTGAACATGTGAAATCTATACCACGTTATGTGCAATTTTTCTATATTTTTCACACATAAAGAGAGAGAGAACGATAAACTGGTTGAAAGCTTCCAGTTGAGTGGCTCTTTTAAGCTCTACTTCCATTCTCTCTCAGGACCCGAAGCGTAGAAACACACACACACACACTTCTATGAGTGTGTCGATTCCCCCTGCAGGGGAGGCACACGGTGGAAAGTATGACCCACAATGACCTGATCGGACACAACAACACACAGACAGCGATGTGTAAGCATATATATATACACACTCACCATAGCACACTCTCTCACACATCTATATACAGTAGCATAGCATTATCTCTCAGCCACACACACCATGTTTGTTGTGTCTCATAACCTTTTCTAGTACCCCCCCTTCTCTCTCTCTCTCTCTCTCTCACACACACGGTACAGTTTATTGTTCAGTGCTTAAACACAATAAGGACAGGACACTGATGAGTATATCGATTTCATCAAGCAATATCTTATATCTCACAGCAGACACACGCACACACACTCTCTCTCTCTCTCCTCATAGAGACATTTGTTAGTGTAGTTACATCTGTTTTTATTTTTTAAGCTATTAGTACTATGCAAAAGTGTTGAGCCAGACCTAATTTCTTCATGTTAAATTTAAATAAATTAAATTATATAATTAAAGAAATGAGAATAAATGTTTTCCTGCGACAGGCTGCACAGAAACCTAAAGATTTAAAAGTTGGTTGTATATGTAACAACCTCAGCAGCAACCTCATTTCCCTTCTCATCTGTTGCAGCCACTCAGCATCATCAGTATACTGTACAGATCACCAACCTGATCATCTGCTTCATACCTTAAGTTAGACAGATATTTTTATGCTTGAATGATTCATTGATCATACAGTAGATTTGTGTAGCTTAACAAAAAAATAAATACAATTCTTTGAAACTACTCAGGTACAGAGACTAAACTGAAAATGAGAGGCGAAAACTTGCCAATAAATGAGAGTGAAAAGAAGTCCATTAGTATTCCTTGAAGGAATATTCCTCAAGACTATATTAAAAAAACAAGAAAGTCTGGCTCTTTGAAAGCAAGATATGAAGATAAAAGGTATAGACTTTTTACCTATTTTTCTGTAATAAAAGTATGAATTCAGCTGATTTTGTTCTGCTAACTAAGCAATATAAACTAGCAAACCTGCATCAGCGGTTTACTAAGCATGCTAATAATAGTAAAGGTCATTAAGGTCATTAGCATGAATGTATCAAATGCTGTTTAAGCACCATCACCAGAATCCTTTTGATAGATGAAAAATACCCAGATAGCACAGGTACGTCGCGGAGACGTCTGCTAAAGAGCGTATCATCTGGTAAACATTGCGTTCGTTTTTTTATAGTCATATTTTGAACGTCTGTAGATCGCCTGTTTGAGCTGTTAAATGATACATCGTCTTTACGTCTATACAACGTATACAAAAAGTATCTTTTTAATCCGAAATTTGCTGGTATGTGGACGGGACCCTGCAGCATCAGCTATAACTTGAATGATTTAAGGGGAAAAAAAAAACAGTACGTGAATTTTTTTTTTACATAGTGGCGGAAGCGGGCTTCCATAGGTTTATTCAGAAGAACTACATGAAGATAAAATATCGGATGTTAATTAAAAGGAAAAGGTTTATATTTATTAAATTATTGTAATTGTTTCTTTTAACTTACGGCTTCAGCTATGAGGAATCGAATCCTTCAGTCTCCGACAGAATCGGATGCTGAAAAATTCATCAAATATTTCCTTCGCTTGGCGCCAGCGGGGATGTAATTTTTTGTTATTTGTTATGCATGTACACACTAAAAAACGCTGGGGTGTTTTTTCTACCCAAACGCTGGGTTGCCGCTGTTGGCTCATTTTTCTGGGTTATTTTCAGAGAGTTGGGTAGTTTTTGTGTAACCCAGCTGCTGGGTTAAAGTTTGCTCGGCCCCTCCCCCAAAGTTCACCGGTGGATTCAGCGGCTGTCACTCAGCTTCGTGTCTCTTGAGCTCCCACACCGCTGATGACGGTTCATCCTCCTCGGACATTTAAGGGAAAATTACGTTAAATACAAGGTCTGTATACACATGTTCACTCACCTAATTCACATATGACTGAAAAATTATTACTATATGTAACATTTATTACTGTTACCGTGTTAAGGTTACACACAAACTTTCCGGCTGGTCTGAGGTACTGGATGATAATTTAGCTGAGAATAGCTGCTATAGTTAGCCAAAGAACCCCACCTGTGTATGAAAGAAACGGCTAAGATGTCTGAGATTTTTTGCTTTCTCTGTGAAATGTTTTCAGGGTTATGAAGATGGTGAAGTGATGAATGAACGCTAAACTGTTAACTGTAGTGCTAGCATGACGCAGGCATTTAGTTAGGTTGCTAGCGTTAGCAACCACATATCTTTCTAAATAGAAACGAAATACTGAACATTAATGTCTCTGTTGTTTGGCGATGTTTAGTCACGTTATTTTAGTTTAAGCTATTTCTTGTATTTTTAATCACACTTAAAATACAGACGGTTATATGCGAGTGCTTAATCTGCGGTTCGGTTCTGGTTTCGATTCTGGTTGTCATGAGTTGTGAAGCGAGAGGAACAAAGTATAAATATTGTTCATTTGCTAAAAATTAAGTATCATGAATTTTAATTGAATATCTATCTCTATACAGTATTTTTCACAGCAGTTTGTGACTGAAAGTGTGTCTGCATCTGACTTCAAGAGTTTCCTGATCAACCGTATCTAACGGTCATATTTAAAAGTCATAACGTACAAAGCGTTTTTGTTGGTGTTTAATTTTTTTTTCTATGATTAATACTTATTTGTGGTGTTTTATGTTTTGTACATCTTTTCAAATTGAGACCTCATTTGTAAGTTGCTGTTATCTCGTTTTGTCGTTTTTGTATAAATTAATCAAATGTTTGCTTTTTATTAAATGTATTTTTTATATAAAAAATAAACGAATCTGTGTTTTATTATTAGTTGAGAGTGTGGTTTATTTATTTATTATCATATTTGGTCATTGTAACATGCATTAGGGCGCATTATAGACGTGCCGTGGGTATTTAATTAAAATAATGTGAGGGGGGTGTTTTAATAAAACGAGGTCTATCCGACATCGGGCAGATGTATAAACATCTGATTAACATCGTCTAAAGAGCGGATCAGGGTGGTTTTAATTTGTTTACGTCTTAAATACGTAGGCTAAGCGTTGTTCTACCATCGGCACGCACGTCTCGGCGACGTCTTCCAGATGAGCAATCGCCCTCTGCCAGACATCTGCAAGATGAAAAAGACGATGTCGCATAGACGTCTCCGCAATGTGTGCGTGCTATCTGGGTACGCCAGTTCACAGAGAATATACAACATTTACCCCAGATGTACTGTTAAATAACAACAACAACAAAAAATGGAATAAATAAAGCTTCCATCTAATTGCACTTAGCATCGAGCGCTAGCTAAAACATCTGTGGGAGCAGCTATATTCAGAAAAGTCAAACATGATGCCATAGAGTTATGAGGAGGTTATGCAAACAACAATAATTTTGCTTAATTTTTAGATCTTCTATTTATTTTTTTGGGGGGGGGCAAAAGATCTTAATTGCTTAATTAACAAACAAACAACAACAGCAAATGCGAAATCACTCTTAATGATATAAGCACATTATTTCTCAACAGGTTTAATAGGGTGTAATAAAGAAAAACCTCTCTCAGGTTTGCATTTCTGAGTGTGTGTACGTGTGTGTGTGTACGTGTGTGTGTGTGTGTGTACGTGTGTGTGTATGTGTGTGTGTTACCTTTCCCCGTGATGCCAGGCTGCTCTCCCAGCACTAGTTTGAGTCTCTTAGCATGGATCTTGCCCTGATAGTGTGACTGCGCAACCACAGCTGAGGTAAAAGACATGTTACACAACGTGCAGCACTTATTCTTGTCCACGTCTCCTTCCTCAGTGCCCTGCAACAAACACACACACACACAAAGATTACTGCAGGCCTTACATTTACATTGCACTGGCTCTGTTAAATCACCCCTTCTACAGAAATCAGTACCAGAACAGCTTCACAGCACCGACACTGGAGACTCCTTCCATATATGCAGAAACGAGTATAAAAGAACCATGTCAGAGCTGCTAGTACAGAAAACGAATTAGCAGCGTCTGACCAAGCAGAGTTGTGACTCCAACTGCACTTTGGTTGAAATATATAATTGAGTATAAATGACAGAGAAATTATGCAACATCAGAGACACACAGAGAGAAGCCGAGTGCTGCTTAGGAAGAGCTAATTTACCTGCTGTGTGTGTGTGTATGTGTGTGTGTCTCTGTCTGTCTGTGTGTGTGCGTGACATCAATTTGGCACTTCCTGACTCGTGAAGTGCTTGAAGAGCTCTCCCATCATCTCCCTGTGTGAAGTGTGTGTCAGATCCATTACACACTCCCTCATGCTCTGTGTGTGAACTACAGACAACAGGGAGAACGTCCAACCCCTGACTTGTTAAAAAGGTCTCGTTCACATGTCTACAAACACGACAGTCTCCTAATATGGGACGAATCCCACTCAGCAGGGGTGAAAGTAGGTTAAATTCTTACTCATATTATATAGCCACTAGGTGAGGAGATTAAACAAGTGAGATGTCGGACAGTTCTGTAAATCTCCTAAGTATCTTTAGGTCTCTGCTTATTCTGCCTTGGAATAGCATCGGATAACTAATGTTTCCAGTCTTCACCACTGCGGGTGTCCAAGGATATGCATACTGGCTTTTTCACATTCATTTTAATTTTAAACTAGCTGGACTTAATTTTGACAAGATCCAAATGTAGCGCCAAAAGTTGACTTTATTATTATTTCACTCATGAGTGGTAGGGACATAGCAATAGCATTAGCATACCCCATATTGGTTAGCGGTTTTTCTTTTTCTCCATTTTTGACCAACCAACATCTTAAAAGTCTTAGTCTTTCTCTTTTCATTGTGTATTGCCATGTGCTTGCTGTTGCTCACAGTAAATGTACAGTAAATGCTGCTTGCAGAGGTTGGGTTGGATGCAACAAATTCTCATGTTAGGAGGAATGTTAGTAGTAATTTCAAGTAATTACTGTATATATGATATTTGGGGCGTTGGTACTTGCCGGTTTTGATTATTTGAGGGTTTACCACCTTTCCCCATTGGTTGAATCGCAAATAGTGTTAAATGGAAAGCTTGTGCACAGTGTACATTTTCTTCGTTCCATTTTCTTTGTTCCACAATCATGTTAAATAGGAGTAATGAAAAGTCGGAACACAACATAGGCAAGGCAATTCAGAGGCACTTCAGAACAACTTAGAAGCGATTACTAAGGAGACAAAGTGTTGTTTAAGTGACAAAGTTATCAGGTGTTTTCTTGCTGAAAATGCTTCCGTGATTGGTTTTAAATGTGGGTTTAAACAGACAGCTGCTCTTCCCTCTTTTCCATTAAAGCAGAGCGTCACTGTAGTGGTATGCCATACTGGTGTGTACCAAGCCATTGCAAAGAAACACCTTTCTTTTAATCATTTAATCTCTTCTTTGTCTCCTAGGCAGAAATGAGCCATCTTTGAGGCTTGAATGAGATTTACCGTTTTCTGCATCTTCTCAAAAGGTGTCTCAAATGTGGCTCATTAACTTTTAATCTCAGAGATAGTTTACATTTGTGTGACCCATATTCAGAAATGAGCCATCTTTGAGACTTGAATGAGATTTTACCCGTTTTCTCAATCTTCTCAAATGTGCCTCAAATATAGCTCATATTTTTTGTTTCCCCAAAGCAGTGTTTCCCACACAAAGTACACAGTACTTGTAAACTGTGCATTTGGGTTTTCTGATGTCATGTATAATTAAACTCATTACTTCTTCTTCTTATTATTATTATTATTATTATTATTGTCACACGTGATCTTATAAATAATTTTTATTTCTTGCTCATATGATCCTTTAGCTTACTCATGTGTGTATAGTTAAAATGAAATAAAATTGAGGGGATGGTTAGTAGGTTGGATCTCTGAAATGAAGATATATAGATATGTAGGTTGGTAACGCCTAAAGTCAATTACAAAATTGCTTTGTAATAGATTAATGTTTTCTTTTTTTTTAAATCTAGCTTCTTCATTTTAAAAAATCCAACCACCAGTTATATTATCGTACAGTTCACCCAAGTGTCCCTAGTTGATCAACATGGCTAACCTTTTATGGGTTGCGCGTTCTGATCATAAAAATAGAGTAACGAGGCTATTTTTAAAATGTAAGGAGTAGAAAGTACAGATAATTGCTTAAAAATGTAAGGAGTAGAAGTAAAAAGTCGGCTGAAAAATAATTACTCCAGTAAAGTATAGATACCCAAAATTTCTACTTAAGTAAGGTAACGAAGTATTTGTACTTCGTTACTTGACACCTCTGGGTATAGCTTTGACAACAGTTAAAAATATTTAATAAACAGTTAAAAATAATTTTACATGATGTTAGAATTATTTTATATATAAAGGAGTTATTTCTACTCTCTTGCTCTCTTCCTCATAGATCTGATATTAACGTGTTAAATCTTCCCTGCTGCTATCTTCCTGTCTCCTCTTGCATCTGTTCATTCACGCTCACCTTCCCATACTCTGTCTCTCTCTCTCCCTCTCTCTCCCCCTCTGTCTCCTTCCACCTATCTTCCTCTCCTTTGATTCAAATTAAAATTTTATTTGTCACATACACAGTCATACACAGTACGATATGCAGTGAAATGCTTATACGACAGCCAGTGACCTTAAAAAGAAAATAAAAGCTTATACGTAAGGAATAAATATTAATAAAAAGAAATACTAAAGAAAATAAATTTAACTAGTAAAATAGTTGTACAAATATACAATGTACAAATGAGGGCATAATAAAAATCTTACAAAATATAGGGGATATATATATATATATATATATATTATTATTATTATTTTATTATATATATATATATATATATATATATATATATATTTCCCCTATATGTTGTAAGATTTTTATTATGCCCTCATATATATATATATATATATATATATATATATATATTAGATATATATAGTATATAAAATTTTACATGTGAATCTGGTTGTAAAACTTTTTTGACTTCCCAGACCGGGAATCGAACTCAAGTTGCTGCGCTGAGAGCACCATATCCTAACCACTAGACCACGAAGGATTAACTGTTACCATCTCGGAAATGCCGGCTATTCAACCTGCGACCTTGCAGCACTGTTTTTTTCGGGATCTCACCAGGACATTTACAATGGTTAATTTGTAGTAACATATGTCTATAGCACAGGCGTTTAGTCAAACATATTTATACCGATCTTTTGCTGTTAATAAACAGAGACCTTTCTGACAGACAACGTGTGTGTGTGTGTGTGTGTGTGTGTGTGTGAGACTGAGTCATATAGATGCTGGGAATAGGACATCATACACGCGAAGCATTGTGTGTGTGTTTGACTGAGTCTCTCCTGGTGTCAGAAAAGCTTATCGAAGCATAGCGCACTCGCCTCGTTACTAAACGAACTTTAGAAAAACTTTGTAAATATGTAGTGCAAAAAAAAGCATGTACCTTGAGCGGGAATTGAACCCCGGTCTCCCACGTGAAAGCACCAAATCCTAACCACTAGACCAACGCACTTCTGCAACAAACTGCACACCACACTCATGTAGGCGCCATTTTGCTCCAGTGTAGAAAAACAATGGCCGACGGCTCTTTTTTCACTCGGGGCGGGTCTTTGCTAAAACACCAGTGTCAATCAACTATAGTAGGAGCGGCCTCTGTCGGTGTGACTTCACACCGACAGGCTTTTGAAAACGGCCTGATTTCAGAAGGGGCATCTTATATTATTAAATTAAAAGAAAATCGCTGGGCGGCTCTTTATCATTGTAGAGTGGTTGTGTACACACTCTCCTAACACACAATGCAGTCCAAACAGCTTGAAAAAGTCCATGTAGCACCGTAGGTGCCCTTTAAAAAAAATAATAATAATCCTACTCTATTTGTTGTAAACTTTTCTTTCTTTTTTTTATGTGTCATGCTGTTTTGTCTTGACATTTGTTTTGTCCTGGAAGCTCTGTCACAAGCTCTAAAACTAATTCCTTGTACGTGCAAGCATACTTGGCAATAAAACTCTCTGATTCTGATTATACATTTACGACTAAATGCTCAACATTTTCTCATGACCAACCGAATTAAGTCTACAGTACATATAGATTCTAATAAAGACATAATTTTTCAATTTCTCCCACACATGCTCTAAGCCTGCAAATGTTTAAGTGTCCAGTGTGTTACAGAAATGTGCAGGGCATCGCCAGGCCTCGGTGTCAAGTCAGGGAAAAAAAATCTGTCCACTTTATCCATCATTCATCCAGACCTTTAGGTGGCGGTAGCGCATCACCTACTTTGCCTGCCGCAGATAAAATGAAAAAGAAGACCAAGAAGAAGACAAAGCGGACAGTGAAGGTGGGTTGTACTTTTTCGAGCAAATTTAAAATGAATTATTATTGACAAGCAGTCAAAAGTTAAAACCACAGAGTCTGTGGTAAAAACAAAAAACTGTGGTATACTTGTGTGTAAATACTGAAAATTACATTTACAAATTACAGCTTTTCACGTTTGTTACATGTTTGTTCTTAAACTGCTAAAGGAATTCAAACGCTACCTGTGGGTGTTTTAGCATATGGATTAGCATGTCTAGGTAACGAACACTTGTGAGGTTGAAAGGAGAACAAGTATCCCAACAAACAAAATGCAGGAGAATGTTCCGGAGTCTCCATCAGCACTACATCATCAGTTAGGTAAGCACCAGTCCATGAGCAAGCTCAAGCCCACCTCTCAAACTTCAGAAAGTTAGGAATGAAGTAGCTGAACGGAGTTTAGGTAAATCTCAAATGTTTTAATATCGTGTTTTTTTGTTCCTTTAGATACTAAGCAACTACAAGAATTGAGAGGTGAGAGAACTTTTCCTGGCATTGGCCCGTTCTTCTAGCCCTTACATACAGAATGCAACCCATTTTCCCTTTTTAATTTTTCATCTCCTTTTTGACTGATTCTTTTCACTGGAAGATTGTCACAATGCTGTGGCCTTTGCGTAACCTCTGTATAAATCATACCACTGTGAGTTGAGCAGTGTGACACTAAATATCTTTGTCAGGTTGACTGACATTTTGTATCATTTAGTGTGTTGATCTGACAGGTTTTGCTGTTGTCTGTTATATTTTGTGAATTGAAAATGTATTACACTGTATGCTGTTAATTGAGGATTTTCTATATGTTCAATAAAACTATAATATTTCTCATTTGTATCTCATGCATCTCATTTACATCTGGATTTAATCTCATTATGGTCTTATATATGACTCATTTGCTTCTTCAAATGCAGTTCTGTTTCTCATGTACAGCTCAGATTTATTAAATGTTTCTCAAGTATGTCTCGGGTTGTGTCTCATTTATGTCTTGTTGTTTCTCCCAAGCCAGCTTTAGGATAAACAGAAAAGACAAAGTCGAGCTTGTAATGAGACACCTCAATTTAGTTTCATGAGACAAGAAAATGCTCATTCTGAGCAACATAATTTTGGGAACCTACTTTCTTACACAAACACAAAAATCATGGTCTTCAAATGAAAAGATGCACACAAAGACTTCTACAAATCACACACACACACACAGATTTGTCAATATTGTATGTCTGTGTAGTGCTGTTTGTGTACATTGTGTAATTATGTGCTTCAGTAATCAATTGTTTTGGCAGACATGAACTCCATTTTCATGAGATCCATCATGTTTCTTCACAAAGGTATATATAATACTTCTCGAAAACTGCCTATCCTGAGCAGAAGTAATGGCACCCCTCTAGTTTTTCAGAGCTGCAGCAGCTGGCTACATCCACTTCAAAAAGACTTCATTTATGTACTGAAGAACGAAATCGATGCAGGTGGCAAGTTCACTTTCAGTACAAGGGCATCTCTGTGAGTGTGTGTGTGCGTGCATGCGAGTGCATGTGCGTGTGTAGTGGAATGGATATCTTGCTGTCACAGCAGTTGCACTAATTTGGCCTGAAAAAAAAAAGACAGAAAGAAAGGGATCTGCCTCAAATGACACATTAGCACTTAATTAAGCAGAAATGGAGCAGAAACTAATTCACAAGGGATAAGTTTATTTTTCTTACTTTCTTACTTTTTTTTGGATGCATACATTTTCTTGTTTGCCATTTGATTTCTTTCTTCCATTTCCATTATTTCTTTGTTTCTTGTTTTCTCTGTTCCTCCCTCCATTCCATGCTATTTGTCTTTAGAACATTATTTCCTTTCTTTCTTTCTTATTCATATTTATATTCATTTGAAAGAATTCATATTTCCTTCAAGCATGTTACTCCTTTTCCTTATTTCTTTTTAAATTTTCTCTTTTTGTCCTGTTTTCCTACCATTATTTCTTTTGCACTTACCTTTTGTCCTAACTCTTCAATTTTGTGTTTTATATTTCCTGTTTGCCTTTTTCTCTTTCTCTTGCAAATGTCCTTCTTTCTTCCACCATCCATTCGTTCTTATCTACCTTTTCATATAATCATATAATTACACATGTGTGTATACATAACTACATACAGTATATACAAACTGAGGGTATCTGAGGGTAACTGAGGGAATCACCCCTTCCCCCTTTCAAATAATAGCATTTTCTTGCTTTGCAGCCTGAAATGAATATAGACACAGTTTTAAAATAACACCATCATATCCAAAAACAATAAAAAACAATCACTGATTTGGAAAATAATTTCTAAAAATGACTCGAAATTCAATCAGGTGAAGATAATCAGCTTCTTAATAGCACACAATGCTATTTGACTTTCAACTGTAATCAGCTATGGTCATTTTGATTAGCTCAACATGAAAAGCTGGAGCATTTGGTAGTGCAACTGAAGCAAACAACTATGGGTTGCAAGGCATTGTCGAAAGATCTCCGGCACAAAGGTGTGCAAAGACATAAGTTAGAAGATTTTTTAAGGGGAAAAAAATTTGAAAGTTTTATCACTATCATTAAAGTCTATTATCAAGAAACGAAATGTCTTTTGTACAAAACAAACACTCCCTGCATCAGGACGTCTTTCCAAATTGGATAAAAGACCCAGTAGGAAACTGGTCAGAGAGCCTAACAGGAGGCCCACAGCAACTCTGAAGCAGTTGCAGAAATTTATAACAAAGAGTGGTCATTGTGTGTACTGCGTTCATCACAAACTTTTCCACAAACATGGCCATTAAAATCTCTGAAATGACTTGAATATATATATACACACACACATACAGTGGTCACCTAATCGGAGCGTCGGTTTTACCCTCGCAGCGCTTGGCGACAGCATTTGGGTTCGTGCGTTTGCTGGCTTTTAAACTATAGACTGATACCTCATGCCTTAGTTCATTCTCTGCCGGATTAATGAGACGCGCTCCTTTAGAACTGCACGTAGTGAAGCACTGTAGTTAAACGAATTCATAATCACAGTACTAAAATTACAGTACAAATGTCAAATTCAAATTAAATCAAATATTATTAGGATCAAATTTAAGCACAATAAATGTTAACACAGTGAGGCTTTAGATTTTATCATGTGTAATTAGAAAAGAAGTGTGTAGGGTTTTGTGTCATCTTATTTCTTGTGTTCTTTAAATTTATAGTAGATTTATTAACTGAAATAAATGACCATAAAATTAAAACATTGTCAGGACGTTCTCCTACGTCTATATATATTACACACACATATAACATATTATGATCTGTTCTATAGCCCATCTGTTTTAACTTAGTTTAACTAATTATAGTGTGTTAAGTCTTACTTTAGGTTAAACGTTTTTGAGAATTTGACCATCCAGCTTAGATAAATGTTATGTCATTGATTGATAAAATCTGGATTAAGGATATTTTATTTTATTTTGTTTTATTTATTTAATTTTTTAGATTCCCCCCTGAGGGATTGCCATCTTATTGTGGTCAGGGGGTTTGCGTGCCTCAACTGTTGAAGGGGAGGGAGGGGCCACCACTGGGTGCAAGCCCGGGATCATTAGCAAGGATAGCTCACCAGCTGTGCCTAATTCCGTCATGTGGGCCAGGGGCGGACTGGGACCAAAAAGTGGCCCTGGACTTCCTGGCCCACAGCAGCCAACATCATAATACATTGGCTCATTAATGCAGAGATAAATTTCTGCACACCAGTTACTAGTATAAAATATAACACAATACAAGAAACAAAGGAAAGGACATCAAGACGAACAACATATAAAACTGAAAGACAATATTTTAAAAAGAATGGCAATAAAACTGAACAGGTAAGCTGAAATAAAATCAGTAGCAGCATTAGCTCAGGCTAGTAAACTAGTTACTTATTTTAATGCTAATTACTTTAGTTAATTCCGCTTCTGATTTTATTCCAGCTTACCTGTTCAGGTTGATTGTGCTTCTTTTCACTTGGCTCTGGTTGATCAATGCCAGACAACACTCAAATGCAAATTATTCACCCTCCCCAGGTGTGAATCAGCTGTTCTCACCTATACAGTCAGAGAAACTGAATGAGCTGAAAGCTGAGCCTTTGTTTCACGACCACGACACCCCTCTCTCTCTCTCACACACACACACACACACAGAGTAGACCAAATCATTACATACTTTATCCAACAAACATGAAAAATATCCACATAATGATGAGTTAAAAAGCATTGGTTAATTTTCATTTAGACAGACTGTTTGTATCTGATTATTTGTATTATTAAAGAACAACAGCACAAACAACAACACAAGGGTTTGTAAGAAACATTTTTATTATTTTGACAAGAGTTAAATTTGTAACAGTAGAAGGCATCCCAATTTAAATATATAAATAACTAAAAACAAATTGAGCAAACTATCAGAATAAAAAAATAGAACGAATCATTATTAAAGAAAATTATAATGACCATAACAGCCTACTGCATTTCATTATTTATAATAACGCAAAAACACGAGTGCTGATGATGGCATCGACATGTGCTGATCCAGTAGCACATCCTGACAATGTTTGAATTTTATGGCTTTTATGAAAACTAAACTTGGCTGTGATTTCCCTGTAGTGGTTAAAACAGCGGATATAATAAATTTTCTTGTCTTTGAAATACATAAAGGGCATGAGTAGAAAGGTTATGGTTAAAGGAGTAAAATAAGCTTAATTGTTTAAATAGAAAATAGTTTAATGGTTTAAATAAAAATAGATGCTGCAATGAGCATTTACTTACACCTGAAAAGTAACAGAGTAACAAGAGTCGTTTACATAAATCACTGATCAATAGCTCCTGATACAAACATTTAAATAATTTATTCCTACAGATGTACCCGTTTTACAGTACACACAGTATAAAATTACCGGCTTATCACTGATCGACAGTTATATCAATACCATCTAACATTAATTTAGATTGTGTGAGCTCATAAGAACCATAGGCTAGGTGACTCTTAATGAGCATAATTAAACCGGGGCGAATAGCTCTCATTAATGAATTAAACTCTCTAGTAGTTACTGGAAGTCCATAGACGCTGAGACGCTGCTTTTTTCCGAGCTCCGCCATACTGACCAATTTTTAAACTTTTTCGTCCCCTTACGAAGAGTGTACATAAAACGGATAAGTATCTTATAATATATTTACTCGAAACGCGTGTTATATCGTTAAGTTTTAATTGTTTTGCAGCACACCGCTTTTAGCCGGCATTAGCATCGCTAGCCCGTTAGCCCGGCTATCACGTTTGTTTGTAAAGTTTGATTACGCTTCTTCACACCGATTATTTTCCGTGTTTAGACACCATGTCGGTTGTGATTCTGCCTCTGAGTGCAGGTGAGGAGACATTGGAGCTGCACTCGGTGGATTTGGAGCTGGAGGCCGTGGAGAAGCTGATCCGTGAGCTACAGGTGAAGCTGACCCGGCTACAGCAGCGGAAAGCCACGCTGGAATCGTCACGGACCGACGCTCACCTGTCCCAGGTAAATTCTCGGCGTGACACAAGCTCTCCGACAACCTCAACCCCGCGTGTTTCTCTGTCCAGGTGCAACACACCAAGGACGCAGCCCGCCCAGTTTTCCTACACCCCTACGCCGGGATACCACGGACCCTGGATACAGCAGCAGCGGAAGAAGCAGGCCAAGCCCCGGGCGAGGACCTCTCCCCCTCCACCACCACCCGTCTTCGACATCTCGACCCGAAACCGCTTCGCTCCTCTCCACGAGACGGCACACGACGTCCTGGTCATCGGAGACTCCATCGTCCAGCACGTGCGTGCTACCACTGCTAAAGGTAAGGTGCACACACGCTGTTTACCTGGTGCACGTGTTCTTGATGTTGCTGCACAGGTGCCTGCTGCCCTGAGGAAGAACATTGGAGCTGTGGTCCTTCATGCCGGCACAAACGACACCAGGCTGAGGCAGACGGAGATCCTAAAGAAGGACTTCAGGAGACTGGTCGAGAAGGTCCGCAGCACATCACCCACGACAAGGATCATCGTATCTGGACCGCTTCCCACATTTCAGCGAGGAATCGAGAAGTTCAGTAGATTATTTGCCTTTAATGAATGGTTACAATCTTGGTGTCGACAACAGAAATTACGCTTTGTTGATAACTGGAATGTTTTCTGGGAGCGTCCTAGGCTCTATCACACCGATGGCCTACACCCTAGCAGAGCTGGAGCAGCGGTCCTCTCTGACAACATCTCCAGGACACTACGAACCATCTGACTGGCGGTAAGTCATACTGTAGATTCCAAACATATTAGCCACATCACAACTCACCGTAGTGATAGACGCACACACATAGCTTGTCCTATAGAAACTGTGTCTGTTCCCCGAATACTGAGAAAAAAGAATAAATTTGTTAAATTTGCCCGAAACAATCTGATAACCATAAAACCAGAAAAAGGCAAAATAAGTAGTCAAAATCCACCTCTAAAGTTTGGACTACTCAACATTAGGTCCCTTGCGCCTAAAGCACTTATTGTTAATGAAATTATCTCAGATTATTGCCTTGACGCACTCTGTCTCACCGAAACCTGGCTTAAACCAAATGAATATTTTGGTCTGAACGAGTCTACTCCGTCAGGATATTTCTATAAGCACGAGCCCCGTCTAATTGGTCGCGGTGGTGGTGTCGCCACTATCTACAATGATGTACTCACTGTTACCCAGAAAATAAGGCCCAGGTTTTATTCATTTGAAGTGCTCATCATTAATGTTGCACTAAATGAAATACATAATAAACCCTTGCTATATTTTACCCTGGCCACCGTGTACAGACCCCCGGGGCCATATGGCGATTTTCTTAAAGAATTTGGACATCTGCTATCAGACCTATTGGTTAACTCTGACAAAGTATTGATAGTAGGAGACTTTAACATTCATGTAGATGATGCTAACGACGCTTTAGCACGCACATTTATGGATTTACTAAATTCCTTTGGGGTTAAACAAAATATAATTGGAGCAACTCACCGCTTTAATCATACGCTAGATTTAATTATATCCCATGGTATAGATGTCTCTAATATAGAGATCATACCTCAAAGTGATGATATCACAGATCATCACCTCCTGACATATACTCTACCCGTAGAACAGATTAGCTGTGTCTCCCCACGTTATCAATAGAAATATGAATCCCACTACTAAAGACAGATTCACAAGTAATCTGCCGGATTTGTCCCAATTTCTTATTAGACCCCTAAATGCAGATGATCTAGATGAAGTGACTAGCAGCATGGGCACTATTTTTACCAGTACATTAGACACTGTTGCTCCCATCAGATTAAAAAAAGTAAGAGATAAAACACTTGCACCGTGGTACAACAGTCATACTCGCGCCCTAAAGAGAGCAACCCGTACCCTCGAGCGAAAATGGAGGAAAACTAAATTAGAAGTTTTTCGAATTGCGTATAAAGACAGTATGTGCAGCTATAGACAGGCTCTAAAAACTGCTAGGACCGAGCATCTTAGCCAACTGATAGCAAGAAACCAAAACAATCCCAGGTTCTTATTTAGTACAGTGGCTCGCCTAACAAAACCTAAGATGCCCGCAGAGAGTATCCCATCACGGTTTAGAAGTGAAGACTTTATGGACTTCTTTAATGAAAAAATCAATAATATCAGGAAGAAAATAATGGAGGTTCAACCTCTAATAGTATCTCACGATCCAGTTCAGCCTATAGCTTCACATTTAGATTTTCACTGCTTTACAGGTATAGGACAGGAAGAGCTGTATAAACTTGTCACCTCGGCTGAATCAACAACGTGCCTGTTAGACCCAATCCCAACCAGATTTTTAAAAGAAGTGATGCTTATGGTTGGAGAGCCACTTCTAAACATTATTAATTCTTCATTACATCTAGGTCACGTCCCTAAACCTTTCAAGTTAGCAGTTATTAAGCCACTTCTTAAAAAATCTAATTTGGACGCGAATGAAATAACAAATTACAGACCGATTTCAAACCTTCCGTTCATATCAAAAATACTAGAAAAAATAGTATCAGCTCAAATTTGCACATTCTTGCAGGATAACAACGTCCTTGAAGAATTTCAGTCAGGTTTCAGGCCCCATCATAGCACAGAAACTGCACTAGTTAAGATTACAAACGACTTGTTTTTAGCTTCAGACCAAGGCTGCATCTCATTGCTAGTCCTGCTCGATCTTAGTGCTGCATTCGACACTATAGATCATAATATTCTCATAGATCGCTTACAAAATTATATAGGTATTCAGGGACAGGCATTAAAATGGTTTCGATCTTACCTGTCTGATCGCTACCATTTTGTAGATCTAAATGGAGAACCGTCTGGTGTAATGCCAGTGAAATATGGGGTCCTACAAGGGTCAGTTTTAGGACCTCTGTTGTTCTCAATATACATGCTTCCCTTGGGTAACATCATTAGAAGACATGGGATTAGTTTCCATTGTTATGCTGATGATACCCAATTATATATCTCAACTAAACCAGACGAAATACCTAAGTTGTCTAGATTAACTGAGTGTGTCCAGGACATAAAAGATTGGATGACCAATAACTTTCTTTTATTAAATTCAGATAAGACAGAGATATTACTTATTGGCCCAAAAACCAGCACACAACAGCTTTCACAATTCAGCCTGCGCTTAGAAGGATGTACTGTTACTACCAGCTCAGCAGTAAAAGACCTGGGCGTAATATTAGACAGTAACTTGTCTTTTGAAAATCACATTTCAAATATCACAAAAACAGCCTTTTTCCATCTTCGAAATATTGCTAAACTTAGGAACATCTTATCCGTATCTGATGCAGAAAAACTAGTTCATGCATTCATGACCTCCAGACTAGACTATTGTAATGCATTACTAGGTGGTTGTCCTGCATCCTCAATAAACAAGCTTCAGTTAATCCAAAATGCAGCTGCCAGGGTTCTCACTAGATCCAGAAAATATGATCATTCATTCATTCATTCATTTTCTATACCGCTTAATCCTGTGTTCAGGGTCGCGGGGGACCTGGAGCCTATCCCAGGAGACTTCGGGCACTAGGCGGGGTACACCCTGGACAGGGTGCCAATCCATCGCAGGGCACACACACACACACACAATATGATCATATAACCCCAATATTATTATCCCTGCACTGGCTACCTGTTCAGTTTAGAATAAATTACAAAATAGTATTTCTTACATACAAGGCCTTAAATGGTTTAGCTCCCACATACCTAACCAGTCTTCTGATGCGCTACAATCCACCACGCACCTTAAGATCACAAAGCTCCGGACTTCTGGTAGTTCCCAGAATTTCAAAATCTACAAAAGGGGGTAGGGCTTTTTCATATTTAGCTCCAAAGCTTTGGAATAGCCTTCCAGACAGTGTTCGGGGAGCAGACACGGTTTCTCAGTTCAAAAGTAGACTCAAGACGCATCTTTTTAATCTGGCATACACATAACTCATCCCATAATCTCATACTCCAGTACACCTATACTGAATGGCAACTACGCTAATTCTCCCCATCTGTTCTGTATTTCTCTACCCATCCCGAGACATCGGGAGATTGTGCCAGCTTCAGTAGACGAAGGCCGACCCTGCGAGGTTCCTGAGGCATCCAGAGAAGGACCAGCTCCAGCTGGATTCAGCTTTATGATGGTTGGAGCTACACATGCTGCTCCTGTGCTTCCAGTGATCCAGACCTCATCTACCCTCTGCACCTACTGACTCGTCCCTATGCTGAACTGGTCTTCATGTCAATTTAAATAATTTCTGTCAGATTGAATTTTCACCTGCACAACACACAAGATGTTATATCATTTCTATCTGTTATCGCCCAAATGAGGATGGGTTCCCTGTTGAGTCTGGTTCCTCTCAAGGTTTCTTCCTAATGCCATCTCAGGGAGTTTTTCCTTACCACCGTCGCCGTCACCCTTGGCTTGCTCATCAGAGAAATTTCATTCATTCGTCTCATTATTATTATCTGCACATTTTTCTCACACATCCACACTTCCAATTATTTTCTTTTCTATAATTATTATTATTTTTTATTTTTATTTATTTATTTATTTATTTATTTAAATTTATTAATTTATTTATTTGTTAAATTTCTTTAATTTTTGTGAAGCTGCTTTGAGACAATGACCATTGTTAGAAGCGCTATATAAATAAAATTGAATTGAATTGAATAGAGAGTCAGGAACTTTTTAGTTTTTTTTTTTGTGTTGTTGTTATTATTGCTGCAGTTATTACTCTTGAATGTGTTTAACATGTTCTGTATTCTTTTGGATTGTCTCAATAAAAAAAAGCCTCTCTTACGCCTCCCCCACGCAGTCAGAATATTCATCTATCATAAAGAGAAGCGACATATACTTGCTGATTAAACACTGCATTTTTTTTAAGTAAAAGCGCACGCACGATATGAGCAACTTTAATTATTAATTATTCATTCAATGCTGGGCATAAACAGCTAAAATCAAGATGATTATTATTCTTTAGATTATTATTATCATGTTATTTTGCTGTTTGGGTTCAGCGTTAAATGATTATTTGAAACTGAAGCCCTTCATGTAGATTCATGCCACGAGTCATTTTATCATACAAAGATTATTAAGTTGTGCTCGGACCACTGACTCCAAAATGTAAATTTTTACCGTTAAAAATAAAAATGTTTTTACAAGCCCTTAAGCTGGCGGTCATTTCACAAATTACTTTGAATTGCAACTGATTTATTTTGTCTGTTGCCGTTTGGCTGCGACAGAGTGCGTGGCAGTCATAGACATTCCCCTTGAGTAACCACTGTATACACATCTATATATATATATATATATATATATATATATATATATATATATATATATATATATATATATATATATATAGAGAGAGAGAGAGAGAGAGAGAGAGAGAGAGAGAGACACACACACACTATATCTATTTCTTTATTTCTTTATGACATTTGTTTGCTTTACTTTGAGGTTTTCAGGAATGGGTTTATGCTTTAATATTGGCAGGCAGAGTTATTTAATTTCAAGGGCAGCAGTAAAGGCATTAAAATGTACTTTCTATATTTAATCTTTGCCTTTTAATGGCAACGAGTTTCTCCTCCTACAGCTTCAGAAGCACGCCCACCTTTTCAACGTTTGTGCACTGCACCACATATTCCTCCTAATTTGTACATTTCTAACTGAATTACACTGAATTGGCTTTATATAATCCCTAGCACTGAGATGGACGATGAGTGCTTGGATCAGGTGTGTTCAATTAGAGCTGGAATTAAACTCGGAGACATCAGAGCGAGAGTCTGCACAATAATAAACATGCCTTTTCAAGGAGAACTACTTGGCCTGCATTCTTGACTCACTGCCAAGTGTTCGTGGAGCGGCATCTGCCACGAATCATCTTCCTCGAGACGTCACAAGCTCCATATGCAGGTTGCCGGGAAGTAGGTTGACGTCTTTTTACCGTTGATTTGCTTTTATCAGAATAAACATGGAGAGCTAAGGTTTTTGAGAGCTCTATGATCCTAATGAAGGCTATTCCATTCAGTTCCATTACAGGCATGAAGTGTAATTAAAATATGGAACACATGGTAAAAGAGAGAAAATTACTCCGTATTTAATCGACATGTAGTAATTAGCGTGCTTGCAAAATGAGTAAAACATTTTATTCCTCAAACTTTTTCTTCACTTTTTTTTTATCGTGTCCTGCAATTAAACCACTTAGCACCCCATCTGCAAACTTTGATATTTGTTTTGAGGATAATTGCTGCTAGTTGTGAAGCACTCCGTATGTTATGAAATTATTTAAAGAATATATCAAATGTGGTTCCCTGAGCAGCTTGACATAGTACTGAGAAACCACAAACTGTAAACTCTGTCCTTAAGACTTTCATTTGATGGGAAAACTTACTGACTGTTACAAAGGCCTGAAACTGGAGACTCCTTCCATAAATAAGTAAACTTCACTTAAATTAAAGGTGCAGTCTTATGTACTGTACATACGTCTTATATGTTGTTCATGAACCCAAAGAACCAGCAAGCAAATGAACAGGACTGCATGCTCGGCTTGAGTGAAGAAACCAGTGTATAGGTTTCCCTTCTTCCTCCAAGTTTGGGTCGATTTAAAAAGCACAACTGTAGATCTCTAATTAAACCCCAGATGGGATGTCCAGGCAGATCGAAAAACACCTTTCAGGATGTTAATTGTCTGCTTCTTAACAGGATTGTGCAACAGTTTCTGTGGTTTTTAGGACATCCTCTGGGAGTGGAGTAGATATCAGTATCGAACTGTGAGCTGATACTGCTGTCTCATTGAGGCTCAGTTACTGAGACAATCCTAATACACACTGATGCTTCATAATTGTGTCTCCTATTAATATTTAGTGCAAATTTGTACGTGTTTTACTGAAAGTGTAGTTGAATGTTGATCTTGTCCTGCATTGCCGTATTATTTGTACAGCTCCTATGAGCTCTCCGTGTATCGCACCATGATCCTTAAGGAAAGATATTTCGCCATGAAGAAGTGTATGACTTGACAAAACGTGAACTAGGCAGAAAGACGGAAGCATCTTTAATGGAAGTGACATTAATAATGAAACCCTCCTATATGCGTGTGAAAGCATGGTACGAAAGAGAAGTTGGAGATTCAGGAGTGATCACAGTCTGTGTTTAAATCTTTTTTAATCTTACTTTGTGTAACTTCCTCATTTTTTAATGTATATATAATATAAAAGAGTTCACACAGAAATAATAATAATAATAATAATAATAACAGCAAGGTTGTTCTATCCATTAGAGGAAAAGAACACGCCAAAAAACATCTAAACACAAGAAATATTCATCAGAATGCAGGCGACAGCGGCCATGCAAAGCGCACGGAATGAGGGAGCTATCGAACAGAGTAACGCTGGGGAAAAATAATTGCTTCCACCTCTACGCTGATTCTTCTAGTTCCCATCAGCAAAATGCTGACTTTAAACTCTGATCATGAAACAAAAACAATGAGTTTCTCATGTTGAGATCTGTTTATTTATTGTGCTTGTAAGCACAGCCGGTGGTTTTGGAAAAGCGCCCGATTTGATAGTGTTGTTCCTTCAGCTACAACCATTGGAGGTTGTTTTCGGAGATCATCCGATCCACGTTTTGATTTTGGCACAGGTTTTATGCAACCCTCGCATTTTTTCAGCCTCTATGAGTTTTTCAGCCTCTAAGAGTGCCTGAAATCTCAGTGGCTGTGTGTGGGGCATTGTGTGAGAAGCAAACCCAGGCCTTCTGAATATGGCAGGCGGGAAGCCTACAGTAACACTGAGTCACCAGTGCCTGTTATCTGGATAAATGTGTTCACATTTTAACTGCAAAATGAGATATCTCCATCTTAAGCTTTATAAAAAAAAAATTTTAAAATGAGGTTTTATAAGGTTATGGATAATATTGCATAGCAGACCATAACCAGACATACCAAAGGCAAAAGGTTTCTGCACACAAAATGCATATCTAATGTTTCCGGAGTGTTGTAGAATTATCTCTCTGATTAATTTGCTTTCCTAAATGTACAGTAATTTTCGTTAAATATCGATGTGCATCATGGCTCCAAAATGCAGCAGTACTAGTGATAGTTAAAGTAAAGCTTTCTTAAAGAGAAATATATAGTGATTAAAAAAAATATTGTTTAGCGACAGAGTTCAATAATTGAACAGAAGTCTAAAAGTGGCATTTATCTCGTTTTGCTGCCAAACCATTCGAATACTTTTTCGAGTCTGACGTCAAGCATGACATTTTGCCATGGTTGGCCTCATAGTCATATGTATCATACAGGCGTCTTTACACGGTCAACTCGCATTCAAAGTAAAACGTATTTTATATGTAATGTGAGCTCGCATGATCTCCGAAAAATCAGTTTTGACGTTCCAAAAATGACGTGCTGCATTAAAAACTTAAGAAAAAGATAATGATCATAGGCTCATTTATTTTCACTTAAACAATTTTAGTGTAACTAACTAGCTCAGCATACAGTACGTTACTAAATGAGGTCTTTCTGGGAAGCATAAACCTGAAACTCGGCAGCGTCCTGGAGTTTCCACTTGAGCAAGCTAATGGATTTATTACTTTATTGTCCACGCCTTCAAGGTTCATGTTTCTAGACAGAATTGAATGTAACTCTTGGCATTTATTTACAAAAAAATAAAAATTTGCATTAAAGCTATAGTACACAACACAAGGCACTAATCACGTCTTGGCTGATTGACTCAATTTGAAGTGGAAATTTGATTTTCCGCCGAACCGTTCCATTACCAGATGGCTGATAGAGATTAAACACCGCAGGGATTTCGGTCTCAGTGTTCGATTCAGCCCTGACTGTTTCAGCTTTTATTGTTGAAGCGCATTTATCCAGGTGGCTTGGAAACAATGTTCTTTGTCTACAACAACTGCAAGCAATCTATTTTATTTTTTTGTTCCCTACAAGTTCCAAAGGAATGAGGAGTTCAAAAACTTCCCTAATTTAATTGCATTATAGTGTTTGCATCTCAGGCTAGTCTTTCAAATCAACATTTAAGGGACATACTAGGCCACATAGCGAGAGCTCTTTTGTGGGTGTGTTTAGAGGCAATGGGATGTTAAACACAGCAGCTGTGAACTCCACAGGCATCACACACTGCAGGAACACAGGGAGCGAAAAAATAAATAAATAAATAAATAAAATAAAACACATCGGCATGGTTTTTACCACCTCAGTGAAAGCTTACGATTTTTTTTTTTTGTGCTGAACTTACACAAAATTCTCAGATGGTATGACTTCTGTTCACTTCTGTGAGCAATAAATAAACAGTCGAGAAAGAAGATCAAAAAAGTCACAATATCATCATTTATTCCCAAAATCCACTTACAGCACCATTTATCACATACTGTATTCATCAATGTCAATTCTCCATCTAAGCTAAATGTGATGCTGTTTAATGGTCTTTGTGTTCTAGATTTTAATGTAATGCATTGGAACGTTTATGAGACTATAACTATAACATAATCTAATCACTTTTGGATATGTGGGCGTGGCTAAGCAATGTGATAAAAGTGTGCCAATTTCTTATTTCAGTATGATGCAAATAAGAGTTAACACAATGTAGTGACAAATAAATGATAAATACTATTCGACAGATGTACACAGTTTTGGGTTTCTATCATATATTTGCTCTAATTGAAAAAATAAATCTTGATTTTTCTTTTTCATTTTTAATATCAAATAAATACAAATTAATGCTGAGAGATTAATTATAAGTTTAACTATGCAAGCAGCCTGATAGTCCTAACAATTATTTAGGAAATAAAACATTTTATAACGTTGATTAGTTCATTACTTCAGTTTTGAATATCTCAATATGGATGAACATGTAGTAATTTGGCTTCTTGCCTGAAATCTGAAATTCAGTTAAGCTTGAAATTCTGCAAAAACATTTAAAGGTCTAATCAGGCACACCAATTCTTATTTAACTTTAATTGAAAATTTCCACCAAATATAGCACCGACCCATAAACCCATTCATGCTGCGACTGCAACAAGACCGCATAAACACCAACGCTATAAAAAGTGCTCACTAATAAAACTCTGTTTGCCACCCAATTTTCACCCTTTGTTGGCTGCGAGCTGACAGCCCGACACCGTTCCCGCTGTCATAATGCGAATTGTACCCTGTCACACTTTGTGCTTGAAGCATTTTCTCCTCTTGCTTCATGGAAAATTTGAACGACGCTCTGAATTGCTCCGAGTGCGCCTCACTCGTACATTCAGCCAGCCAGAAACGAGGAGGCCGTTTACACTGTTTGACACGCACCCATGTACACAGAATCAGGTGCCGCTATTCAGTAACAATCCAACAACACCAACAACTAATCATAATAATAATCATAATCATAATAATAATACTTACGTTGTGTGTTCGTAGTTTCTTGGCCGGGCAGCCTCCGTCCACCGGGTGCAGCATGTAGTAAAGACGCACTTTGTTTGCATGTTTTCGACTCTGCAAGGGGCAAGAAAAACATCCTGAAAATGTGTATAATTCCAACACTAGGGAGTGTGCTAATATAGAAAAATAATCAACACTACAATCATAACTGTACAAGTAAAGAATAAACAAGTTTTTTTTAATAATGGTTTTATCTTATCCAGGAAAATATAAAAGAAAGAAAAACATTATAAAGCAAGTAGCAGAGGTTCAGTTGGTGCCTCTGGCGAGTGTTCGTAGCTAGTGTTTAGCTTGCTTTGCTAAACTGGCAACAAAATATACAACCCATTTTCCCCCTAATTAGTCTTTAACTGGTCAGACTAAAAAGACGTTGTTATGGCCACACCCACAAAATACAAACAATACTTTCTAGTTTTGATGGTTGCTTGAGTAAACAATAAAGCTTTGTAGCATAGATAGACTATCAATTTGGTAATGTGCTTTTTCTATTCCATTCACTGGCATTAAGGTTTATTGTACAGGGTGACCCAGAATAACGGGAATTTTTTTAATGCGTATTGGTAGCCATTAGCAGGCGGTAGCACTGCGGGTTAGTGACATTTACATGTAGTGACATGTAGCAAGTAAACACTCCGCCATTTTAGTAATCATGGATCATTCATTCATTTTCTATACCGCTTAATCCTGTGTTCAGGGTCGCGGGGGACCTGGAGCCTATCCCAGGAGACTTCGGGCACTAGGCGGGGTACACCCTGGACCGGGTGCCAATCCATCGCAGGGCACACACACACACACACACTCACACACCCAATCACACACTACAGGCAATTTAGGAACGCTAATTAGCCTAACCTGCATATCTTTGGACTGTGGGAGGAAACCGGAGTACCCGGAGGAAACCCACCAAGCACGGGGAGAACATGCAAACTCCATGCACACAGAGACGGGAATCGAGCCTGTATTAATGGATCAGTGGAACGTAAATAAAATGTATTTCTTTTAACACTACTAGTTTTATTGGATTATAAAAAAGTTCCCGTTTTTTTGTGTCACCCTGTATAATTTGTTTCAAACAGCACTATTTCTGACAGATTTAAATGAAAATTAATAAATAAATAAATGAAAAACCATCTAGTAAACATGTGCAATTTGTGAAACAATGGCCTCCCATGAACTCCGTTAATCGCCCAAACATGTGGAAACGGCTTAGAGCGAGGTCGGGACTGTACAGGGCATTAGGGATGCAACGATACCATGTTTTCAAAACCAATCCGGTCCCAAAAATTCTGAGTATCGGCCGATACCAATACCCGTCCGATACCAGTGGGGATATTTTACCTTCAAAATTAAGGAATGTATACAATTCACTTGGTATTTCTTTCTATACTTATAACAAATAAATTTTAATGACCATCTGTCTACACATTGTTGGATGAAAAAGAGGGGGGAAAAAGAGATACATGATATGTATCTACAATATAAAGCAGACAACTTTATAAAGAAGATTTTGCTACTGCACCATTCAGTTAACAATAATTTCAACAGTTACTAGTTGTACCACAATCTTTACAATAGCGACCACATTTTTATTGCAATTATTAAATAAAATAATTTTCTGCTGAAAATCCAAAAAGTAATATTCTAAATCAAATGAATCTTAAATCTTAAACCTTACATTCATGAAAAATAGTAGAAAACAAACTTTAATATAACAACCAATATAAATATAAGCATCACTAGCAACATAAACCTGCCTCAGGATTCACTTGATCATTATTGGTAGGTTTTTCTGCTCGTTAACAACTCATCCATCACTTTCTTCATATTGCTGGCATTGTCCCGCAAAATCACGTGTACTTTGGATATAGGAATCTTCCATCCATCAAGCATTTCTTTGATTGACCGTGAAATCAGCCTGCTGGTGTGTGACCCTGTCATTTCCTTTACGTGGAGTTCAGCACTCTGCAAAGCATAATTTTCATTCAACCAATGTGCCGTTAAACTTAGAAGGACATGGAGCACACGTCGGAGCTCCACATATCTGTGGTGAAGCTGAAGGACCAAACGTCTTTTAATTGGTCTGCAATATGTGGGGAAAATCAGGAATACAGCTTAGGCAAAGCAGTCTTAGAAACGTATGGTCGAGATCGCAAACTACACTACCGTTCAAAAGTTTTAGATCACTTTCTAACTCCATGATGGTTCCTGATTTTTATTTCTTTCTACATTGTAAAGGAATGCTGAAGGCGTCCAAAAATCTCCTTTGAACAGTTGATATTGAGATGTTTCTGCTACTTCTGCTCTGTAAAGACTTCATAACGCCTCTAATCTGAGCTGCTGTTAATTGGTCATTTTTCAGGCTGATAACTCTAAATGAACTTCTCGTCTGCAGCAGAGGTAGGTTTTGGTTTCGCCCTCCTGGGACGGCCTTCATGAGAGACAGTTTCATTATGGTGCTTGATGGATTTTGCAAATGCACTTGACAATAATGTTCTTGCAGGAACTATTACAGAAAGGCCGACCTCTGTGTCTTAAAATAACAACTAACTGTTGTTTTTCTTGTTGTTACGTAATTACCGAATTCCATATGTGTTATTTTATAGTTTTGAAATCCACAGTATTGTTGTAGAATGTAGAAAATAAATCACTAAACAAGAACAAAGAAATTTGCAAATGACCCCAAACTTTTGAACGGTAGTGTATATCGCGGTTCCAGATGCTCCATGAGGCCACAGAAACCAGTGTTTTCGACAACAGAGAGAGGCTGGTCATATAGTACAATGAATTCAAGTACCTTTTCTGTTATTTTTACAGCTTTAGGGTTCTGATGTGAAAGTTTCTCTTGCATCTGAAAAGCATCTGTCAAGGTCAGCTGCTTTGACTCATCCTTTGTCTGTTTCATTTACGCGAACTCCTCATGTTCTTTTGTGTGATGCTTCTGAAGACGCTTGATTAAATTTGTTATTGTAATATTAGTATAATTGCAAATATTACAATTTGCAGTGCTACTAGCTGCTGTATCCATAAAATATTTCCATATCAGGGACACGTTTAACACGCTGAGGTAACCTACTTAGAATGTAAAAGATTTCTGCTAAACTCGCCTGTCACACTCACTAATATTTTTTGATATTCATTTAATCAAACTCTGGTAATGGTATCAAATTTGGATCGGTCACGCATCACCAATATCCGATCCATTCAAAAAGCTTGGATTGGCGGCGATACCGATCCAGAGTATCGGATTGATGCAACCCTACGGGCCATGTGGCAATAACTCCCAGGCGAGTTCCTTTAAGTGGTGTTGGTGAACGATTGTGTACAGATCCCACAGACAGACACATCTCTTCTGCAAGCTGTCGACAAGCGTTCCATCAATTTTCAAGCATCACTTATTGTTAAAAATATAATGACACTTATATAGAGAGAGACTATATAGAAAATTATATAAATTATGAATGGATACAGCACAAGGTTAATGTTTGACTCATACGAAGTGTACAAATGTCGAGGTGAATCAGAACGAAAGCAGGCTGTCTTCATGCCAAAACCATGACACTAGACTAAATCGATTCCTAATAGCTTGTCTACTTTTTGCTTACGGCAAAACTTTTCATTGTGACAAAGTGTAAAACTATCCTTCTGACATCGATGGATACCGTTAAAACGACTGAATAAACTGTTCTATATGATTTTTCTGTTAAACTAGACCAAGGACATAATGTGCACTGCTGGAACTGGCATTGACTTGGGAATGGGGGAGGGGAAGAAAAAGACCTACCATTCTGATAAATTGTGACCGCAGCCACTATTACAACACGATGGATCGCAAATCTGTCAATGCCTTCAGCAAGATGGGATGGGTCATTTCAGGCAGAAAATCAATTCGCAATGTGAAAGTGACGGCATTCGACGAGAAGAATGAAACGACGAGAAGAGAGAGATGTCATATGGCAGCCGATGTGAAATACATTACTTGCTGTTAAACCAAGACTGGTTTAATGGCTTTATATATGGTGTACATTGAAGTGGAGCTCATTCTATGATCTTCTCAAGATACAAATTATAATCTTCTTAATTCCTGCCATCTTTACTTTTTATCATCAATCAAAGAGTGTATTAACATTTTGATGTCACCCTGAACCCTTAATCAGCCTACAGATGCGCGTCTAAACAGTGTTACTTGCAAAACCCTGGTCAGACCACCTTAAGTAACTTCAAAGTTGATCCTGAATGAGAGCAGGTCTCAGGAATATGAGCTAAATAAACACTTGTGTAAGCAACCTGAAGAAAACCAGATGGGACAAACAAAGTTGACTCAAACTAAAGCCTATAAGCCCGAGTCAACAATTCTTCCTGTTGTCCAATGTACCTGCTGTATTCAGATGTACCTTCTGGTGGACTTTCTTGCAAGAGACTCTCATAAAGGCCATATTACATGCCATTAATAATTGAGCCTTCTGGTTGTAGAAGGTGTTTACATGCCAATGCACAAAACAGATGTTCTGGTCAGGGTCAAAGTACACTCATTATCCATTTTATTACGCCACCCTGATTGTTAACACGAATATCTAATCAGGCAAACACATTTCGGCAACTCAATGCCTTTAGGCAGATAGACGTGATAGACATCTGCTAAAGTTCAAACCGAGCATCAGAATGGGCAAGAAAATTTAAGTGACTTTCCGAATGTATTTCCGAAACTGCTGATCTACTGGGATTTCCGTCTCTAGTCTTTGCAGAGAATGTTGTGAAAGAGAGTAGTGAGATCCAGTGAGGGCAGTTCCATCTGCGAAAATGCCTTGTTAATGCCAGAGGTCAGAGGAGAATGGTTCGAGCTGATAGAAAGACACCAGATTAATCACGGCTCTACGCCATTCACGTCTGAGCTCGTGCACGCGGAGGGAGCGGATAGCACTGTCCTCCGAGTGTGTTACGCCGCCCCCAACAGTGCGTGAGCGAGCAGTTCGGAAAAAAAGAGGTCGGCTGGTGTCACGTGGTCGGGAGAAAACCATCATCATCATGGTTTCTTAAATATGGCAATGAGTTCACTGTACTCAAATGGCCTCCAAAGTCGAAATCCTAGATCCGATCCAAGCACCTTTCAGATGTGGTCGAATGGGAGATTCATATCATGGATGTGCAGCCACTATCATGTAAGGAATTTTTCCACCACTTTGCTGAATTTATGCAATTAAGAATTGAGGTTGTCCTAGGCAAATAAGGCAAAACGGGATACAACCCAGTCCTAACAAGGTGTACCTAATGAAATGGCCAGTGAGTGTAGTTAAAATGTCTAATTTATTCCAAGTTTTTAACACAGAACCAATTAAGTTCATCATAAAATTAGATGTTCTACACACAAAAATAGTAAATGCGGAAGGTGGGGATTAGTCAAAATTCCTCGGGGAACAGGTTGGATTTATCAGAATTCCTCTGGCAAATAGGCTTGTGTGAGATTTAAATAAATAAATAAATAAATACAGTCCTGCACACAACTCTTGACCGAACTCATTAGCTGGAGAAAGTGTGAAAGAAAAATCATCAGTTTCTTAAAGTCTGTCAAAACTTCCATGTTACTCAGAAACAAAGACTAGTGGTAACTGAAAGGAAAATCTCAGGGGTCTTGTAGTTTTTCATATTTGTACCAGATAGGCTAATCAGAGAATTTCTCAAACTTCTGAACAATAAAAGCCAACTGGGTTAAGTCGAAAAAATGGCTTCTATGACTCAAATAACCACTCTTGACATCCGTGGTAAGCAGAAAAGCATCTTATGACAACACGTGAGGCAAACGACTATTAGCGTGTCAAAGTGTTTCCAAGCAATTTGTGTTGGAACCCTCAATGACATTCTTTTAACACTGCGTAGATTTCCTTCTTTGTTCTCGGTTCTATCCCACATGCCTCAATATTGTTAATAAAGTGTATTAAAATGTCTTTAAATGAAAATCACACATTCCGAGTGTTGCTTTTCCATTACACTCTTATTGCTATCTGTTTTTCTCCATATCCCAACGTTTTTGCAGATGCCATCATAAAATCAGTTTTTCTATAAACTCCGAGCTCAGGCATTCCCCTCTGTGAAGCCCGTGTCCAGACAGTGACCACAGAGGTAATAAATGCTGTATGTCAGCTATTTAGGCTGCACAGGATTGTTCCTGTCAGACAGTACACATTGCATGCTGTCTTTACAGAAGAACAGGCATCAGGATGCACAAATTACCAGAAGTCGAAGTGTAATTGATGGGAAACGGTTGGTGTGCCCTCACAACAAGATCCATCTGACAAGCTTACGAGAAGCAAACCGCAGCCTTTTGTAGTTCGTCTCTAGAAAAATGCCGTCCTTGTAAACAGAAAGTTGTATCCCCAGAGGTCAATTAATCAATAAATCCTTACAACTCATCCCAGATCCGTGAGCCCTTTTGTATCTGTCCAGACATCACTTGATTTCACCCCGCCATCATTTTCTCATCCTTTGTTCTGAGAAGTCTCTGTAAAATCAAGTTTCATGATTCAACCATCTTTCATGGCAGAAAAGGGACAATGATTGCAGGCTAAAAAAAAGCTTCACACGGTGAGGGCACTCATATTACAGGATATGAAAAGGGTCAGACTGCAAACTTCAAACTCAGAAACAAGTATATAAGATATTCCTTGGGCTATGGAGAAAAAACATCTGGAGTTGAGAGAAGCTGGATGTTTGGAGTCATTCCAGGCGGGAATTAAAACACCAGTTTTTAGGCAGTTATCCAAGTTATCCAAGATGTAATCATAAACTAGTACTACAAATAAAAAAAATTACAGAAAATAACACATTTCATAGCAAAGCAGAAAATTTATTTAGGCAAGAAAAAACATACAATTAGGAAAAATGGGTTAGATGCCCGTGGATTAATAAAAAACAGGAAACAAATACCGAAATAAGGAAAGCAAAACCCGAAGAGAGACGGACACCTTGTCTAATTATCATATGGTGGCGATATTAAAAATCCCTGTTTTTTCCTAAACAAATGGGTGAAGTATTTTGTGGAAACCTTCATCTTCAGGCTTTTTTACACTTTGAAGAGTGCATGCACATACAGGAACATATCCTGTTCTGTTTGCTGGTACAACAAAACGTTCTCATGGAGTGAAACTAGAAATTGTGCAAGGGTAAAAAAAAATCCATGTTTCATTTAAGCGCTTCCTGCTCATAACAGAAGTGACCACAGCGCTACGGACAGAGCCGCAGAGAAATGTGCGACAGTAAAACCACCAAGACCCTAATGTACCTATCAGCACATTACTGTAAATGAGTACATAAATGTGTCTAGATTAACTGCTCATTAAATGGATTTTTATGGTGAACAATCTATAATCTGAACACCTAAACACACTTATAAATACTCTGCCTGCCCCCCCAAAACAGGTGTGTTGCAGAAGGGCCACATTATTGCAAAGGAAAAGGAGACTGCTGAAATTACTGAGTTAAAAACTATCAAGCACTTTATTAAAGCGTGGAAGGACAGTGCTAATAGTGTTGAACACTTCAGCAAAGAAATGTGGTTGGGAGATCAGTTAAATACTTGAAGTCGCATCGTAAAAACTGGACAGTATAAATCACAGCCTGGCATAATAGTGAAAGTAAGAGCGTTTAGTAAGAGTAAGAGGATTAAACAGCTGTGTGGCCGTAAGAAAACCACCTGTTTGTGAGGCACATCAGAAAGAACGCTTCAGTTTGCTAGGGAGCAGCAATCATGTGGTATGATGAGTTCAGATTGACCCATTCCTGAACGATAGGCGTTTCAGGCTAAAGCCTGTGAAGGCAGTGTTATGATCTGTGGTTGCTTCTGTTTAGGTCTAGGCTCCGCATCGTCATGGGGCAATAAAATAAAGTCAGCTGACGACCAGCATGTACTGAATGACCAGGTTAACACAACTATGGGGTTTTTCTTCCCTGATGGCACGGCAATATTCCTGAGTGACCTGAAATCAACATCATGACTAATATTAAGTCATTTGATTAATTGCCCTCAAACTATGAAATGGTAGTTCTTGGAGCATGAAGCTAAAAACTTACAAAATATTACAGTATGCAACTTTTATTTTGGTTTAAGGGAAAAGGGACTATTGAGTGGATATTGTCTGTACATCAGAAATGAATGTGCATCAAAGCAACTTTGCTTCCAAAAGCTGAGAATAATAAGAAAAATTTATCTCTTTTTTTTCTCCCAATCATTTACTTGGGATTTTGTGTAACTTTAAAGATGCATTTAGACTAGACATTTTGCTGAAGCATGGCAAAACTGGTATTACCTCTACAAGAGAAATGGGAAAGACCCCTGTACATATTTAAACTAAGTTACATTTAAACCAGCTTAAAATGAGCTGATGCACTTTATGTTGATAGGAAATAAGGTCAGGGATCACTTGCTTCAACAAAGAAAAATGTAATAATGTCTGGTAATATTCTCTGCAAGTATAAAACTCTACCGTGATGCCCCGGAATTTCGCCTTTTATTCCCAGTGGCTTCAGGGGATCATTTTCAACCTAACACTCTCCCGTTTCTATTTGTTTCACACTTGGCCCCCAATGGTGGATGGGATAAGCTTTATTGGCTGTAGTAAAATGGAAAGGAATCGTTTTATGCCTGCGAGGTTTACTGAAGTGTATACGCATAAGTCTGTATTAAAAAGGCCTTTTATGATGGCTTTAATGCAGGTACGGGCAGAAACCCAGGCATTGCCGCTGATGTAAAAAAATAAATTTGCTTCACGACAGAAAATTTTCCCGTTTTCCCCTGAATAGGAACTTGTGTCTTGTTTAAGTAATCTGCAAGCTCAGTGCGAATGCTACAACCAAACATCATAACTATGCTAACGACCTCTCATGGAAACAGCAGGTTTATATAGCTTTCAAACTACCTGCTAGTCAGCAAAATGCATTTTTTTGCCCTTCTGCCATCAATGAGGTGATCTACTGGATGCAATATTTGCATTGAAAAAAACTGCTCAGTGCAGAAAACCCTTCTTAAAAACTGCCTTTGTCAAACCAAAGAGTGTTTGAATAAAAATACAGTCAGTGGTTAGTAAAAAAAAAAAAAGTTTCATGGTGCCTGCCGACAATGGCTGCATTACAGTTTCAAATATTGATATTTTTTATTATGTGAAATAGTAGGCCAACCCTACTCTAATATGCTCAGTAAGTTCATCATAACAATACAATTTGTTTAATTAATCAACTTCAAGAGGTGCACATCAGAATGTACCGGTTTGGACATGCACAATGTGGTGAAGCATTTAATTTGCCAGAAATACATCAGAGGAACAAGTAAATCTTTCCCACCCAACTTTGAGGTTTGGTTAAGCTTCTAATCGATTCCGACAAATCCCGACTTCTGTGTTAATATTAGAAACAAGAATTCAGTCTTGTTAATCACTGGTTAGATGATTTACAGTATACAATATGAAATGGGAGCCAATCAGTGCCCCTTCCTCAGCCAGAGACCCAGGGGATTAAAGTCTAAACCACAAACTGGTGAATTGTTGTTAGCAATTCCCGGAAACTACAGCAATACAGCAAGGAGAACTGCTCAAAAGCATTTTTTTTCCACTAACGCTAGCATTGTCACTAACATTTCCGCTAGTAGGGTTAGGGTGCATATACATGGAGGCATATACAGTGACGTAATGATACGACACTCAAAGCCAATTGTTAGGAGGTTCGCTATTGAACCGGCTCTGATCCCGCACTGATCCAGCACTGGCTGAGGTGCGAGCCACAAGTCGACCGCTGTCTTCACTTCTTCATCATAAGTTAATCTTCGTATTCGTAGTGCTGCTTTCAGGGGACCAAGCTGGTGAAAGTCTGATGGAGTGAGATCAGGACTATAGGGAGGATACTTTAACACCTCAAAATTAAGTTTTTGCAGAGCGTCCATGGTGTGGGTGGAAGTGTGTGGATGTGCATCGTCATGCAAGATCACGACGCCCTTGGATATCAGTCCTCTGTGTTTAATCTGAGGTTTAGACTTTGGCTCTTCAATAAGCGTTTCGCTGTAACGAGCGCTGTTGAGTCTTTTTCCTGATAATAATTACTTCTGTTTGTGCTCTTCCGTAAGTAGTTTCTACACCAGGTACACCCTCAGACCACAAAAAATACACTAATCACTGCACACTGCTCTTCTTTCATGCAAATCACAACTGTGGCATCCTTTTTATGTTCACACTGCAGTAACAAATGATCTGAATTAACACGTTCACACCTGCACAGCAGAGACTGGAGTGACAGGAGCCTTGAACGGAAAGTGCTGATAAGACAGGGCAGCCAACAAACGTTTAAATATAACTATTAATTATTACATAATTTGGACTTACCCTGTGTGTGTGTGTGTGTGTGTGTGTGTGTGTGTGTGTGTGTGTGTGTGTGTGTGTGTGTGTGTGTGTGTTCAATGGCAATTGATTCCTATTTAGTTTAAAAAAAACAGTTTAGAGCATAGTTTTGTAAAAAAAAAAAAAAAATCTCATATAAATCAGTCCATGAAAATGAATCATATATCTGTATAAGAATCTACTTTATAAGCACTCTTGTTCAGCTCTGGTCTGTTGAAAATGTCTGTCTACCAAGGTCATACGAGGGACACAATAAAGGTCAGAAAATATGTCGTCAAAACCTGAAGCAGTTCATTTTGTCTTTTTCCGATGTTGCGTCAAAGGAATTCGAGACCATGAGAATCTTTTGCAGACGACATTTGACTTTGTGTGTGTGTGTGTGTGTGTGTGTGTGTGTGTGTGTGTGTGTGTGTGTGTGTGTGTGATTTGGAGATATCAAACAAAGAGTTTAAACCGTTTCGAAACACTAACACTGATCAATGGTTTTCATAACGAGCTGTTTACGGAAAGCGTCTGATCGGATCAGAAAAAGAGACGTAAGCATCCTGGGAGACGTAAGCAAAAAAATATATATACACTACAAGCATCGTCATGAATCTTAAAATACTGAAATCTGCAGAACTATTTCTGGAGAGCCAGACGTATTAGCTGCACTTAATACAATTTTAACAGAATTCACTATAATGTTGCTGTTTAATCAGGACGATGTGAGCTTTAAGCGTTAGAGCTGGCCACGGCATCGGGGAAATCAGACAACACTTAGGATTTGTTGACTGCAAATTAGCATTAGCTTTGAAAGAAACCCAATTATCACCGATTTGTTCTGTATAAAGCTCAGCTTTTTTTTTTTTTTTTTGGCTGCGCTTGCTAATATCGTGGGTGGAATAACGTGTGCATCTGCTGCATTCAAACGATTTTTGAGTCGCGTCCAAATGAAGCTTTAGGCGAAGGCCTTAGTGGAGTGTGCGACTATTACGGCCGCATTAAACGTGCTGCGCGGTCGGCTGATACATGGATGAATTTAGAGGAGCTCCAGTGATTGTGAAGGAACTAATTATCACGGCTACATTTAGGGAGGACGATTAAACAGTCACACTGATCATCAGCAGGGTAATAACACAGTCTAAGTGATCACGTGAGGAGGCAGAGAGCTCAGCATGTTGTTCTCCGCTGGAGAAGGGCATGTGAAACACGTCTGACGGAAAGATTTATAAGGCTGACTTCATACTCTTTTATGTGTTTTTTTGTGCGATCCCACAAGAAACAACCTAACGCCAGGGCATATATTGTAATAGAAAACTTTACAAACATACTTCAATTCAAAATAATAGTTAAGCAGAAGATGGATCGACATAAGGGTATCGGTTTTCCGAAAGTGTTGCTGCATGTTTGCGGTGCAGCAGCCGCGTGGCATGTATTTGTCCTTGACAGATGCCGATATCTGCATGATTTGAATAAAAACATCAGGATAGCATTCCTGGACAAATGCTGCCCCGAAGAGCTGCTTAAGCAACGAGCGAGAAAGATTTACTGCTGCAAAAACTAGAAGGGATCAAAAGTGGTCGTGCTTGGCTGGGCTTTGATGATACGGCAGCTCGCATGCACGCTAATGCTAATCGCTTGAAAGGGAAAACAGAGTTCACGTTCAGACTGTTGAGTGAAAAGTTAGTGGGCTTCTAACTTACAGTATGAGTGCGTGCGCGAGTGTGTGATCTTGTAACAAGCCTCTGCAAACATCAAGGCAGAAGCTGTAACAACTCTATAACATCTTAAACCCTATTAAACACACAGGATTAGTTAGGAAGCGTCCAAGTAATTTTTTATACTGATTGTATACATGTCAGAAAGGTTTTCACCGTCTATAAAGATCCCTAAGTAATATTCTGCATATACAATCAAAATGGACATTCACTTCTAGTGAATTCAGGTAAGTTATTATTATAAAGACATGCCCTTTTGATGTGGCCAATTAAACAATTATAACAGACAACATCCTGCATGACGAGATGAAAGGACATCGAATTGAAATAAAAACCACTTAGGTTTGGGTGCCATTAGGGTGGGTCTGGCCATGACTTCACAAGATCTTCTGGGTCATCTGGCTGCTATGTCCCATGTATCAGAGTTATCTGTCCGGCGCATCCCATGGCTGGCCGATCATATTGGGATGTAGGGAGTTTGGCGGCCAGGTTGGTGGCCTTAGGTTCTTTGCCTGCTTGGCCCATGCATGGGGGTCTGTGGTACACCGGGTGTTCTGGGACCTTTCTGTTGTTCTCAGCCACAAAGGCTTTTCGGTGTGATCGGACCAGACAGGCTGGCGTTTGGTCCCTGCGAGAATGGGTGAGATCTCGATGCACATAATCCCGTCACCAGTTTTCAGGTATATAACTGATAATCATTGGCATTCACGTGACTTGGTGGCGGTGGTCATGTTATGGCTGATCAGGTGTATAATGGGTTGGTAAACCTTCTATGTATCATATGTAATAAATGGAGCTTTTTATCTAATAGTATTACATCATTGCAGCGACAGATTGGCATCGCATCCAGGGTGTACACCACCTCATGCCCCAAGGCTCCGGGGATAGGCTCCAGGCCTGTATACACGATAAAGCGTTCTAGACGATGATTAAGTGAGTGAGTGAGTGAGTGAGTACATCCTTGCTAGCAGCTCTTTCACCTTAAAGAAACAAATCTAAGGTAGAAATCAGTGAACACATTTCTGAGTCAATTCTGCTTTTAAGAGATAGAATATCCACAATATTATTAGTAGTATTTTATCTGTTGATAACGAAAATAACTTCAACAACTCTGCACACAAATGTCACCACACATCCAATCCTTAGCTATCTCAGTCCTAACCGAAGGAGCACATAAGCTCGTCTCATCTCACAAGGAACCCAAACCGTGGTGATTCTACCTCGTCAAACAGTACCATCAAAAGTTGAGGAAGGCTAACAGATGGGACGTCAGAATGACAGACAGATCGGAAGAGAAGAGTCCTGACCTCGTAATGCGCCACTCTCTGAGACTCGGAGATGAGCTGCGCACTGCACACTTTGCAGTAGGTGTCCGTGAAAAGGCCCTGCTCCACTTCTGTCGACTTCATCTAAAAGAAAGACAGGAAATCAGAAACATCTGTGAGTTTGGAATTCTCACTGAGAGCACAGAGTGGCAAATAATGTCATTCTTTTAACATGTAGCAACATGCTGCCGCGACAAGAGCTTGGCGTCTGATGTTCCTGTTCTTATTATCAAAGGTAAACCATTCTTACATTGTTTTAGCCAGACCACTGGGAAAACTCAAGCGTGATGCCCAGTCATGTGTCTTAGTTGCACGGAAACCAAACTGGCTAACAATGAACAATGGTTAGTAATGTAGAACAATACCATACTGCATAAAATGCAATTTTGTAACAGGAGAAGAAGAAAAAAAATACATAGAAGCTTGCCAAGATGTGTGAGAGTATATCAGCGTCATGTCAAAAAAATGTCTTTGTAAAATAAATAAAAAATAATGAAAACAAAGGAAAACTGAAAAACAAGCCTATGTTTAAATTTAGGAATTCCTACCTTCCGCGTTATGATTGGTTAGAAAAATTCTCTCTCTGCTATAATTGGTTAAAAACTAGCGCACAAAGTGGCCTTAATGTATGAATGAGCGTGTGTGTGTGACCTGCAATGGACTGGCACTCTAGCAGGGTGTACCCCGCCTCGTGCCCCAAGTCTCCTGGGATAGGCTGCAGGGCCCTGCCGTGTTCCTGTTACAGGATAAAGCGGTATAGATGGTGAGTGAGTAGTGGTCCTGTATACAGGATAAAGCGGTATAGATGGTGAGTGTGTAGTGGTCCTGTATACAGGATAAAGCGGTATAGATGGTGAGTGTGTAGTGGTCCTGTATACAGGATAAAGCGGTATAGATGGTGAGTGAGTAGTGGTCCTGTTACAGGATAAAGCGGTATAGATGGTGAGTGAGTAGTGGTCCTGTATACATGAGGTTAATAAATCCCGCCTTCTGCTTGATGATTATAAAGAAAAATTCAGTCTCGTCTATGATTGGCTAGAAGCTTGGAGCACTAGCCTAGACTGGTTGTGCAGTTTAAATGACTCTGAGCAAGGACTTTTTTTCCTTCTACGTATTTTTTCTTTGATTACTTTTTTTCGTTTTATGTCCCTTTATTTTACAAAAATTGGTAAGGAAATAACTATATAGCTATTGTGTTTCTCCTATGTGGGAAATAGTTGTTTTTGCTCCGTATCCATGCTAGACATTTCTTGAACCAGTTTTCAGTTGCTTTTAATAAGCTAAATAAAGAATAAGAATATCATTCATAAACAAATTTAAAAAGTCATATTTCTTTTCTCTGCCATTTACATGAGTGTACGAAAAGCATGTTGATGTCACAGCAAAAAATCAAGCACGTGCATGTCAGGACTAGCAGATGTTATACAGATGTCTTTCTGCCCTCCAGACATCCAATGATCTCCAAAAAAATTAAAACCTACCTATACATCAGTAAAGGTGCTATAAATGGCAGTGATGGCAGCCTTTTGATAATGTGTGTTTGGATAGGACCTTGTCGCTCGTTTTAGCGTAACAGCACATGGGATTTTTATTTTTGTTAAATGAGGAAAAAACACGAGGCAAGCAGTGACAAAAATACATTTTATAATACAATGATCTAGAGCTGCGGTGAGTCACCCTGACAGTCCTGTGAGTACTTCTCAATCAGTCCTTCATCAGGGGTGTGGGTTCAGAACCTGACAGGAAACTGGACTCACACCTCATACGCTAGCTCAGATATCATCATTATTTCTAAACTTGAGGCTTTTATTAATTCTCTAATTTGTTTGAATGCTGATGAGCGATATTTTGATTTATCTTTGTGGTGGAATTTGTCACATTAGCCAGTAAAGTAAAGTTGCTTAGCTAGAGAACTGATTTCATTGGGTTTGAATTTCCAGATTCAAGTGTTGGTGATAAATAAGGATGATTTGGCATCGTTTCTGAAAGAGACCTTGAATATTATATTAACAAAAGTCCAGCCAACGAAGCTGTGAAGGAAGCTGTGAGTACGAGGAACAATCAGTGTAAGGCTGAACACACACCCACACAGAAACACCATCACGAGTTTGTGATGCTTCTGATGCTGTGAAAGCGACTGCTGGGCTGAGTGAAGATCTCGGTGCATCTCTTTCTGACACATACACAATCTTGTCTTTTTCTTTTTTTTTTTTTTGACATTGTCCCAGTGTCTCAGTTGAGCTCATTAGCATTCTGTGGCATAACATTAAAAAAGGAATAAAAGTGAAAAGTATGACAAAAGAGCGAGAGCGAAGAACAACAAAATCAAAGGATCAAAGGAATTACCACCACAGAGGCACAAACCGAACAAAACGAAAACCCAAAATGTGATGCTGTTTTCTCCTGGTTGGGATGTTAATAGTAGTTATAGAAGGAAATCAAAAAAATCTGAAGCAGAAAAAAAAATGTCATCAAGACCAGAGAAAATAAAAATTAACTAAACAAAGAAAAAGTGACTGAAAACGAAGACCCAGGACTGGCGGTTGGTAAATAAGATGCAGGACTGTGCAAAGGCGTAAGACAAAGAATTACGGTACATCTGCACAATTGGGATAAAACCTACTGGAATAAGTTCAGTTGACATCTTTAAGGAAAAGCAAAGCAGTACTCTATTAGGAATGTTATATCACACCATCAAGATAGGTACACCTTCGTCACCCACGCACACAACCACTAGTCAACCACAAGTATTAGGCAGGACCAGAAGCCCATTTCCTCTTTCAACTACTAGACAGAGAACCCCATTTCAGCTTTGTAGGGGTAGACAGCCACCCTATTTCCCATTTGAAGTACTGTATAGGAACCCCCATTGACCATAATAGAGTACTGGAAAGGAATCCCCATTTCCCTATGAAGTAGTAGACAGGAACCTCCATTTCACTCTCGTAGAACTGGAAAGGAATTTCCATTCCTCCTGGGGAGGAACCTACACTTTCTGCCCTATATATTCATAGATTTACCCTTCGTAGTGCTGGGTATGAACCCACATTTACGGTTAACTGTACTACACAGAAAAAACACATTTCCCCATAACACTTTCCTTTTTTGGTTAAGATCCTTAAGTACTCTGTAGAAACCAGCCTTTCCTGTTTGAAGTACTGGGCAAACACCTTTCCAGTGTGCAAGTCCGATACATTTGAGTATTTTTATCTCTGTGTTCACTTGGGATCAACCTCGAACAGAGTTTCAGGTCCTTTTTCCAATCCAAAATGATGACACAATCCTGTCCCGATTTAGGAAAAAAAACTTTTGAATGTCTGAGTCTCATATCTCAAAGTTCAAACAGCTTTAGTTCTTTAGACTGCTGCAGCCTTGGTGAACTGAAAAACAGCTTTACAGCTAAATAATAAATAAAAGTGTATAAGGATTTTGGTCAGCGATTTCTTTTGAAAGATAAAAATCTTTGTAGTGAAATTTTTAACTGTCTATCTGTTAGACAAGTTCCACTACACATGAATAATTCATAAGACAAGATTAAACAAACTTTTTTTACTTTCTTCCCCGCAAGTTGTACTCTCCTTGGGCAAAAAAGGTGCAGTCAATAAAACAGAATTTAACATCACTGAGAAATTAGGATCTTAAATTACATTTTAATGATTGTTTAAACAATGCCAAACAACTAGAGAAACAGAGAACTGGAGTTCCTTTCTGAAGAAGGTTTGATAATATGCATGAAAAAAAAATTATATATAAATTTTATATATATATATATATATATATATATATATATATATATATATATAACTTGTTTTTTTAAAGAATATGATAGGTAAACACAATAAAACAAGATAATACTAACAATGGGTATAATTAAAATAAGGATGGGAAAATGTATCCTAATTTATAAATTTAATTTTCCCATAAGAAATAATGGAAACTTAAATTATTCGCTCTAGAGCCCAAAAAAATTAATACATTAAAATAATACAAAATATAAAGTAAAAATAAAACAAATTGACCTGCACTTTACCTTGCAAAAAAGTAAAAATAAATCCAGAGACTCTCATCTGCTGCATTGTCAGGTTTAAGTAACTGCACTTAAAAAAAAAAAACTACTGAAGAATAAAACTCAGGGTCTATATCCTAGGTTAGGGGTGGGCAATATACCGGTATACATGGTTAACCAGTAATACACATTCACTTCTATGGGAAGCCAAACACATCTAAAGTGGGACGAAACCATGGCACCCGATTGAGCCGGTGTGGGCAGACCAGATATCCAGACCCGGTGGATCACGTGGCAGACCAACTTGAGCAGCGCTGCTCGAATCACAAACCTGCGTGACGCTGATAGAAACACACAACTACTTCAGTTGTGTGTAATGAATCTAAAATATATGAAAGTCTAATGTTTATCAGTACATTACAGAAAATAATGAACTTTATCACAATATGCTAATTTTTTGAGAAGGACCTGTACAGTATATGCGATATGTATTGTGGGCTTTTTACTTTGCTATTCCTTTTTTTTTTTTTGCCGTTATGATAACAGAACAGAAATAAGCAGACTGTCCTTGTTCACCTGTTCCATACTTTGCTGGCAGAGGATTACAAATTTCTCTAACCATTTATTTTCAGAATTTAATTTATTGTACCTATATTTATTATACTTTTTATACTTTCATTCATTCATTATTACACATTAACTTTTCTGTATATATGTTTGTTTATTGGTTTACATAATCAAACCAAGAAAAAAATTATAAAAAAATAAAGTATGAAGTAAAGTATTCAGCAGTCATACACCGTTGTCACGGAATCACTTTTGGCAAGAAAACACATCTGGTATTCTCATGTGTGAAATATACTTGCTGTGGTAGCCAGCAGAACGAGCCGGCATTACCTGCAGCACAAAAGTGTTCTAATACATTCGACAAACTACAGATACATATGATCTTAAATACAATAATTTTGATACATTTTATTGTCTATTAATTTGACATTTCAAATCCAACCTACTAACCCCCCCACCCCTCTATCTACACATATGTATAAAGTCCAAGTAAATATCTTAAGAATTAAACACTCATCAGACCATGAAATCCTTTTGAGTACTTTGTTTTAATAAATATTTAACAATCAGGATTTTGCAGTATAGAGTGACAATAATTGCCTTAATTAAATCGTTCTGAATCGCCTCTAAACCGTGTTGTTTTACTGCTAACTGATTTTAAGGTTTAATCCCAAACCCCTGATCAAGGGCACTACTTAGTGTGTGGAACAAGGGATTTACACACTATGGACTATTACACACTAGCTTTCCATTTGATCCTACTTAGGATTCAAAACCCCAGAACTGTTCATTAATAATTACTTAAAATGCTTGAAATGTCAGTATTAGTACGTAACGTTACCTGCACATCATTTTATGAAGCGTAAAGTGCAGCATATCCCTTAGCTACAGCTCACTTGCAACAGAAGCGCTGAATGAGCTAATGCTGATCCTAATGCAACCAAATCCCTTCACACATTTCAACATGCTTCTTTCTCGTTTGAATCAGTTCTGAACTCCACCACAACATATTGCATATGAAAATAATCAGCAGAACAGAAGCTATCGAGTGCTAGGTCATGCTTTTATCCATCTGGTAATCTGGTGAAAATTCTGTAATATTTTTGTGTTTTTTGGGGGGGACTCAAAATCTATTTTAATTACCAACAAATTAAACAGTAAATACTGTACATGATGTCAGTTAACTGTGCTTCTGCCATCCACTATTGTGACTAATGTCATGGTAGTCACATGACCGCAAAACATCAATACGAGAGATAAATATTGCAGAGGGAAACATCCAGCAAAAATCATAAAAGAATTTTATGCAAACTCTGTCACAAGGCCAGAAAAAAAGTGCTAAAAAGTGTGTTATGAGGAAGACAAATTACTCTGAGGCGACGTTTGAGAATCGCTGAAACTTTGGCAGATATCAAAACCTGAAGCTTTTATGACAGGCAGTGTGTCATGTGTCTCATGAGAACATGAGAGAAAAGAAAAGGACACAAAGCACAAGAAAGTTATGCGGCAAAGCGACAAAAAAGGATCAACGTAAGAGACAAAAGAGGGAAGGATGAAAGAAGACTTATAGATACTTATCCGATACATTATACTTATAGTTACTTATACGATATACATAAGTAATGAATGAAGAGGAAAGACAATAAATCCATTGTGTCCTTGGAAAGTGTTCATGGATTCTCAGAAATAAAGATGCTCTGCCACGCAGTTTAGTATACACTCGCGCGCACACTCGCGCGCACACTCGCGCGCACACTCGCGCGCACACTCGCGCGCACACTCGCGCGCACACTCGCACGCACACTCGCACGCACACTCGCACGCACACTCGCACGCACACAGTATCCCCCACCAGGTTAGAGATAATTATATAAATTTAGATTACACCTATAGAACATCCCTAAACTGTTACTTAAAACCGTACCAGGTTAAGCTGCACAGAAAGGTTGGGAGAAACAAAGCTCCCTCCATCAGTACATATTTTTATTTTTCTCAATATTTTCCCCCAGAACCTTCAGCTATAGCTAGATCAGTCAAATATTATTCAGCTAACCATTTCAGGTTTTGAAAAAAGTCAAGAAAAATGCATCGCAGCAGTTTTTTTTCCTATGTCTAGCAACAACTTTAGTAGCCCCAGCAAGCATCTATAAGAATCCCAAGGCGGCTTTTGGCATTCATCGACACTGCTGAACATATTTAAAACCTGTTGTAACCCTATAGAGTATTTACCGAATGTCAGAAATGCTCCTCCTCATTGCCAGTCTCTTGATTCCAGAGTATCCTGCCTGTAATAAAGAACAATGTACTCTCTGTCTCGGCATCATGAATTTTGAATCGGTAACACCTGCAGACTATGAATAGTATAAGGGAAATTTTTTCCAGTCGTAGACCAGACAGTGGGGTCAGATGTCATGTTTTATGTTGGGAGAAAGATGAGATGGTTTTACAAACCGTGAGGATGGAATGATTGGCAGCTTTTGATCTAAAGCTGTAAAGCGAACAAAGTAGCTTACAGTCAAGCTAGTTAGAATAGATTAGGTTAGATATCACATTGTACTCTGGTTAATAAGGTTTCTAGTAGTGATGGGAAGTTTGGATCATTTTAGTGTCTCGGTTCTTTGAATCTCGTTCAACAAAATGAACAAATCTTTTTCTTTTTTGAGTCATTTAGATCATTTCGTTCTTTAGAACAGATGTTACATTTTCAATAAACAGACCCCCAACACGTCTACATACACAAATATTGGCTATAGTTCCAGTAATGAAAATATTACAATGCAGCTAAGGACATATTATGATGAACAGAATGAGCAGCTCACCTCCCATATCTTCTGGTCCGAATCATTCGTTCTTTTGTCACGTGACCCCCATAGTACCCCCATGTTTCCTGTACAGAACCTACGGAGGTTTTGCAATGATTTGCGAATGCACGCCCAGTAGAAAATGCTCAAGGGCCCAACAGTGGTAACTTGGGGTGGTCGTGGGGTTTGAACCTGGGACCTTCCAAACCGTAGTCCAATGCCTTAACCACTGAACTACCCGAGTTTAAAACTCCAAAGCAGTGTTTCCCACACACAGTATAATTTGCAGGCCACCTAAGTATATTTGCAAACCAGGAGAATGAGGCCATCATGTTTGAATAACTAGTAGCAGACAGTTTTGTGTTGTGCTCCCGCACCTGTACCTGTTAATTCTGCTTCTGTGAGAGCAGTGCACTGAGAAGCAGTAAGCGCAGCGGATACCAGCTGCCATAAAAAGAATAAGAAGAGCATACTGACGGTCGCACACACTCTGCAGAGAAACACGGTGAATCGAATCTTCTTTAAAAACCCAGGAGGATTAACCCTTAAAACCCAAACGGCATGGATCCAAACCGGCATCTCAGCATTGGTCGATGGTCCAGAAGTGCATAAGCATAAATAAAAATAAAAAATAAAAAAAAACACTGCTATTTCTTTGCCTTTGTGTCCCTTTTTCTTTTTTGCTCAGTCACGTCTGTATGGTTGATTACCATGAAATAAAATATCCATCTCTGTACACCAGAGTGTTTAGTTGTTAATTTGTTTACTTCGTCTTACTCCTCACATATAGGGAGATGGAGGGGAGGGTTTGTAGGATGGATCTCTTGATTGTGGAATCAATAGAAATATAAATCAAAATATTGTGTTGAAGGTCATACGTATTTATTGTTTATGGAGTACAGCACTTTTGTGCTGCAGGTAATGTTGGCCTGTCCCGCTGATATTCAGGGATTTCATACTGCGAAGCATAACACAAAAGAAATGTGTGGAAGTTATACCGTTTCTTTTTCAACTACATCAATACCAACATCCGAAATAGTTTTTCATTCAAAAACATTCGTCCTTCCTTATGTCTCCCAAATATTCTTGGCAGGCCTTGACGGTAAACAAAACAGACATAAGCTGGCAAACCCCACACAAGCAACAAAGTCAATTAAGCTCCCAGTAATTATGTTAGCTCGCTTCTACTCTTGCCCGGTCTTTCTCTCAGTCTCTGCTCCGTGCGGGACGGAGAGGCTCCACTGCCAGCCGAACAGCAACGGATGCTCGGGGGCAGGTGTTAATTACAGACCTCGTACTTTACCGCAACACAAAAAACTTCCTGAGCACTTTATCAAAAGAAAGCGTGCTCATAAGACAATCTGCTGCGTGAACAGAAGCAGCGATTACAGACAGATGATCAGTTATTAGTGAAAACTAGAGCAGCTGGTCAGTAGTAAGTTATCAAACTCGTTTCCTTTATCCAATAGCGACAGCGACAGATCCCCTGCTGCTACCCTACTGCCAGCCGGTCACACACATACAAACAGAAATATGCAGGGATGAACCTCGAGGACAAGTTCATACCCACAACCTCTCTCTCTCACACACATACATACAGTACACACACATACTGTACACACAAGGCAAATTGTGAAACTGAGTTTTGGAGCATTTCAGAGACCCCCAGTTGCCGTTTTAATCTGCTCTCTAGCTGAAGACTGCAGGGAGGATATTAGCCCAGCTGTCTCCACCACCACACACACACACACACACGCACACACACACACACACACTCTCGCTGATGAGAAAATGACCTCCACACAGTTGAAAATGTACAAATATAGCATGCATACATTTATCATATACACATACACTGTATATGGTAGCCATTGTTGAATAAAGAAAAAGAGTTTGTCGTAAAGAGTCTGTAGAAATAGTTAAAAGGTTAAAGCTAAAAAATAAGCCTACGCGCTTTAATTCAATCAATGATATTATTTCAGGTTGAAGCCCACATACATGTCTGTGTGTTTTTAATACAAAATACTTACATTGTGTAAGGTTGAGTATCTTACACCTTGTTTACGCCAAAGTTATACTTCCTTTTATCATCAGCCAAATACACTCCCTGTTTAAAGTAGATTATTACACCAGACACATGACTGTTCGGATCAACATTTTGATTTGAGTGCATAAAACTCTCAGTTCGGGTATTCTACACGACCTCACCTCGGACTGCCGCGGATACGTTTGCACTAACGAGCCGTGTTTTATCTCACAGTGGCGGTCCACATTAGTTTGTAATTAGCACCACCGTTTCGGGAAACAAATGAGACAAGCTGGTTAAACTTCCCGCAGGAATAATAAACATACAATCATCAGTCCATACATAATTAATGGTCCGTTTTCAAGAAAGATATCTTTTATTGGAGTAAGCCATGCTGTGTCACGTTTTTGTTTGTTTGTATTTCTTGAGGATTTGGACACTTTGTACGAGCATTTCGGTTCCTTCCGCATACTCAGTGTATTTATGGTAAACAGTCGCATTGATTAGCTCTGTTGATTAGCTCTGTTGTGATGCATATAGCCACGCCCACTTTTATGGCAAAAGCACAGTATTCGTCCAACAAAGCGATGGCTGCTATGACGTAATCTTGCACAAAACTGCTCATAACATCCCTTCTACTCAACATTTTGGTTTCATTTATCGCGCAGACTTAACTTCTGGCAAATACCAACTGACTGGCAAAGGTTCATTAAATTCGTCTGTCTGTCTGCTCCAGCCAGACAGACAGACAGAATATTTTAGTTTGTATAATGGTTTTAGGTCTTCCAATGTATAAGACAAATATATAATTGAAAGAGAGAGATCTGTCCAATGCACAGATAAAACCTTTCTTGATTTATATATACAGTATATATCAAGCTCCAACAATTGTCTCCTTCTCATCAAGGTCTCATAGGTCATTTCAGCCTTGTGTAGGTCTATACTCTGGCTGTAGCAGTGTGGGAGAACTGTTTAGAGGAGTGATTCCGTTTGTATGTGTGTGTGTCTGTGTCGTCCTACACAGTAGCCCCCCGTCTCCTGCTTCTTCCCTCATCTACAGTAACACCAGTTCTTTTCAAAAGTAAAGTGCTGGTGATTTTTTACTTTTTTGTTTTTAAATGGGGGAAAATTCGCTTTTTTATATATATATATATATATATATATATATATGAGTGTTTTGATACACAAGCACGCTTCCGGAACTAATTCTGTTTGCAATCCAAGGTTTAAACTCACACTGTGGTGGAATCACTGTGTGCTTACTTTTGGACCACTAAGCACGCAGTTGATCAGTATAAATGCTTCAAATAAAGGTGATAATTTCAATGTTTTTAGGTTCAGGGATTAAAGTGAAAAAAAATCTTCTGACTGAACTTTTTTCAGGCCAAGCCATATTACTTTAACAAACACTTTATTTAAATAGTCGAGACCAATAGCGTTAGGGGAGATTAAACTGCTTTAATATTGCCTGTTTGCATATTTTAAAATCTATTTGTAATCTTTGAAAAAAATATACCTTGACAAATAATCAACCATCTACCACAGTGTAAACGTAGCCAAAGAAAACATCTTCGTTTTCAGCTTAGATGACAATTCGGATTTCCAGTAAGCAGCTACGTTTAGGCTACGTTTACACTGCCAGGTCTCGATGCTTAATTCGGATTTGTTGCCTATATCTGATATTTTTGACCGTCTGTTTACACGTTATTTCCACTATGACTCATATCCGATTCACGTGTTTACACTCGCCATACCATCTGAAACATCGCGCATACTTAAAGGGAGGTTCTTGCGCTACAACCTAGCCAAGATAGAAGAAGGTGAAATATGCTTAATGCTCTGCTATATATGCAAAGTTCGCGAAACGTTACCATGGTTTTAAATCAGAGGGGGAGAAAAAAAACGGCATAATTGCAGCCTGCACATATGCTTTATTCATCAAATACTGATTTAATGTTATTTAGCCCAAATAAGCATTAACACGGGGGGGGGGGGGTGTTCTTTTCCTTTTCCATGTCACCTGCGATGTTGTAATTCCACACGCGCTTCCACCGGAGAATAACGTATATAATAATATAATAATGTTATTCTCCGGTGGAAGCGCGTGTGGAATTAAAACATCGCAGGTGACATGGAAAAGGAAAAGAACAACGCCCCCCCGCATTAAATCAGTATTTGATGAATTAAGCATATGTGCAGGCTGCAATTATGCTGTTTTTTCCCTCCTCCACCGTTTTAAAACCATGGTGACGGTTCGTGAAGTTTGCATACTGTATATAGCAGAGTGTTAAGTATATTTCACCTTCATCTATCTTGGCTAGTGTGTAGCGTAAGAACCTCCCTTTAAGTATGCGCGATATTTCAGATGGTATGGCGAGTGTAAACACGTGAATCGGATATGAGTCATAGTTAAAATAACGTGTAAACAGACGGTCAAAAATATCAGATATAGGCAACAAATCGGAATTAAGCATCGAGACCTGGCAGTGTAAACGTAGCCATAGACAATCTTGAAAGTGCACTCTTGTCTTTGACAACTGATTGCATTAAATTAACTAGTGGTTGTGAGACTGTAAGCGACAGGTCATGCTCCGATATGAAAGAACATAGGCGCACTTTTACATCGCGCACACGGTCGGCCACAGATGTGTGAATCTCCGTTGTGGTTCTTGTCGCAGCAGACAGGGAGCATGTGTACTGTTAGAGCACGAACCGCAGCATTGTGACGAGCTGCTGACTGATGGCGAACTCGCACTTTGTTTTGCCATTATTGCCATATTGAAGTTTCCTGTGGCATACTGTGCAGAGACACCTACCTGGATGTTTGATTTTTTTTAGTCCACGAACTAAAAGGCTTGCCATTCTCCCCAATCTCGCTAAGCCAAGCCCATCTCCATTTATTTATTTTTTTTTACACTTTTATCAATCTCCGAAACATCGGAGCCTTCCTGCATTAAGTGTGTCCATGCTATCTTAAATATAGTTATACCTCAGCCTGACATGTAGTTCTTCAAAACTAAACCAAAACCCGGAGTGGATCCATACCGGAGTGATAACAAAACGCTTAGAGTGGAGAGAGGAACGTGCAGTCGCTCCACTCCAGGCTTTGATCACATCCTCCTCAGCAGGCTGAATACACTGTCTTTCCTTAATATAAGACCCATGTAAGCCTATATATACACAGCATTAAAATTATGAAAAGTGAATTTTAAACATTAAGGACAGGCGGAACAGTGTGATTGACGGAAATCCGTCGTAACGACGGAGAACTTTAATCCCTGTAGGTTATATTCATTCAACATCACCTCGACATATTTTTTATCAATGTCTATCAACTTAAAAAATATATATATAATGTCCCAACATTGAAAGTCCCCTCAACGTTGTTACAAACAAATTACAATCATCCAACATTAGGACTCTATTACGACGGGTATTTATGTAGTTAAATAATTTCAGAGCTGCTATATATTCAATTGTTCTCCTCCTACAGTATATTTATTAAGACACTTTTTAAATAAAGACATTTTGGTTTAGTTGTCAAATACACATTACATGGATGAAGTGGTTAATAGGGACAAAAAAATATTTCTCTCCATAAACGAGCAAAATGCAGAGTCAGCCAGGATCCAGCGCCCCTGGAGCAGATAGGGATAATGACCGTGGTCAAGGGTTCAACTGTGGCAGCTTGACGATGCTGTAACCCAGGACCTTAACCCTCAAGCCACCATTGCCCCTGTTTTGTAGTCTTTTCCCCCAATCCACTTTTAATTTAATTATCCTATCCGCCAATCATGTGGAATCAGTGCACTGCATATAATCATGCAGATACACGTCAGAATTTTCAGTAAATTGTCAAAATCAATATTAAAATAAGGAACAAAAGTGAGAGATCTTGTTGACTAGGAGACACTTTGAGCATTCCAGAATCTGCTGACCCGCTGGGATTTTCTCCAGCATACCACTAGTACTGCAGCGGATCGCTCACAAAACTTACAATACAGATCGTATCACAGGTTTTAGTCACGATCTGAACATTTTTTTGTGATCAGCAAAAAAGGGAGACAAATATACCCCGGGGTCAGGGTTAGCTCAGTTGTTAAGGCATTGGCCTACGGTTCAGAAGGTTCCAGGTCAAATCCCACAACAACCACATAGTCGCTGTTGGGCCCTGGAGCAAGGCCCTTAACCCTCAACTGCTCAGATACAATGTGATACAAATGTAAGTCGCTCTAGATAAGGCCGTCTGCCAAATGCCTAAATGTAAATATACTTTTGCTCGCCACTTATTACTTAAAAAAAATGTATTCTCACAGTCTGAAATTTCAACATTCCAAAAAGTCAATTTTTAAAATGTTTTTAAAAAAAAATCGTAAAATAAAATACTCAAAATTAAACTTTTTTGTTTTTACTTTTTCTTTTGAACGTTAGTAAATCTAGAGGATTCACTTTGTGTTATTTGGGTACGAGAAAGATATTTTCCGTAAGCAAAGATATAACGTGTGCATTTTGCTCAGGAACGAGACCCAAATACAATGTCATACAGCGCAGTAAAACTAATCCGTGGTTCACTCACGCAGAACTGCGGTGAGGGATCGCTAAAGATCATAGTCAGCTACGATCTGCTGAACCACTACAAACCAGTTCCTGGAGTTTGCACTGCATGCTGTGAAAAAAAAAAACATTCCAATAAAACATTGTTTGTTGATAAGAGAGTTCGGAAAAAGAATTGCCCATTCAAATAATCACTCTTTACAAATGTGCTAAGCAGAAAAGCATCTCAAAGCACAAACTGTCAATGGTGGAAAGGGCTACGTAGGCAGAAGACCACATTTGGCTCCGGTCCTGTCAGATTAAACCAAAATTTACACAAATAAGTCTTACCCTCCTGGAAGAGGCAACCAGATTCTGATTAAAAATCTCATACCACTATCGACAAAGCATCAGCATGTGTGATGGTCATGTAGGTGCTTATTCTCTCTCATTTTTACCAAACATGATTATAGTGTTCACGGACAAAAAGATTCATGTATCTCCAATGACGTTAAAGGTCAAACATTGATTTTTTTTGTAATTTGCTTCAGGAAAGAGATTTTATCGCTGCATTTCCAAACATCTTGTCGTCTGGAATATCAGAGTCTTTAAATCTAGGAAAGAACACTTCTAAATGGGTAATTATTAGAAATTTTGCAAAGACAAGCTCCTAGCATGTCCTAACTTGGTTTTCTTCCCTACTAATTATTCAGCACACGTTTATGCAAATAAACTGCATGCCTGCATGTCTAAGGCAGTTATGATCCCAACCTTAATTTTATGGCAAACCCAGGAAAATCAACAGTGCACAGAATGTGACAGTCGCACCGTATAACCTCTCATTATCAGGGAGGCATGGACAGCGAAGCAGGAAAGGGTCCATAGAGACTGTTCAGAGCATGGCGAGGTCCTTTGAGGCCAAATGCATGGTTAAAAATGGAATCAGGGAGAAAAAAAAGTAGGGAGGGAGTAAAGAGATGATATATGAACACCAGCCATCCAGCGTCGAAAGATTCAGTTTCCTGTTAACAGCACTTCAATTCCTCCAGGTGCTTCTTTATTTAAAATTCACATGTACAGAATTACAGGATTAAAGACTTGCATGAGGATGCTGCAGTTCAGAGAGATAGATGCAAATGCAGTCAATCAGCCCCAAAGTCTGCTTCTTTACTTTAGCTCCAAAGCTGCAAGATTATTGTTGGCGACGACTAACAGATGCGTACAGCCCTAAGTATTGTTTGGTTTCAAATGCATATGTAAATATTCACACACTCGCCTCAAGGCTTCGAAACATACAAAACTAGTTGAAGTTAACCATGGCCTGAAGTTCACTAAATGATAATATGAAATAATGTCAGACAAATTGATGGAGAAAAAAAGGGTATTTGGAAGGCTGACTCGAAACAAATTTTTTTTTATATTTTCTTTTACATTTATATACAGTAGGGATTAAAATTACCAGTCATCTCCTCATAAGATATTATCATGATTCAATTAAAATTGTGATTCTATCTGTATCAGGATTTTATAAATGTTCTGATTACCCCCTAATTTTGTTAAAATTTGAATCCTTTTAATAAAGTTTAATGATTCATTAAATGTAGCTTCTGCGCTCGGAACAAAATTGTGTATATCGATCACCGGTCACGCCCAATTAAACAAAAAAATAGCCAATTCTGGTCACTGGCCAATTGACCGGTTCATCTCTACTATAAATGGACTTTTTTATTTTAAAATAATTTGGTGGTTAGCACGGTCATCTTGTGCCTCTACGGTCCAGGTTCGATTCCTGTCTCTGTGTGCATGGAGTTTGCATGTTCTCCCCATGCTTGGTGGGTTTCCTCCACATACTCCAGTGTCTATACTGTAGTTGCCAAATTGCCTGTAGTGTGTGAATGAGCATGTGTATATATTACTGCCCTGCAATGGATTGGCACCCTGTCCATTGTATACCCCACCTCGTGCCCTACGTCTTCTGGGATAGGCTCCAGGCCCTCCGCAGCCCTCAATACAGGATAAAGTGGTATAGACAATGAGTGAGTGAGATTTTGGAATCATGGCCATTCATAACTGAATCAATTTTCCCCCCATCTCTAATATACAGTGTGTTTGTATTTGAAGTAATAAAGTGTTGCGGATCCTCTATAATACTTCAGGTGGTGTACTTTAAACTGTTCACACAGCACAGCATCTGGTGTGGCAGCACCAAATAAATGATCATGTTTGCTTAGGGAAAAAAAACATTATCAAATCAAGATATATATAAAATCGTAATACTCACTGAATCACAATACAAAGCAAATGGGCACCTATGTATTGTGATAATATCGAATCGGGAATATCCCTGGAGATGGCCATCCATACATATGAATATGTTTATTTCATTTAGGAGGGAACTGAGCAAATTAAAGTCCACACCAAAGCTGCCATATAACATCGAACAAAGTACTGATACTTTTAAGTGCATTAAGATGCAGAACCCCACGCCTCACCGCGCAACCATTCAGCAACAACATGCTGACTTTTCTTTTCTTGCTAACGTTTTCTAATAGAAAAAGGCAACAACCTAAGCAGCCAGCTCACTATATTCGATAACACTATATTTCCTATTAATTTTTAGGTTTGTCATTTAAGTTTCTTTTCAACCAAAAACCTCAACTGGAACTTCTTTAATATATGCTTCTACTGTTATATTAAAACAAAATGAATAGCAAATGTAATGCACCATAAAAAAAATATATTCATCTTCTGTAATGGAACTTTAAGGACCTACTTGAAGCTACTTGAAGTAGCTTTAAAAGAAAAAAGGAAAAACTTACTTTTAATAATTTTTAGATATTTAGATTGGTCTCCAATGTGCATGTGCAAACAAAATAAATTGGGGGAAAAATGCTTTTTGCCTTTTTTCCAATTTTTAGATTGGCTTGGGGCCCTGCGATGGATTGGCACCCTGTCCAGGGTGTACCCCGCCTAGTGCCCGAAGTCTCCTGGGATAGGCTCCAGGTCCCCCACGACCCTGAACACAGGATTAAGCGGTATAGAAAATGAATGAATGAATGAATGAATGAATGAATAGATTGGCTTGGGCCTAAACAAGACAAATCAGATTCTTCCTGAAACATGGTCACATTTTAATGAAGCCCCTCCTCCAGATGGTTTCTTAGCTTGGGAGTTTCTTGGAGGTGGTGTGGCTCAGCAGGTCTTAAACAAACACTGAAAAGGAGCTTTTGGGCAAGGAGTGAAATAAGTAGTTATATACATAAAAAATATACATTATCAGAGAGGTATTTCAGTTAGAGCATTAACACACACACACACTTTACGGGAGCTCTGAGACTGGTGAACAATCAGCACTATATAGGACCGTTAAAGCCATATAGTGAAAGCTAATAAAACATGACAAAGAAAAGTTCTGACAGAGAACAAGTTATATACAAAGCTATGGAATGCCATCCGGTCTATCATGTTCTCTTGACGGCTTCACAGAAGCTATCTCCGAGTTTCATTTATCATAAATGACAGTAGAAGCAGACTACCCAAAGTTGTTCTGCCTGGGGGCAAGAGAAGAAGCAAGCAGCGTCAACGCATGAACACTCTTCAAAGAAAAATCAAAGGCCAACATCGCATCTCTCATTGCAGGAGCAAAAAAAAAAGTCAACAAGGCATCAATAATTTAGGTGTTCACATCTCCCAACTGTCCATTGCACAGAATTCTGATAAACATCCATGTGACTCTTGCATGAATGAATATATAATGAATAACTTTAATTCACTAGCAAGTGTGCTTTGTTGCTGTACATCATCTAAATCAAGCAGTTGTGTCTGGCAGACCCAGGCAGATTCACAGTGTGCATTCCTTCTCCAAACAATTGGACAATGCCACAGTGAACATCCTCAAACATAATGATCATCACCAATTAAGAAGTCATCATACAGTACACACTTTCCAGCACCTGTGAGGTCAAAAGACGAAGCTGAGCAATGCTGCATGCGCTTGTGCAGGGTGTCTGTCTTTGTCTGTGTCCGCGAGATTTCATGCATGAAAGAAAAGAAGAAAAAAGAAGAGAAAAACATATGAATGCATACATGCACGATGTTTAAGGCATTAATGTATTCCTGAGCCAGATGGCATGTGAGTTCTTTGTAAAAGTGCATTAATATCAGAGGTGTGTTTATCACCACCCGCCTGCACCACCCGGTTTGCTTGTAAACACAGCACCATGCGGCGCGCGAGCCTCGGATATGCCAGCACTATCCGAGAGAATAAAAGAAATCCAACGAACGGCAGCGCGAGCGCATCCTGAGCAAGTGCGTGGCACGAGTGAGTGCATGCGCGTGTACCTGTAGCTGGAGAGTGGTGTAGTCGCGCGGCAGACGCGTCGGAGGTTCGGCGAGCGCGTGCTGAGGCTGCAGGGAAACGCCGTAATCCATGCAACGGTGGAGGAGCGCGTGCGTGCGGTACTACTGTACTGCCGGGGAGGGGGGCGGGGGACGCGAGGTCGCGCGCTGCCGTTTCGCTCGTGGGTCAGAATGCTCCGCCCCGCCGCTCGCGCCTCATTGGCCGGCGGGACGGAGGTGTTTTTGTTTTCGCTCCACGCGCGCAAGCGGGGCTGCACGTGAGCATCAGAATGTGACTCCACATGCGCGCGCGTCTGATTCAACTGGTGCATCAGTGGAACTAAAACCCAAACCTGTTCCAGCATGAAAATCCACCTGTATGCACATGAATACATGCTGTGTTAAAGCTTGATGTAGAGGAACTCGACTGTCCCGTCCAAACCTCAAAACCTCATGAACAATTTTTTTTTAATGAACTGGAACACTAGCTGCACCCCACAAACCCTTAGTACCGGACCTCTTGTAGCTGAATGATCACAAATCCCCACTATCCCCAAAATCTAATGGAAAGCCTTCCCGGAAGAGTAGAGATTAATTCATTCATTCATCTTCTATACCGCTTAATCCTGTGTTCAGAGTCGCGGGGGACCTGGAGCCTATCCCAGGAGACTTCGGGCACTAGGCGGGGTACACCCTGGACAGGGTGCCAATCCATCACAGGGCACACACACATACACACACTCACACACCCAATCACACACTACGGGCAATTTAGGAACACCAATTAGCCTAACCTGCATATCTTTGGACTGTGGGAGGAAACCGGAGTACCCGGAGGAAACCCACCAAGCACGGGGAGAACATGCAAAGTCCATGCACACAGAGACGGGAATCGAGCCTGGCCGGGGAATCGAACCCAGAGACCTGGAGGTGCAAGCGACAGTGCTAACCACTACACCACCGCGCCGCCTGAGTAGAGATTAAACTCTTTATTAATACCCATGATGTCCACATACTTTTGGCCATGCAGTCAATCACTGACATTCACCTTCAGGCAGGCCTGGACTGACCATAGGGCATACCGGTCAATGCCCGTTGGACCGGCGCACATTCAGTCAGGGGTGTCAGTCATAATTTAATATATTTTTTAAAAGTTTATTAGGCCAATTTCTTTATTACTGCAACGGTAGAATATCTGAGACACGAATCGCGGCCCATTGGTTGACTGTCTTAAAGGACATTGAGGACATTCATCCAATGAAATCTCAGGCCACGCCCTGTCTCCCTCCTGGCCAGCCCTCATCAACCCTTGGCAAAGTCTGCTATTTAGAGTTCGACCGGAGTTTCAGATGAGTCCGTCTATAACAATGAAAAAGGGAGAAAAGAGCAAGGGGGGTGCAGAGAAGCTGTGGGAAAAAAGATGCAAAAGCCTACAAGTGGAAGCAGCAAAATGTGCGAAAATCACATTTAGGGCCATCAACATCTAGCAACAGTGCAGAGGCAGTCCTGAGTGTTCAGGCACAAGGGAGTGTAGAACAGAGTAACGTCAACGTTAGTTACACAGATGAAGAAGGAGTAGCTATTAAAATGGATTCTGAGGAGGTGGTGAGAGACGTGACCCAGCAGGGACAGATTGAGGAAGGCATCAGAATAGCTACGAGTCTGGTAAGAAGTAGTTGAAATGTTGGCAGAGTGAAGGGAGGGACATTTATGTAGAGAAGACATAGGGCTTTTTTGTGGGGTGTGTGTGTGTGTGTATCACCCGTGCATTTGAGTGTCTGTCGACAACCTGCACCACTAGCCTGCCTAGCTGCTACTCCCGAATGAACCGTCTGCCAATTAGGCTGGGCTACATTGCCATCCACATCAAATTAACGAGTGGTCTTACGTCTGTCACGATTGATTGAAGTTGTTGTCAATTTTCACGCAGTACAACAAATAAACCCCCAGAGTTATATAAATGACATGGCTGACTATCACACGTAGGCCTACGCACATGCAGAATGATGATAGCCCATGGAATTAACAATGAAAATGTTAAGTGTAGCCTACATCTTCACTAAATAGTAAACTATCTGGAGGATTTGTAGGCTAACACTGTGCAAATGCTCAAATTATTGCAGTCAGACTTAAAAACATTTAATAGTAGACTGAGTTTTGTGCAGAACTTCATCCTTGCTAGGTTGGAGGTCACTCACGTGTGTGTGTGTGTGTGTGTGTGTGTGTGTGTGTGTGTGTGTGTGTGTGTACAATAACAATAATAATAATTAAGAATAATTTTATAAGGATATTCGCTTCTATGCAGGTTACTGTGGTTTAATGTTTGAAACAAAACAGTGAGCGCATATATCCTTTGATGTGTCATAAGCCTCAGCATATTGTTTAAATAATCATGGTGGGCCGCTATGGCCCAAAATGCCAGGGCCGTTTTTTGGTCCCGGTCCAGCCCTGCCTTTAGGAACTTTGTCATGTCATGGACTATCACTGGAATCTTTCCTTTTGCAATGGCAGTAAATTATTCTCTGATCACGTCTCCTTATGTGACAATCTAAACTCCTGAGCCAAGCTGTGTGACTTCCTATACACGTGCTTTAATATCTGGCTTTTTGACAACAAAAAAAACTTGTCACTATTTTTTTTTTATTATTATAATTCACAGTGCTGGCTCCATAAAAGAAAAGAAGAAGAAAAAAAGTTAAAGGCCCATTTATCTACTTGCACTGATTTTACAGCTGAAAACAATAAATTTGTTGCAATGGACAAAGATTTAGTGTAGTCTCTCAAATAAATTACTGTATACAATTACATAGAGATGTCTTTTTACAAGTCTCAGATAGTGTGTGTGTGTGTGTGTGTGTGTGTGTGTGTGTGTGTGTGTGTGTGTGTGTGTGTGTGTGTGTGTGTGTGCATGTGTGCATAACTGCACAAGGGCACACAAGTCACAAACAGTTTCAGCATAGTGTGTGTAGTAAAGCCCAGAGCAGGTTGATCACACACACACACACACAGAGAGAGATAGAGAGCGAGAGAGAGAGAGGGTGCATGTGTGTGTTTATATGCATATTTATATTGCATTATAAATATATCATAAGCATGACTCATCAGAGACAATGTGATACTGCAGTTATCTAGTTACACAATAAAGAAACACACACACACACACACACACACACACACACACAAATGTGCTTAAACGCTACTGTAATTGCACTAGAACCTGAAGGCATCTTCACATTTCCCCTCAGGCTCTGTCTCTCTGTCTGTCTCTCCCTCTCTGTCTCACTCTCTGTCGCTTCTTCTTTTTATTCCCATTATCCTTATGTGTCTCTCTCACTTCTCTCCCATTTTGTGTCTCTCTCACTATTTCTGTCTTACTGTCTGCCTTTCTCTCTCTGTCTGTCTGTCTTCCACTGTTTGCCAGTCACTCTCCTCCATATTTTCTGTCTCTTGATCTCTCTGTCTCACTCTCTCTCTGTCTCCCGGTGTGTCACACTGACGTCTGCCTCAGTCTCTCTCTGCCTGTTTTTTAGTCTCTTCATCCCAATGTGTCTCTCTCACACACTTCCATCTTTCTCTGTTCCTGATTGTCTGTCTGTCTCTCTTCCTATTAGTTGCTATCTGTCTCTGTCTCTATTTTACTCTGTGTCCCTCTTTCTGTGAGTGACTTTAACAAATCTGTCCTGAAGGCTGAGGTGGGAAGCACTTTGCTGAGTCGTGCTTCTTGCTTTTTCCCCCCGCAGCTCGCTCTTGTCCTGCGTGAGCCAGTCGCTTGGGTCAGAGTCAGGTCGGACAGACAGTACCAGACTATATTACACAATACATTTCCAATAATCAAAAACATAAATCTTATCAGCTTTGCTTTTTGTCATCTATTTACGCTAAATTTAGTTTGATTTAAATCAGGCTCTTTGGATGGTATACAGTGTTAGATGAGAGTGCTGGCTGTAGAATGTACTGTACCTCCCAAAACCTCCTAGTAGTTGAATAGGCTTCGCTGAATTGTACTGAACTCCTTAAGGGAAAATACATAGGAAAAATAAAAACAGTTTGCTCAGATGTTCGAGAGTATATCAAGGTCAGTAAAGGAAGAGTCACTTCAATTTTACAGTGGAACCTTCGATTGCGAGTAACGCGGTTTGCAAGTGATCCGCAAGACAAGAAAAAGATTTTCAATAAATTTTGACTTGAAAAACGAACAAGTCTTGGTTTACGAGCACCGAGTATCATGTATAATGCTTGCGCTTCTTGTTTTGACACCGAGCGTCACGTGATCACAACTGAGCCAACGGCTTTTCTCTCACTTGCGCTGCGGAATTGTGGGTAATCGTCTCTCCTGCTGGGTCTTAGTGTGCGTCTCTCACTGGTATAATCAACGTCCGTGCACACGTATACTGTTTACTAGAACACTGTGACCACGTGTGTGCGGGTAAAACACATTTTATTTTGTGTCTGTATGAGTGTGTGTAAAGCAAGTCTCATTAGAGAGGTTAAAGATCCACTGTCTCTCCCTCAAGACTCAACCTGCTCTGTATCAGCCCATGCGTCATTGGACACCATGCCACTCACACACACACACACACACACACACACACACACACACACACACACACACACACACACACACACACACACACACACTCTTTCTCTCTGCTCTCACTACTCTTTTATTCTTTTCAAAGGTAAAGTGCAGGTTCATTTGTTTTATTTTTACTTTACAGCAGTGATTCCATTATTGTGTCGCTCAACCGAGTGTCATTAGAGAGATTTCTGGTTTATTTTTCCTATAAAACAGTGTTTCCGTTGTGTGCACGCGTGTATGTCTGAAAAGAGTGGGGTCTGTGTAAGACGAGAAGGGGGAGAGGGAAGCTTACTTTTGATTCACACTCACACACATATACACAGATATACACACATATATACACACACACACACACACACACACACACACACACACACATACACAGCGCCTACGCACACAAACGGAAACACTTACCTGTCAGGATTTATTTTTACGTTTTTTTTTAAAGGTAAAGTGCAGGTTAATTTGTTTTATTTTTACATTATATTTTGTGTTAATTATTTTTATGTATTTATTTTTTTGGACTGTAGAATGAATAATTTGAGTTTCCATTATTTCTTATGGGAAAATATGATTTTGGTTTACGAGTGTTTTGGAATAAGAGCCCGGTTCCGGAACGAATTATGATCATAAACCCGAGGTTTCACTGTATTTAGATTTTCTTTTATATAGCGTTTTTAACAGTGAACATTGTCACAGAATCAAAATTGAAGGACATTGTTATGGAAGTAGTCTTCATTTTTATTAGTTTAATGTAATTGTTAGCAACACACTGTGTGAGGTACTGAATTCCAGCCTTCTGCATTACGATCGGGTAGAAGAACTCAGTTATAATTCATAGAAGAACTCATTCTTGTTAGTGATTGGCTAGAAACCTAGAGTATAAAGGTCGGACTTACACTGCTTTAAGCGCAGTGTATTGAAAGACCTGAAAGTATATTTCGATATTTCTCTATATTTGTAATTTGTAAAATTCTCTTATTTCATACTGAAACTCTTTTTTTTTTTAGATCATCATAAAAGTCGTATAAGCATTTCACTTCATATCATACTGTGTATGACTGTGTATGTGACAAATTAAATTTGGATTTGATTTTATAAAAATGATTTTATGAGAGCTCCAGATAAACTTAATAAAAATGAACACAACCTGAGAAAATGGCACATGTTCAGCCAGTCAGGATTAAAACTAACCAGGATTTAGATTAATTTGATATCAGACCTAAGTGTTTAGCACTGCCACCCTGCACCTCCAGGCTCCGGGTTTGATTCATGCCTCAGGTTTGTGTGCATGGAGTTTGCATGTTCTCTCCATGCTTGGTGGGTTTACTCTGGTTTCCTTAAACAGTTCAAAAGACTTATAGATTAGGCTAATAGGCGTTCCCAAATTGCCCATTTGTGAGTGTGTGTATATGGTTGTGCCCTGCTGGATTGGCACCCTGTCCAGAGTGTCCCCCACCTAGTGCACTAAATCTCCCGAGATCACCTTGAATCTCCAGGTCACCTTGAATACAGGACAAAGCGGTACAGACAATGAGTGAATGAGAGTGAGTGCAATTAAATGACTGAATTTATCCTTTTCCATAATGACCTTGGGTTTAACTTTGAAACCTGGAAGCCTAATGCGCTCTGCTTTGTGCAAACCTGATTTTCTTCTTATATGGCTTAACAAAGAGGTGCTAATGGTGCTAATATGATTAATACAGTGTCTGTGAGTATAAAGTGTCAGCTCTAAAGGAAAACTTCATATCCTTGCAATCTGAACAAATTATTCAGCGGGGAATCCACAAAAATGATGTCAAACCTCATTCTGGCAGAACCAGCTTTTTCTTTTTTTTTTTTTACACGAACTGTCCTAATATGGTGTGCCACTCACACAGGAAATTGAGGTAACACAAAAAGTGCACAAGAGGCAAAGTATTGACATGTAGAGGTGCTGAAGGAAGGCATTTTGGGAGTTGTTTCAGACTCCCGTCAAGCAGAACGGAAATGGGTTTTCCTTAATCGTTCCCATTGGACAGAATACATCAACACTCTGCACTGCACCACCCAAAAAAAAAAAAAAAAACACCATATGGTGTCATGCATCATGTCATGTCATATCTTGATATTTCCATCCCATTTTTCTTGAGATCTAAGGGATGAGCTGCTCTACAGTGGTGTCACCGTTGTCTTGGAAAAAAAAATCGAATCTTAATCCACAATCCTTCCAAAAATATTATATATTCATTCCAGGGAAGACACCTAGATGGCAAATGTAAACGAAGACAGAAATAACCGGGTGAAATGTGACAGCGTGGCAGGAGTTACATGATTCTCAGTGATCTTGAACCAAGGGTTTCACACATGGTTTCACCTGCGCTGTCACTGTGAAATGTCTATAGTTAGGAAAAAATAGAAGGAAATGGAGTGACAGCTACAGAGTGTGACCTTTTCCAGAGGACAACATGGTGGAAGTGAAGAGAATAAATCTTTAATGTGGCATAAACCAGCATTTTTATCTTAAAAAAAAAAAAAAAGTATTTTATTTCACCTCCTGTCATTGTTGATTTTGGACATTTGTGGAAAGCTTCAGCAAAAATGGCAATGCTGATGTGTCATGCAGCATTAAAAGCAATTTTATATAAATATGGAAGAAATAAACAATTAAATAAAAATAACGAGACTTGTTCCTTTTCATGCTCAGAAATCTGTAGCCTGCTACACGCCTGGATCTGTACCGCTGTGCCGTCCTGCTTAGTATTCCCAGAACAAACAGGTTTCTGGATGGAACGTCCCCAGAGGATTCCTCTTTTCATTTTCCTCGCTTTCCAATCTATTGGGAAGCTCATTTGTATTCTCCTCAGACGTCTGAGCTAAGTATACAGTATTTGCTCGTATCGAGAATCAGTCACATTCTGACTTGAGCCAATCATTGACTTCACCAGCTGGAAAAATCTCAATATATCACAAAGGCAATCAAAGCAATCGCCATTAATCACTTCGGACTGGAGGTACAGCGCAGAGTCGATGGGGTTAAACTAATCACACGGGAGCACTTATTATAAACCTGGGGTGAAGTAACAACATGAGATAAGCGGGAAATTTTTATTTATTTATTTAACAGCATTCTTGGATTCAAGTTTTGAAAGTTTTAAAACTTGTGCAAAAATATCACCACCAACAACAAAATGACCTCTTAAAGGTAGTTAATGGACATATTTTTATGGGCTTGTGTGTTTTAAGATGAGGTATTTAAAGCTAATGCACATCTGCATATCACATCTGTTTATCATGTATCATGTATGTATAATAATCACATGTAAATTATGGACAGTAGACTAACCTTAGCGATAACTACATAATATGTATTAATAAGAAATAATGAATAAAAATACATAAGAATATTATTACATAATAATAATACATAATAATACATAATACATAATAATATATATTAAATATTAAATAGAACAAAAGTATTTTTGTGAAACTATCATCTCTAACTAATACATTCTTATAAGTTATAAGTGTACACAAATTTGTGATAAATATGATATTTAAAGAATAAATCGAATATTTAATTTAGTCTTACCTAATGTTACAAAATGACAAACAAATAAAGTATGTTTCCCAAACTGCAAAATCTACTGGGATCTTAACGAACAACCACCTCTAGGGTTTACAGAAATTGATCTGGAAGATAAACTCAAATAACATCTTGAAACAACAGAAAAGTGCTGTGAAGTCATCAAACCATGAAGCAGATGGCTACAACAGCAGAAGACCACACAAGCTAGCACACCTGTCAGTTAAGAACTGGAAACAGGTTGCGATTAACACAGACCTACCAAAATTGGAACAGTGTTGCCTGGTCTGATGAGTGCTGATTTCTCCTGTGACATTCAGATGATATGATTAAATTTGACATAAAGAGCATGAAAACATGGATCCAGCTTGCCATTTATTAACATTGTCCCTCCCTTTATGACCACATGATAACATGCCATTTCACAAGACTAAAATCATCTCAAACTGGTTTCTTAAACATGACAATGAGTTCACCGAGATCTCATGGCCTCCACATGATCCTTTGGGATGTAGTGGAACAGGAGATTTGCATCATATGGATGTGGAGCCAACAAATCTGTTGCAACTGTGTGATGCGATCATGTCAATATGGACCAACACCTCAAAGAAATGCTTCCATCAGTTAATTTAATTAGTAACAATGATATTATTGTAGCCTGTTGAGATCACTGTTATTAACCCTTATATGGTGTTCGGGTCTGTGGGACCCATTTTCATGTTTTGTCAAAAGAAAAATGATACAATTAACTATTTTTTTCAAACTTTGGGGCATTTTCTGTGAAGAGCATATACCACAAAACATTTTCAATGACCACACCCTGTATACACAGTATATTACATGAGGTTGTTTGGGGCTAATAAAAGTGTGAAGATTGTATGTCCTGTGTACCTTCACTCTGTTCTTCCCCTGTCTGGGACTCGTGTGTGTGTGTGTGTGTGTGTGTGTGTGTGTGTGTGTGCATGAGAGAGTTTTGTGTTTTGACCCTGTCGTCATGCACAAGGTCGCAAACATTGTCATACAATATGTTGTGGCAAAATTCAAGCACCGACATCTGTCTGCTCTCACTTTCCTGCACACTTTACCCTCTGTCTTGTGGGAACCAATCATTATTTGCTCCTTCTGTATAGCATTTTTCATATCCAAAATTGGGGAGCAGATGCAATAAATATAGCTTTGTGGCTCCTTATCACAACTTATCAAGACAGTCAAAAGATTTTTTTGTTCAGAAGACATTACAAATGAATTTGGAAGAGAGAGATGCTTTTGATGATGGTGAAGAGGAAGAGGATCACATTTCTGAACATTCAGAGTCTAACAGTGACTTTGAAGAAAAGGTTGAGACTGAGCATCAGCTAGTTCCAGAACAAAGATGAGATGCAGAACCAGCTCATCAGCAGCCAGCTCCAGAAACAGAACAAAACCATCAGCAGCTAGCAAGTGAAGAAATATGGATGTCAAAAAATAGTAAAATTGAATGGTCTTCTTGCCCAAGAAACGACCCACCCTGCAATGTGATAAGAATCCAACCAGAGCCAACACGGATGGCAGTTACTCATGTGCAGGACATCAAGTCTTCTTTTGAGCTTTTCGTCCCAGATACATATGAAACACATACACAGTAAAACTCCGCCACTCATGTGACGTACACGCTGGTATGAAAAGGCAATGTGTTCACTGGGTCTTGTGTGTTCAGCTTGTGTTGTGTAAAATGGCCTAAAAGGGTTAAACTTCTATTTAAGTTCTTATAAATCAAAATCAATATTTGCATAATTTGTAAATCTGTTGCTTTTTCACTCAGTTTGATAATTTATCTTTCTTTATTACATTTTATTAAAAAAGAAAAAAATTTATAGCAATTTAACTCATAAATGTGATCTAACAAAGGTAAAGGGCCAATATATCCTGTGTATGTTGCTTGTAATCAGGATGAAGCAAAAATACAACATTAGCAAACCGTTTTAAAACAATTTTCTGTCAGTTGTAGTTTTAATATAAAATGCAACATACAGTTTGTGATCCATTATAAACTATTTTATGTTATAACAGTTGTACACCATCTATATAATAAACAGTATTTTTTTTTACTTTTGTTGTTTAAATAAAAAAAAATGCAGCCATTATTGTTTTTAAAATATATTTTTATTGTCACAGGACTAACCGATCTATAAACAACAGATAGCTTAGCAGTTTAGCCCATGTAGCGTGGATGGTAAACCAAACGCGGAAGTAGTACGAAGAGGCAGGATAACCACGCAAATATTCTTAGAACTCTCTTGTAATGAGAGCAAGAGTCTACACAAATACTGTAAACTCGCGTTCTTACAACACACACTCGGTCAGGAATATAAACCCAGAAATAGTGAGTACTCACGATTTGGCAGGAACACGTCGGAACCAACATGGGCAACTCAATGACTCAATTGCCTCCTTTTAAGCTTTCTGTGTTGTGACCGTACTACTTCCGGGTCCTAGTGCCGGTCGCGGAGCGAGAGTGTGTGACAGTACCCCAATGTCCAGGACCGGTGATGGGTGACGTAATGATGTAGTGAAGGGATTGAGCTGCGATGTGTGAAATACCGGATGAATTTGGAGCGCCGCAGGCAGCTGGAGCCGGTAGGTGACAGGGTTGATTTTGAGGTGGATGCGATATGGTCCGATGTACCTGGGTGATAGTTTTCTTGATTTGGTGTGGAGGTGAAGATTTTTCGTTGATAGGTAACAAGGTGTGGCTACGTTATACAATCGTCCCAGAGTGTGTCGACGGCAATGCTGAGTGGCGTATCGGGTGTTGGCTTGATGGATGGCTTGGTTGGCTTGGGTCCAGAGCCGCCGACACCTGCGGACCAACTGTTGGGCCGACGGCACGTCAACCTCCGGTTCTTGGTGTTCGAACATCGGAGGCTGGAAACCGTGGCATACCTCAAACGGGCTGAGATTGGTAGCCAAGCATCTCAGATAGCGCTTAGTTGTTGGTTGGCTCCAATTGTTCAGCCTGCTCCGTCTGACCGTTAGTCTGGGGATGGTACCCAGAAGATAGACTACAGGTGGAATTGATCAGATGGCAGAAGGCCTTCCAGAACCGGGCAGTGAACTGGGGCCCTCTGTCCGAGATGATGTCTTTAGGGAACCCATGCAGGCGGACTATGTGCTCTAATATCAGCTCCGCTGTGCACCAGGTGCATGGCTTTGTAGAACCGATCGATGATTGATTATGGTGGTCTTTCTCTCTGAGTCTGGCAGGCCTGTGATGAAATCGACAGCAATGTGCAACCAGGGCCGACGAGGGACAGGGAGTGGTTGGAGTTCTCCTGGTGTCGGCTGGTTGGTGTCCTTTGCCCTAGTGCACACTGGGCACGCCTGGACAAGCTCATCGATGTCCCGGGCCATGGAGGGTCACCAGAAAGCGCGTCGGAAGAATTGAAGAGAGAGTCGGCTGCCTGGGTGTCCAGCGATTGGTGAGGTGTGGCCCCACTGCATGACTTCACTTCTCATGGTTTGGGGCACATAGAGACGTCCAGGCGGCGCACCTTGTTTCCAATTCCCAATGGAGAGGTGCAATGATCTTTGACGGAGGGAGGACAGGCGCGGGCTCCACCCGGGTGATGTCTTCCTCATATTGCCGGGAGAGGGCGTCGGCCTTGGTGTTTTTAGACCCGGGGCAGTAGGACAGGTGGAAATTATAATGTTCAAAAAACAGTGCCCACCGCGCCTGCCTCGGATTAAATTGTTTCAGGTTGCGGATGGTGATGGGGTTTTGGTGATCGGTCCAGATGATGAATGGCTCCCTGGCGCCCTGGAGCCAGTGACGCCATTCCTCCAAAGCCCACTTTATGGCCATCAGCTCGCGGTCCCCTACTCCGTATCGCTGCTGAGTGGAGTCAAATTTTTTGGAGAAGAAACTACAAGGGTGTAGTTTCTGATCTGGACCTCGCTTGGAGAGAACAGCCCCAGCGCCCACATCTGAGGCGTCCACCTCCACAACGAATGGTTTGCTTGCGTCTGGATGGAGAAGAATTGGGGCGGTGGTGAAGCGGTGACATAGTCTCTGGAAGGCGGAGATGGCGGTGGAGTTGAGGCTGAATGGGTGAGATGATGGACGGGTCAGAGCGGTCAGGGGTGCTGCAACCGTACTGTAGTCCTGGATAAAGCAATGGTAGAAATTCGCAAACCCGAGAAACCATTGAAGTTGCTTAAGGGTCTTGGGTAGGGGCCAATGACGCACAACTTTTCTGCGGGTCCATGGCCACACCATGGGGCGAGATGACAAAACCCAGGAAGGTGGTGGAGCGCTCGTGAAAAGCGCACTTCTCCAACTTACAGTACAGTACCGCTCTGACAGGCTGGATATGTTCGTCAACTGTACACGAGTAGATGGGGATGTCATCAAGGTATGCGAATGCGTATGCGGATGTCCCTGAGAACATCATTGATGAAATGTTGGAAGGCGACGGTGGCATTGCAGAGTCCAAATGGGATAACAAGGCTTTTGTAGTGTCCAGTGGGTGTGATGAAGGCCACTCATCGCCCTCTCTGATGCACACCAAGTTGTAGGCGCTCCGAAGGTCCAACTTAGTGAAAATGGTGGCACCAGAGAGGGTGTCCAGGGCAGAGTTGGTAAGTGGATGTTGATTCTTAATGGTGATATTATTTAGCCCCCGATATTCGACACATGGGCGAAGTTCACCTCCTTTCTTTTTCACAAAGAAGAGCCCTGCGGCGGCGGGAAATGAGGAGGGCCTGATGGTCCCTTGACGGAGTGCATTCGACACATACTCCTCCATCGCCTGTGTCTCGGTGGTAGAGAGGGAGTAGAGATGGCTGCAGGGAGGTACGAAGCCCGGCTGAAGGTCAATCACCAGATCGTAGGGGCAATGAGGTGGAAGGTGGGTGGCGCGTCTTCTACAAAACACTTCAGCGAGGTCCCGGTAGGCGGTGGGAATGGCGTTGGTGTCGACGTCAGGGGCTTTGGACTCCCTAGAGTACGTCCCAGCCGGTGCTTGTAAGCAGAGTTCAGAGCAGGTCGGTCCCCACTGGAGAATCCGATTTTGGGTCCAGGATATGAGGGGATCGTGTTGGAGCAGCCAGGGGTGCCCGAGGATGATGGGTGGTGAAGTGATGGTGGTGAGATGAAGTTGGATCTGTTCATGGTGCGCGTCGATGATTAAGGTGATGGGTTGGGTCTGATTGGTGATGGGGCTGGATGATAAGGGCCGATAAGGGTCAACAGAAGTGATCTGAACCAACTGGGATAACGCCTCGAGTTTTATCCCCATTTTTTGGCATAGGCGGAGTCAATGAAATTACCTGCGACACCGGAATCGATAAACACAGTACTTCCGACTCGTTTGTGGCCAAAATTAAGATATACTTGGACCGCGAGATGGGAGGTGTTGGTCGTGATTGGAGAGAGTTGGAGATGACCCGGTGAGCTGCCCTCGTTCCTCACCGGGTCTGAGCGTTTCCCGGGCGAAGAGGGCAGATGGCTCGATGATGCGCAGCAGACCCACAATATGCACAGAGCCCTCTCTCCGCAATCGTCGCTCCCGTTCTGCAGCGGTCAAAGAGGCGCGCCCTAATTGCATGGGTTCCCCGGCTCCCGTGTCAACCACGGCGGGTGGTGGAGATCTGACAGTTCCAGTCACGTTGGGGTTGAATGCAGGTTGGGCTTCAGGTACTGGAATGTGAGAGGAAAGGGAGGATGATTGTGACAGCAGGGTCCGGGGAGCTGGCTTGAGACGAGAGAGCAGGCGTTGGTCAATCCGGAGTGCCAGCTGGATGAGGCCTTCCAGCATAGCAGGCAGCTCTTGTCCCACGAGCTCGTCTTTGATGCGTGACGCCAACCCCTCGTAATAGGTCGTCCGGAGGGCGGAGTCTCAACAGGTGGTTTGGATGGCGAGTGTACGAAACTCCGCCATGTAACGGCCCACGGACGAACCTCCCTGCCGCAGATGATACAGCTTCGTGTCAGTCTCCACCTCACTGGCGAAGGTGAGTGTCAGTTGTCGGTTGAACTCGTTGTATGAATGCGCGGTGTCCGAATCGGAGTGAAGAACCGCCGTGGCCCACTCAGCTGCCTGCCCGGATAGCAATGAGACGAGAAGAGCGATGCGCAACCGGTCTTTGGAATATCTGGTGGAATTAAACTCAAACACCAGATCCAGTGCGGTTAGAAAAACGCTACATTTCCCATCTGTGCCATTCCATTTGTCCGGTAGTGATAAGTAAACATTAGGTGAAGGAGAAGATTGCGCCACCTCGCGGCGCAAGGCCATGAGGTATTGTACGCTACTACGGAGGGTCGCGATCTCCCCGTTCAGCTGATCAATCAACCTAGCGTGTCTGTCAACCACATCACAGAGGTGAACGTAATCCACTGGGTTAACTGCTGGCTCAGTCATTCTGTCATGGGACCAACCGAAGATAAACAACAGACAGCTTAGCAGTTTAGCATGTGTAGCATGGATGGTAACCCAAACGCGGAAGTCGCACGAAGAGGCAGGATAACCACGCAAATATTCTTATAACTCTCTCGTAATGAGAGCAAGAGTCTACACAAATAAACTCGCGTTCTTACAACACACACTCGGTCAGGAATATAAACCCAGAAATAGTGAGTACTCATGATTTGGCAGGAACACGTCGGAACCAACATGGGCAACTCAATGACTGAGCGATGTGATGCGCTATTTTGCCTCCTTTTAAGCTTCCTGTGTTGCGACCATACTACTTCCGGGTCCTAGTGCTAGTCCTAGTGTGTGTGACATTTATAAACTTTACGCACACAGTGCGTCATGTGCAGATGGAAATCAGATGGCTAAGCAGTGTAGCTGAAAGACTTTACTTTCCACACTCTTGAGTGGTAGAACATAAACCACCCCCCACACGCACGCACGCACACGCACACACACACACACACATACTACATAGAGAATGTTCGGGTCAGCTGGACCTGGGGCTAATAAAATTGTGAAAATTGTTGATCCTGTGTACCTTTACTCTGTCCTCCACCTGTCTGGGACTGCTGTAAGTGTATTGTGGCATAAACTAGCATCTGTCTTGCACATACCGTACCGTGTATTATTACCACCCTGCAGGATTTTAAAATCAAACAGTTTAAGGTGTGCCTTTACATTGTGTCTTATTTTATTGTCTGTTTGATAGATGCATATATATTTGGCACAACGACTATGTGGGATAGCCCTATAGACATGTTATTAATGATATGCAAGAAAACCTGGTGCTTCCTATAAACTTTATTTATTTGTTTATTTTTTAATTTATCACACAGAAAACGATGGTGCCAATCCATCACAGGGCACACATATTCACACGCTACGGGCACATTATTGTGTGACATTTGTATATCTTTGGACTGTTGGAGGAAACAGGAGTACTCGGATGAAACCCACCAAGAACAGGGAGAACAGGCAAACTCCATGCACACAGAGGCAGGAATCGGACCTGGCCTGGAATTGAATCCGGACCCCGAAGGGTTGATTATGTCAAGTTTACATACATTTTGCCACTTCATTAGGTACATCAATTACATAGCAGCAACTCATTGTATTTAAGGACTGTATATAGACATGGTCTAGATGATCTGCTGAAGTTTAAAAAGCATCAGAAAGAATCAGGAAATACTTAAATTTATGTGACATTGAACATGGTGTGGTTGTCGGTGCCAGATGGGCTGGACTAAATACAGTATTTCCCAAACTGCTGATCTACTGGGATTTTCACAATCAAACACCCATCTCTAGGGTTTACAGAAAATGGTCTCAAAGTTAGTTCCTGTTGTCACTTACATTACAATAGTTTGCATTAGTTTGCTCTCCTTTTTTTGTTTTGAAGACAGGGGGGGGAAATGCCACCAGTTATGTTACTGAGAAACTTGTGTCCAAAGTGATGGTTGAGAGGTGGTTTGACTCTAAAACCTTACAATACATTATAGTACGATCGGAGGGAGCCCATTATCTTGAGTCGTAACGATGCAGGTGTCAATGAGGTGTTATATAGCGTAAACGACGCATGAAGGATTCCTTTCATAAGGTGGAGGTTTGGCAGACGCAGGGAAATGATGCATAACACAACCGCTCACCCTGCTGCACAGGGATGCACGCGCGAGTGAATGTGTGTGTACACACACACACACACACACACACACACACACACACACACACACACACACACTAATACATTTGCTATACTATCTTTTCACGAATAATTTGTAAAAGCTATGTTACATTTAGTGAGGACCAGGTGATTGAGAGGACATTTGGTTCTTACTGGTTAAGAACCAAACACACACACACAAACACACACACACACACACATACAAACACACACTTGTTTGTCTTTAATATACTTTTGAGGACCCCATAAGATGTTCCCCACAAGATCAAAACTTTCAGATAACTTTATACCCAGCAAGATATAAAAACCATGACTAAAAATAACACACACACATATATGTCAAGGTTACCCAATAATATGACAGCTCACTCCTGAGGCATTCATCTTTCTCTCTCTCAGTTCACAAAAAAACGATGGAATAAAAGACAGATAGAGGACAACTGACTTGTCACCCCCTAGGGAAATACTAGAGCAATATTTTCTCATTTAATCCTGGCTTTATCTGCAGCAGCTGTAGTGCCACATAGAGCTCGAGCATCACTGCTGCAGAAGCTGACATCTGTTGTAGTGAGAGCATGAATAATTGAATTGCATGTGAATAATTAACCTGTACAATCCCATATAATGTGCAATCTGATCCAGATGCATGAATATCAATATACCCATATTAATTATTAAATGTATGTGCATATTAATTTTAAATGATAGACGGAATAATCCCATCTGAGTCCGAGATGACGTGGCATATCAACATCTGGGTCTGGTGCTTGGGTTTAAACCTGGCTTGAACGTTTTGATATTTTATAAGTATTACAAACAGGAACTGAAACAGAATTAATTGTGATATACAATCAGCACCTAACCCTGGCTCATTTATGTGATTATCTTATTAGCCAATCACATGAGCATGGTGGCGTAGTGGTTAGCACTGTCGCCTTGCACCTCCCATCTCTATGAGCATGGAATTGGTGGGTTTCCTCCGTATACTCCGGCTTCCTCCCACAATCAAAAGACCTACAGGTTAGGCTGATTGGTGTTCCCAAATTGCCCATAATGTACTGTATGAAACATCTAATGTAATAACTCAATCTTTGAGGTGGATGGGACAGCAGAGGACCAAATGTCAGCCAAGAACAAGAATCAGAAGTTACAGTGGGCAGAGAATTTGAATTCTATAAATGCATTGGTTATTAAAAAAAACAGCAACATAAAATCTATTAAAGAGTGTACGATTATGGGACATATGTGGTTGTGCATTGAAAATTGTAAATTGAAAGTCAGTGCATAGGTAAAGAGCTCATTAATCAGAGAAACAACCAAAAGGACATAAAGTGGAGGTCACCACATTAAGGATGTTGAAATTTATACCAATTAATCACAACACCACAATAAGTGAGTTGAATAACATTGATCTATTATATACCCGTAAACTGGTGACAGGATCACGGTCACCCAAGACTCATCCATGCCTGTGGGGACCAAATCCCAGCCTGTCTAGTCTGATCCCACAGAAAAGCCAATGCAGCGGAATAGAAGAGTCAATGGTGATAGAAAGGCACCTACAATAGAAAGGAGTGCAGAACACCACACCAAGGCCCAGCAGGCAAAGTGTCCAAGGCTGCTGACACAGGCTGCTCCAAACTCCCCACATCCCAGTCTCAATGAGCACCAATAAGACAAACAAGTAGTCAGACAAACAGACAGTTTGTGTCAGACAAACAAGGAGCAAGAAACCACTGCAACCCACAGTATCCAAACAATCTGCTGCCAACATTCTGGTGCCAGACATTAAGAACACCCTCAGAGGCCTTAGAGCTAAGTCTCGAGGGGCCAGATCTGCCCTGGGGCCACAAGGGGAACCAAAATCCTAGGTGGTTTTGATGTAAATAGTTTTAACCTTATGGCTGATCGGTGCATGCAAGCCACTATATATGCTTTGTGACTGAACAACATTGTTTTGTTTGCAGGGATCATGAAACACTGCTGCAAGGATGTTAGCTTGCATCAATATGCATATGTTTGTATTATTAAAAACATAGTTTCCTTCCGTTCTCCCCGTGCTTGGTGGGTTTCCTCCGGGTACTCCGGTTTCCTCCCACAGTCCAAAGACATGCAGGTTAAGCTAATTGGTGTTCCTAAATTGACCGTAGTGTGTGAATGTGCGTATGAGTGTGTGCCCTGCGATGGATTGGCACCCTGTCCATGGTGTACCCCGCCTTGTGCCCGAAGTCTCCTGGGATAGGCTCCAGGTCCCCCGCGACCCTGAATAGAGGATAAAGCGGTATAGAAGATGAATGAATGAATGAATGAATAGTTTCCTTCCATTTTTAACGGAAATTTCTATCCATGCAGACAGCATATCTATGCAAAGACTATTAGTAAATGCTTGCCATTGCGGTTTGTAGCACCAAAGCCATAACTCCAAGCGAAGTGTTAGTTTTAATCCTAGTGCTTCCCTCTGAGAGTGTATTTAGGCAACATGATATTACATTTAAAAAAATGTCATGAAATAAGAAATTACAAAAATAGAATAACAACCTTGTCAGCAGGCATGACAATATTGGCAGCCAATAAGTATTGCATTAAATGAACGTGTAATGAACTCCAATGTATATCGTGCTCCCTCTCAGCAGTCCTCTCCCAGTGCTCCAGTTCACCAGAGTAGTAACACCTGCATCTTATTTCCACCTCATTAAGAACTGTCGAAAAGATCCATTCCGCCACTCTGACATCATGCAACATTGGACGTCCCTCTGTGCTTTCAATCAATCCTTTCCATGTTCATTTTCTTACTAACATTATAACTATTTACTTTAAGTCCCTAAGGTCGGACCTTTGAATTAATGTTCTTCTGAGGTGGGAGAGAAGTTGAGAACCCAGAGGGAATACAATGCAAACTCCACACAGGCAATAACCCAAGCTCAGGACCGAAGCCAGAACCTAATCCGGCAAGGATCTTGCGTTAACTTTTGATGACTGTGTGTGTTAACTTTTGTTGACTTTTTAAATTACTTTTGTTTCACTTGATTTTGCTTTCTCCAGTCATGTATAAGAATTAGCTCTTCCTTCAGAACTATACAGACTTTCACACCTACCAGACACCTCAGTCCAACAGAGTGTGGAAAGATTTAGTCCCGCAATCATTCATTCGCTAATTTGAAATCGATCTGTTTACTTATCTGCTGCATTTTGTGCACCATTTGCATGATTTGTCCATGTCCATATTTAGGTCCACTAATTTTACTGTGGAATTTAATTGGTTTGAAGAAGGACACAATTTAGAAAAAGGTTTTCTGAATTTGCAGGGTGCAAACTAAGTGTTGCATTTTGTTGTACATTTTCCTCTTAAATCAGTAACAGTTGAAAAATTAAACACTGTTTTGCACCTAGGGCTAACTAATACATAAACATGTGCTCAATTTGCATCTAGGGAATTGTCATGAAGAAATAAAGTACATTAGGCCAGGGGTAGCTCAGTGGTTAAGGCTTTGGATTACGGTTCAACAAACACTAAGTTGCCACTGTTGGGCCCTTGACCAAGGCCCTTAACCCTCAATTGCTCAGATGTGATAATGAGATAAGAATGTAAGTCGCTCTGGATAAGAGCGTCTGCCAAATGCGTAAATGTAAATGTAAATTTTCATAATTTGCTTAAACTGAATCATTAATTTACTTTCCACAGTTTTGCCTTTATAAATTGACCTCATCAGCAAATATTTTATATACATCACTGAAAGTAAATACTACTTATAACTAAATATAGAGAGTTCATGGTAACATTATGAGATTAAAATAACATATGGAAAATGTTGGTTCAAACATAAGACATCAACAAGCTAGTGAAAAAATAATTACTTCTGCAGTACTTTACTCATGATATTTTTTAGACAAAGTAAAATACTATAGAAATGTAATAAGTTGTTTTAGAAGTAAATAATCAAGAATCCTTTCATGTGTTACAAAATACAGTGGTGTGAAAAACTATTTGCCCCCCTCCTGATTTCTTATTCTTTTGCATGTTTGTCACACAAAATGTTTCTGATCATCAAAGACATTTAACTATTAGTCAAAGATAACACAAGTAAACACAAAATGCAGTTTTTAAATGAGGGGTTTTATTATTTAGGGAGAAAAAAAATCCAAACCTACATGGCCCTGTGTGAAAAAGTAATTGCCCCCTTAACCTAATAACTGGTTGGGCCGCCCTTAGCAGCAATAACTGCAATCAAGCGTTTGCGATAACTTGCAACGAGTCTTTTACAGCGCTCTGGAGGAATTTTGGCCCACTCATCTTTGCAGAATTGTTGTAATTCAGCTTTATGTGAGGGTTTTCTAGCATGAACCGCCTTTTTAAGGTCATGCCAGAACATCTCAATAGGATTCAGGTCAGGACTTTGACTAGGCCACTCCAAAGTCTTCATTTTGTTTTTCTTCAGCCATTCAGAGGTGGATTTGCTGGTGTGTTTTGGGTCATTGTCCTGCTGCAGCACCCAAGATCGCTTCAGCTTGAGTTGATGAACAGATGGCCGGACATTCTCCTTCAGGATTTTTTGGTAGACAGTAGAATTCATGGTTCCATCTATCACAGCAAGCCTTCCAGGTCCTGAAGCAGCAAAACAACCCTAGACCATCACACTACCACCACCATATTTTACTGTTGGTATGATGTTCTTTTTCTGAAATGCTGTGTTACTTTTACGCCAGATGTAACGGGACACACACCTTCCAAAAAGTTCAACTTTTGTCTCGTCGGTCCACAAGGTATTTTCCCAAAAGTCTTGGCAATCATTGAGATGTTTTTTAGCAAAATTGAGACGAGCCTTAATGTTCTTTTTGCTTAAAAGTGGTTTGCGCCTTGGAAATCTGCCATGAAGGCCGTTTTTGCCCAGTCTCTTTCTTATGGTGGAGTCGTGAACACTGACCTTAATTGAGGCAAGTGAGGCCTGCAGTTCTTTAGATGTTGTCCTGGGGTCTTTTGTGGCCTCTCGGATGAGTCGTCTCTGCGCTCTTGGGGTAATTTTGGTCGGCCGGCCACTCCTGGGAAGGTTCACCACTGGTCCATGTTTTTGCCATTTGTGGATAATGGCTCTCACTGTGGTTCGCTGGAGTCCCAAAGCTTTAGAAATGGCTTTATAACCTTTACCAGACTGATAGATCTCAATTACTTTTGTTCTCATTTGTTCCTGAATTTCTTTGGATCTTGGCATGATGTCTAGCTTTTGAGGTGCTTTTGGTCTACTTCTCTGTGTCAGGTAGCTCCTATTTAAGTGATTTCTTGATTGAAACAAGTGTGACAGTAATCAGGCCTGGGGGTGACTACAGAAATTGATCTCAGGTGTGATAAAGCACAGTTAAGTTATTTTTTAACAAGGGGGGCAATCACTTTTTCACACAGGGCCATGTAGATTTGGAGTTTTTTTTCTCCCTTAATAACGTAAACCTTCATTTAAAAACTGCATTTTGTGTTCAATTATGTTATCTTTGACTAATAGTTAACGGTTTTTGATGAGCAGAAACATTTAAGTGTGACAAACATGCAAAAGAATAAGAAATCAGGAAGGGGGCAAATAGTTTTTCACACCACTGTAGATATTACAGAAGGGCACGTTGCTAATGAAGAATCGGCACGTAATTCAAAAGTCAGGGTGCAAATAAAAGATGGATGAATTGGGTCAAACACATAAGCAAGCATATATAACAAAGGAAGAAGCTTTACTGTAATCACACAAGAACCAGTCTTAGCAATTTCATGACTGATGTGTTTACTGTATATACACAGAGACTGATTGTATGGGATGACTTACAAGTGGTTATAAAAAGGATGCTAGAGAGACAAGTGGATAAACTGATGGAGGTGGAGGCCTTGAAGACAGTGACGGTTATGACCTCACCAATACTGGCAACTAATAAAATATCAGAGTTTTACAAGATTCCACAGCATGTTATAGACATCATAGAAACCAAGATGCATTTTATGGGTTATGAAATAGAACATGGCCTGGAGGTGTCCAAAAAGCTATTGTAGGTTTCTCATATTGGGTCAGATATCCTTCTATTGACTGAATAAATCAAAAGCTCAAGTCAGCTAGAACTAAATTTCTTCTGCATAGTCCTGGTTGTCCTAGTTAGTGATTGTTCTGAAATGACATTTACATTCAAGATGCATCATCTACAATAGAGTGTATTATCTCTATAATAATCCATAAAACTCCACTTAAAAGACTTCTGCTGCTGAAAGAGATGTAAAGATCTAAGAGATGTAAAGATAGTATTTATTTTATTATTTATTAATGTTGGACAGTTCCTTTAAGGCTTAATTTATCAATTGTGTACTTAAATGCATGTTTAAATGGTGTTTGCTCAGAGCGGCTGTATTAACCATGTGTTCAGGAGAGGCCACAGTTTTTCTATCACGCTTGGACACTGGTCTGTGATCTATAAAAATGATTTCACGCATGGCCGGCCGTGAACATATACACTGGTCTTAAAATGACCAGCAGTGAGCAATAAGGTAGAAGCTTTCTATTGAGTTTATAGTGGGAGAGGCTGTATTTCATTTCATTCTAATTTGCAAGAAATTGTGGTTGACCTCTGTATGTCATACATTATATATATATATATATATATATATATATATATATATATATATATATATATATATATATATATATATATATATCTCATACCTCCTAACTACATTTGTTATATCTGACATGTCTGACACATGAGCTGTACACTACCATCAGTATTATTAATAATCTTTCCATTAGCTGTATATAGAGTAGTTTAATGTAGTAGGATGTAAATATATCACAACTATAGTCTATGACATGGGTCAGAGAACAGCCAGTCATGGTTAACATATGCTAATGCTTAATGAAGGTCAAAAGAAGTCCAAGGCAAATGTAATAAATGTGGTTAAAGTCCTCACAGCTTGAGAGCTCTGATATAATTCTTTTTGAAAATGAAGATCAAAGAAAAAGATGAGAGTGTAAAGCACTTCACAGTCGATAGAGTTAGGTAACAAAAATCGGAGAAAATCCTAAATCAAGTTAGCAAGCTCTTTGTTAGAGAAACCCCAAATTAAGCTAGTTAACTAATGTTAGAGAAAACATTAAACTAAGCTAGCTAGTTCCTGCCGGATAAAAAGATTCACATAGTTAACAGTATATTAGTAAAACCTGAAACCAAGCTAGCTAGCTAATATGGTATGCGCCAAAATATACAGTGCTGAAACTTACGCATCTTGAACGTGCATTTGCATTTGTCGATGGAGCAAAGCTCCAGACACATGTGTTCCCAGTAGTGAAAAGGAAATTGTGTTGTGCAGTTGTTGTTGGAAATGAGCCTCACGACGGAGGAAGAAGTATTCATAGTTGAGTATTATTTTCACTCAAACAGAAGTGGTTGTGAAAGGGCCCGAGCTTAAAAAAGGTGGCAGAACACATTCTGAGAGAGATTTAACCATTCGGCACCAAGTAACATTGTTATGTTATCTTTTGTTACAAAATTTCGCCGTTCTGGTAGTGTACTGTGTCAACTTTATTTGAGCAAAGTGTCTCCTTTTGTGGGAGTCTGCAGAACCTTTGTTCTGGGATATACTTGTGAATCTGAGTGAACTACAGTATATGGACACTGTCTACAGTGAGACGGTGCACACACACTTCGAACACTTACATTGTGCATAACAAGTGTATGTTCATTTCTTTGAGGAGAAATATTGTCCGTCTTAGCATTTCAGCACTGTATATTTTGGCGCGTATCATATTAAAGAAAACTTAAACCAGTTAGCTAGCGTCAAGTAAAACTTGAAATCAGCAAGCTGACTAATGTTTGAGAAAATGTGACTCACAGATAGCTAATGTCACAGAATTTTTAAAAGACACATATACATACATAAGCACAAACCTAGCTACAGTAGCTGGCTAATATAATAATAAATAGTGAATAAATATTTTTTTTAAATTGTAATGTTAACGTATAAGTGGGTAGTGTTACTGTACATATGCAAATGATTTTTGTAATATTTGTTACGTCATAATTAATGCTATTGCCAGCCTAACAACTTTCTTTTATTTAACGTAAATGTTTTGGCACCCCAATAACCCTAAGAGCTCTACACTTGATGTTAGAAAAATCTTTATGCCTATTTTGTTTGATCTCAACAGATGTTCGTGACACTGCACATGATTATAACTGTATCAAGTGTAGTGGATTGCTGAACATAACACTTTTTCACATACAGAAAAAAATATCTTAGTACCAATGATACAGCATGTGTTTTTAACCGTGTAAATGCAAAATCGTTCAGCTTATTTACTCCCCTGAGTGCTGTAGAAAGGCTTCTAGCTGTTTTTAATTAATTAGCACGAACAGAAAGCGGCATCATCTGGGATGGGTTTTCTTGGCAGATTGTCAGTCTTTGAGAAGCCCAATTAAAGTTTGTGAGGGAGGATAAGATGCAGTGATCGTTTTTTTATTTTCTTTCTCTGAGTAAAAATGACTTATCCTCTATAATCAAGTTCACACGATAATGATGGTGGTGATAATGACGAGGAGGGAAACGTGATGCTTCAAGGTGCAAAGAAAGGTTGTTTGTGTGGAACTTTTGCCTCTGGAGATGATACCGATAACACTCGGGTGAATTTCTCTCCGTCTTTCTTCACAGTCATTTGCATGTAGAAATCTCTAGATATCACGGATGAGGTATTTCTGGCGCTAATCTGTGTGGGGAAAAGATTTGCATCTTTAGCTTCTCCAAATATTTCCATGAAAAATATTCTGGCAGTATGATCCTCATGTATGATTAGATTTAAATAGAAGTAGGAAAGTACTGTCAGCTTATTCCGTCAGCTGTCAGTTTATACAGTATATGTACTTCATATAGTAGGTGTAAACTGATGACTGCATGCATATAGTAAGGATGTCACTAAACATTACTCAGAAAGAACAGATGTTTTTTTTCTGTTTACGGACATTTAGTTGGAACTAGAGGAGTGCATTGGAAAAATAAAAAAAGTCACATGAGTCATGTGAGCCAAGTATCCAGTATGAATATGAAGCTTGCAGGACAAAGAAAGACCAATGGATGCTCAGGGCAACATGGCACATTTACAGCTTTCTTGGTAACCGATTCTCAGGGTTGTGGTGTAATTTTTGAAAAATAAAACGAAATAAATGATCCAAATTAATTAATGAATTTCTATTTTCATCTAACGACCTGCAGTTTTTAAATTATGTTGTCTCTGCAAGATTTGTATCCCGAAGAGCCATTGTTATGGTCAGTATTATATATATATATATATATATATATATATATATATATATATATATATATATATATATATATATATATATATATGCAATGTATGCTTTCCCGCATTACTGAGTGCTCCAAACGTCCAATAGAGATGTGTCCTGGTAGGCACCAATCTGCATGTGGGCCGATTACACGCTCTGCTAACCGTATTTCCGAAGGCCGTTGACTCACTCGCTAAGATCATGGTGTGATGAGCTGGTTAGAGCCCAGGGTGCAAAATATACACACGCACGCACGCACGCACGCACGCACACACACACACACACACACACACACACACATACACACAATTACCCAGAATTATTTGTTTTATTGCACGCTTAATCTTGATTATGAAAGATATCATATTATGACCATTAAAAGCCATAGTTTCCATGTGAAGTAATACACTTGACTTTTCAACACCATTTGCAGTTGTGTATGCGCAATACATAAATTGGCCACGAAGCACAAATGGGGGTCAATCTGGCAACACATGTTTGATGCACATAACTGTCGTCTCAGCAGACATGCCTTATTGTGTTGTAATGAAATTCGGTAAACCCTGACACCAGCACTGGAACCAGATAATTAAACTCTGGCCACAACGTATGTCAGTGAACTAAAATGTCAGCGAACTAAAATGGTCTCCTTTATTTTTTCACTTTTCCAACCAAGAAAATAATCAGTAATGAGGCACTGCAATGCAGCACGACACAGAATTTGAGATCCTGGCTATGTGCACCATTAAACACCAACAGCTGTTTAGTAATAATTAACAAAAAATGTTTTCATTTGTTCTAAACTTTACACAATGGTCATTAGTGGTCATTAACATCTTTTTCTTCTTAACAACTTAAACCTCACACAACCAATGCAAACCTAAGACACAATCTTTGGCCTTCGGACGCGTCTTGATTGAAAGGAAAATTAATATGTGTTGATATGAAAAGTATGGATTTTTTTGCCCAACTGTTCCGTAATACTTGACCAGTGCCAAGAGAAACACTTCTCTACTTCTCTAGGCTAGTTAGCCTTCATTGTTAAGTAAATGCATAGTGGTGCATATGTGCAAAACTTTAATACAATATAGAAATTTGAACATGGCGTACGACTATTACAACCATTATAAATAAATCAATAAATGTAAAAAAAAAAAAAAAAAAAATATATATATATATATATATATATATATATATATATATATATATATATATATATATATAGCCCTGCGATGGATTGGCACCCTGTCCAGGGTGTACCCTGCCTAGTGCCCGAAGTCTCCTGGGATAGGCTCCAGGTCCCCCCGCGACCCTGAACACAGGATTAAGCGGTATAGAAAATGAATGAATGAATATATATATATATATATATATATATATATATATATATATATATATATACTCAGCAAAAAAAAGAAACGTCCTCTGACTTTCAACTGTTTTTACTTTCAGTAAACTTAATGTGTAAATATTTGTATGAACACTAAAAGAGTTGACACCATAAGACAAACTAAAAATGTTTCACAATGTGTCCCTGAATGAAGGGAGGCTCAAAATCAATCAGTACCAGTCAGTATCTGGTGGCCACCAGCTGCTTGAAGTACTGCAGTGCATCTCCTCCTCATGGACTGGACCAGATTTGTCAGTTCTTGCTGTGAGATGGAGGGATTGTGTGTTCCTGGTGTGACTCGGGCAGTTGTTGTGGCCATCCTGTACCTGTCACGCAGGTGTGATATTCGGATGTACCCATCCTGTGCAGGTGTTGTTACACGTGGTCTTCCACTGCGAGGATGATCAGCTGTCCTTCCTGCAGCATGCCTAATGCACGTTCACGCAGATGAGCAGGGACCCTGGGCATCTTTCTTTGGGTGTTTTTCACAGTTGGTAGACAAGTCTCTTTAGTGTCCTGCGTTTTTAGAACTGAGACCTTAAATGTCTACTTTCTGTAAGCTGTTAAGGTCTTAACGTCCATTCCACAGGTGCATGTTAATTAATTGATTATGGTTAATTGAACATGCATGGAAAACATTGTTTAAACCCTTTACAATGAAGATCTGTAAAGTTATGTGGATTTTTACATTATTGTTGAAATACACAGTCCTGAAAAAGGGACATTTCTTTTTATTTATTTTTTATTTGTTCTTGTTTCCAAATTTGTTTTTATTTGTTTATGAACAGATGATATTTTTCTGAATTTTGTTGTAATACTTCCAAATTTACTGTAATGTTTCTGAATTTGTCATCTTGCACACAATTTGTCATCATGTTTCTGAATTTTTCGCTGTTTCTCCAAATTTGCTTTTGGTTTTTGAATGTGCTTTTTTTTTTTGTTGTAGTTTTTAATTGTCCTTTTCCTGAATTTCCAAATTCCAAACACACTACAGGCAATTTAAAACTGTGGAAGAAATCCATCAAGCACAGAAGTACATGCAAACTCCACACACAAACCCAAGGTGGGACTCAAACCCTTAACCCAGAAGGTGTGATGTTACAATTCTATTACTGTACTTCTATTCTATTACTCCACCATGCTTTCCTGAATTTATTGTGTCAATCAATTTGCTTCTGTATTTACAGAATTGCTGCGATGTGACTGAATTTACTGTTTTGTTTCAAAATCTGCTGTCTTGCATCAGAATTTGTTGTGTTTCCAAATTTGCTGTCATTTTTTACTTTTTATTTTCAGTAATTTATTTTGCATTTATTTGGTTTTTGATTTGTTGTTTGTTTTTCCAAATTTGTTTTTGCTGTTGCACTTTGTGGTTTGCTGGTCAGTTATGTCTTTCTTTAAATAAATAAATAAAAAAAAATCCAATTATTACAATTAATGTGTAGCTATGCATGACTTACAAGACATTTTTTTAAATAGCTGGTCAAGAGAATTACATTAAATAATAGAGAAACTGGCAAAATAATGAAAGTCTACTGTTGCATGGGAGATATACAGATATACAGTATACTATAATAGAAGTATAAATTAAGGAGAATTAGTAATTGTATGAAAGTGTCTGTTACCACGTTTTCAGCTCCATGGCGTCCTTTGTAAGGTTGGTTTATTCATTGAGAACAGACTGTCTGTAAGAACATTGGTTTCTTGAAACCACTGTAATAGATAATGAGTGCGTGTCATTACTAAACTGAGGCTGCAGTTAAATGGCTGATAGATTATTGTGTGTTTTTCTTCACCCTGACTCACAGCTTGGGCTCTGACCAGCTCATCACACTGTGATCTTAGCCAGGGTGACTCATCGGCCACTGGAAATATGGTGGGCAGAGTGTGTAATCAGCCCCCACACACATGCTGGTATAAATCAGGACACACAGGTCTCTATATATCCATGATGGCCAAAAATAAAATGCATGCTGTGTTCTCCTTATAGCTAAAGTGCAGTTTATGCTATTTTTATTACTGTGACCAGTGAACTATTGCTGTAAATATTTGTCCTCTATTTTCTTTTGCGATGCCAAATGATTACTTTTAAAATACACATATACACATATTTATCACAAAAAAGTATATTCCATGATTTTATTTATAACAACTCCCCATAAACTCCCCTCAAAAACCCAAGTCTGAACAGCATGATGAAATGCCACACTTGTGCATGAGAGAGGTCAAACGAGAATGGCCAGCAAATTTCCTTCAATCTGACAGCATCTCACATAAGCACTCTTTACAACTGTAGTGAGAGAGAGAGAGAGAGAGAGAGAGAGAGAGAGAGAGAGAAAAAGCACCTTTTAGGTATATCAGTCATTGAGGTGGGTTTCACTCAAATCAGCCAAGAAGATCAACCTGAGGCTACAGACAAAATGAAACTAGACAGGTGAAGAAACCTACACCTGTCCATATGACTGGCAGATAACTGCATGAGTAAACTGGTGTAGGGGTAGCTTAGTGGCTAAAGCATTACACTACATTACATTACACCCCACATCCAAATCCCACCACACCCAAGTTACCACTCTAGAGCCCTTGAGCAAGGCCCTTAATCCTCAACTGATGTGTAATGAGATAAAAAAAAGCCAAGGGTGTCTGCCAAACGTCATAATTTAAATATATTGGAAATGTAGTAAACAGGTGTACAGGTGTTCCTATTAAAGTGGCTAGCAAGTTTATCTCTGTACTGGAAGGGTCTTTGGAATTAATTTCACAATTTACAGCAGTGACACCAGTTACTTTAAAAAGTGGCAACTAATAACTATTAGTTTTATTATTATTATTATTATTATTATTATTATTATTATTATTATTGGGATTAATTTTGACCTCTTCTCTGTTATTGTTAACCGAAATCTATAAAAAATTAAAAACATATCTTTAGAATTCTTTAAACCTTTTGCAAGTCTCATGATGAAATGGACAAGATTGACATTTCTGAATTTGATGGACTGTGGGAGAGCCCCCCCCCCCATGTATATGCATATGACTTTAGCTCCCTCTTGTGGCAATCCACTGCAAGGACAGCATGTGCATAAATATAACAAGCCGTTATAAGCTTTATTAAGCTTTTTAAATAAGGAATATTGTTGGATATTTGTTGATGTGTAACCCTCATACCCTAACCATAAAGGTCAGACTGACCATGCATGTAATATTATAACATTATACATTAAGTATGATGTATACTTTACAATACATTATACATTATAGAGTATAGTTCTCAGAGAGGGCTTCAGGAAAGCAGCATCCATGATTTTCTTATTTGGTAAAAGTCTTGGAAGACACACACACACACACACACACACACACACACACATACATATATATATAAAAGTATTATGGTATTGTAGTATACCATAATTATGGTACAGTATGGTGTAGTACTGCATTATAGATTTTGTCATTTAAATAATAATAGGTTCTGTTTGGAAAGAAAATATTGCTGTTTGCAATAAATTGTTAACATAATAATGTGTGCATATCAATAATGTGTCTAATTAATAATGAAATTTGATAACAGTGAACTCATTATAATGTTCAAGAGACCATTTTGAGATGATTTAGCATTGTGACATGGTCATGAAGGGATGGACATGGTCGGTAACAATACTCAGACATGCTTAGTTTGGCATATAAACAATGGCTCAATTGGGAATATGAGGCCCAAAGTGTGCCAAAAAGACATACCCACATCATCCATCCATCCATCCGTCCGTCCGTCCGTCCGTCCGTCCGTCCGTCCGTCCATCCATCCATCCATCCGTCCGTCCATCCGTCCATTCTGACTCTGAATGTCACAAGACAAATCGAGACTCATCAGACCAAGCAATGTTTTTCCAATTTTATATTGTCCAATTTTGGTGCTCCCATGCAAATTGTAGCCTGCGCTTATTGTTTGTTGCTGACAGTAGTGGCACACGGTGTGGTTTCTGCTGCTGTAGCTCATCTGCTTCAAGGTGCAATATGTTGTGTGTTCAGAGATGCTTTTCAGCATACCTCTGTTTTTATCTATTCAAACAAGTCTGGCCTTTTTCCTCTGCCCTGTGGAACCAACAACTCATTTTCACCAAAAGAACTGCTGCTCACTAGATACTCTCTTTAACCACTTCTTACCATTCTCTGTAAACCCTAGAGATTATGTGTGGAATCCTAGTAAATAAGCAGTTTCAACAATACTCAGACCAGCCCATCTGACACCAACAACCATGCCACATTCAAAGACACTTAAATCACCTTTCTTTCCCATTCTTATGCTCGGTTTGAACTTCAGCAGATTGTCTCGATCATGTCTACATGCCTGAAAGCATTGAGTTGCTGCCATGTGATACACTGGAGACAATTCTCTGAACTGAACTTTGCGAAATAAAGCTCCAGAGTTCCTTATTGTTAATTAGAACAAAACATGCAGCTTGTCATGTTACTGAGAAACTATAAAGCGCAAAATACTTCCATCGCAAAAGCAAGACAGGAAATGAAAAGGAAACAGATTGGAAGAGTGGAGGCATCAGTTTATGATTAGCTACAGCCCTCAATTTCACTCTCCAAAAAAGAAAAAAAAAAATCCTGCTCAAGCATGAGTCCTGAAGTAAAATATGCGTCCTAAAAAGTAGGGAGCGAAAGCCAAGCAGGATTTGGCTCCAGAGAGAGTTGCGGGAGCCAGCGCCCCCCGGCTGTTAGTCTTGGATCGGGCCTGACTCATTCCTCAGGCTTGGATAGACGACAAGTTCCCGTCTCCTTTTCCCAAGAGGAGGATCAGGTTGAGGTGCAAATGTCCAACAATGTCTCACCTCCGGCTCTGCAGCCGCAAGCCATTTTTACAGTCCGTTCCTCCCAAGATAGAAAAAGCTGGTGACATTGAACATATTTCACCCTCATGTTCTCATGTATGTTGGTGTTCAGTCGGCCTATAGTTTTGCTAAATTATACTCAGTTTGATTAAATTTTATTTCTTTTAGCATTTTTTGCAATTCAGTATCTTAGATTAATCTAAATGATTACATATATAATAACAATAAAGCGGAGCTGTAGAAGACATTCCCATGATTTTGTGTGCTGATATTAAAATCACATTATTTGGCTCATCATTCACTTTTAAAGTTTTATTCTGAAACCTTAGTCAACCTTAACATCATTTCTGTCATACATAGTAATGTATATATAGTAATGTGTATACACGTATTGCCGTATTATATATTGAAGAATTATATATGCTTTTATACATAACCATGAATGTGTTATGATGAAACACTTTTCTTATACAATAACACATTTTACTTTTTATATTAAATCACAAACATTTTAAACATTTCGTTTATTTTTAAGAAAGAAAATATCTGTTTTTAGGATAATAACATAAGTTACTAGTTAATGTCAGTACTATTTAGCTGCCTTAGTAGCCTTTAACTCTAATGTTATTGGTTTAATTATTTAATAGTTATGTCATAATTTTAATAGTCTTATTACAGTTACTGTAATAATGTCATGTGATGTATACAAATCAGGTTAGTTCCCATTATCACTTAACTGGAATGAAATGCTGACACTGGAGGCTCCTTCCATAAATACTAAAGAAATGTTTCCTCATAGTAAATGTTACTACATCGACCGTAACACACTTGTATGTGTTCATACAAGATGCTGCAAATGAGCTGTGTGCAGGAACACAAATTCCATATGCTGTAAAACAGATTAATTTGCAACTAGGTTTTTTCCCCCTTGGAGTTTGGAGCACATTTTTTGGGAGCACCTGGAGAACTATCATAACGTGTCACGCCACTTTGTCTTGCACCATTTATAATCAGTCGAGCCAGCAATAGCTGTACCACAGAGGCACTTCAGAAATTTTGCTTCCTGGAAAGGGAAGATCTGCAGCTTCCATTGATTCATTCTCTAAATCCGTTCCAGCTTGCCTGATATCTGAATTCTCACTAGACCATAACTGCCGGTTGCGATTTTTTTAAATAGCCAAACCTGATAATAATATCTGCGGATTTTCAATAGTAATCATTCGAATATTATTGATGCAGAAGAGGGTGGATAGCTTATTGTGATTCACTGAAAACTGTTTGGGTGGTGGCTCAACTGTACTTATTCAGTGGCAAAGCAGAAATCTAGATGTGGTCATGTTCAAAAATGTGTACCCCACTTTTCTCTTGTGTGTGTGTGTGTGTGTGTGTGTGTGTGTGTGCGTGTGTGTGTGTGTGTGTGTGTGTGTGTGTGTGTGTATGTGTGTGAGAGAAAAAACATAATAAACCTTATCTGATCATAGCAAGGATTAATCAGCAAATATTTCTTCTTTTCACCATGCCTTTATTTAGTTAACAAAAAACGAAGCCAAAAAGAAAGAGAAAGAAAAACATGTGGTCAATACGTTATACAGTATCCACATGATTCAATAGCTTGTAAATCTACCTTTAGAAGCAATAATGTCAAATAATAATTTCCTATCTAAAATTATTTCCTGTATTGAGGTTTTTAGACATTTGTTTATGAACAGCTGGCTAAAAGTCCCACCACAGTGTCTGAACTTTGACTAGGCCATTCCAAAACTTTGAATCTTTTATTTGTCTGCTATTCTGATGTAGATTTGCTGGTCTGCCTTAGATCATTGTCCTGTTTGGACCAAGTTTTAGCTGCCAGATAGATGGCCTCACATTCTAAAATACAGAGGAGTTCATGGTTGACTCAGTAACAATTGCAAGGTACTCAGAGTCTGTGGCTGAAAATCAAGTCCAAATCATCAACCCCATCAACTGCCATGCTTTACAGGGGGTATGAGGTGTTTCTGCTGAAATGCAGTTTGGTTTTTGCCAAACATGTCAAGGCCAAATACCTCCACTTTGGTCTTTGGTTCCAGAAGACTTGTGGTTTGTGCAGATGCAGTTTTTTGTACCTCAGTCATGCTCCTGTATTTTTTTTTTTAGACAGAAGGGACTTTCTCCTGGAAACCCTTCCAAGTAAATTGTACTTATTCAGTCTTCTCCTAATTGTAAACCTCTGCTTTTATAGAGGTCTGCATACCTGCTGATGATCATTTAATCAAGGGGCTGATTAACAGCACCTGGCTGCAACTTACCCTCTTAAATCCAATGTAAGCAGTTAGGAGGTACTTATGTTAATTTTTGGCTTTTTTTTTTTTTGGTTAAATAAAATATTTTTGTTTTGTTTTGTTTGTTTAACAGAACATGACTGTAGGTGTTACAGTCACAGTGACAGTGTGGATATGATGTTGATGTTTAAAGTATAGCCTAAGCAGGGCTAAAGTATTTTAATAATTAATGTTCAAAGTGTAATTATAAAAGGCTGGGAGAGGTAGTGTCGTATATACAGTAGAAGGTACACACACACACACACACACACACATATATATATATATATATATATATATATATATATATATATATATGTGTGAACCTGCTTTAATTTTCATATATTCAGTATTTATATATATAATATAATAATATAGAATGGCATTGTGATCTGCTGTGCAGTTCAGTCCAAAAGGGGGAGTCAGATCTCTCCAGGCACTTTGCATGTTTCAGGCTCTGGCACAATGATCTCCATATCTCTGTTTTTTTTTTTTAAATCCTGTTCTCTCTCTCTGTCCAATTAAAAAAAAAAGTTTTGTTACAGATGGTTATCTGGGCACACACAGATGGGAATCCTCTCTCTCGCTCGCTTACTCCCGCTCCATGTTTCAGGAGCCGTGGGCAAGTTGGAAAGATGATATTACTCCATTTCCAAGGTGCTCACAAAGAGACATTGTTGAATGGGACATACTCAGGTATGAGTCCACTTAGGCCTCATTAGCCTGAATCCAAACTCTCTCTCTCTCTCTCTCTCTCTCTCTCTCTCAATGGGGAGAGTCATTTTCTGCCTGCTTCACACAAGCTACATTGCTGAAATTTAAGGTTTAATCATGAGAGAACAATAAAAAGATGTAGACTAAACACAGTTCTCCATTTTATCATTTACCTAGCCTATACTGCTTGTACTTCTGTATGTTTTTGTTATATCTGTCAAGCATACATCCAGATTGTTCAGCATTTGAACAACCCTTAAAAGTCACGAGATAACAAGATAATCCTTGTTATTCACTTGAACTGTCAGTGGTTTTAATGTTATGGCTGATTGGAGTGTGGTTAAAAAGGTGGTGTAACGGTTTCTGTTCAAACCAGCATGCTTCATGACTTTATTTAGTAACCAACTAAAAGCAAAAGGCGGTTAAAATGTGCTACTGCCATCATTTGGAATTTTCTTTTTATTCAGTAAACAAGTTTCCACATTTAGCTCCAATCTTCAGTAAGCACTTCATCCTGGTGGTGGATCTGGATCCTATCCCAGGAACACTATGTGGGGGGTGGGAATACACCCAACTACAGCAGCCCCTTGCTGCACACTCTCCATGCACACACATTCACACCAAGGGGCAATTGTGAGTCACAAGTCATTTTGGGAGGTGCAAGGAAACCAAAGAACCTAGAGGACAGAACTCAAGTACTCAATGACAGTAAGTAACCTGAGCTTGGACCTGAACCCCAGACCCTGGAGCTATTAAAGAAATCAAGAGGGTTAATATAAATGAGGGAGAGGCAAAAAAGAGAGGTGCTGGTAAGAGAACTGCGGAAGTTACACAGCTTTAATTGTAACTACAATGGGTGATCAAATCAAACCAGGACTTGTGTTGAAAAATAAATTTACATTACATAATATTTACAAAAGACTACATGCAGAGTTTTAAATGTAAAGTTTTAAGAGAGGCCATATATCTGTGAATGACAATCCTGGTCAAAGTGGCTTGGAGTTCACTGCAGTCATTCCCGTGCATGTTATTCAGTAAGTGGAACACCTGAGCAATGAAGATCAGTGGATAACTTGTCAACAGCTGGTGGAAAATATGCAACGGTCTGAATGTAGGAACTCTACACACAATCATTTACCGACACGACTTTTGGTGCTTTTGGAACTTGTCTGGGAGTTCTTCCCACATCACCTGTACAGTCCTGACCTTACTCAACACCATTTCCATTATTATAATTTGGCCATTAAAGGAGTTCCTGGGAGGCCAGCACTTTGGTGTTCCAGGGTAGGCAATCCGATCATGGCTCTGGTGTCCTGAGCAACCTCTTCACCTTGATGGTATCCAAGCACTAGTCAAACTCTGGAATAAGGGCATTAATGTTACATGGGATTATACAGATCATGTTTTTTTGTTATTCTACACAATGAAAAGTCACAGTTTGACTTTAATGTCCATTGTATAAAAGAATAAAATTCATAGTGTTGATCTTGGTAATATTCTGTATTCTTGTGCCATTGTGTAAAAGCAGTAAAACTGCTGGTATTGGAAACTTTAGGGTGATAACCGTAACTTTGCTCCTTAACACAGCCTTATTGTGGAATTATTACTGTATAAGGGCATGTGTAACAGCCTTATTGTGGAATTATTACTGTATAAGGGCATGTGCTCCCAATTGCATATATAATGAAACCTTTTCAAAATCTTAGTTTTCTTCTCTGTTTTCTTTTTGTTTATTCTATTTTTTTCCTCTGTGTGTTTTAATCACTATCTACCCTTCCCCCCATACCCCCACACCTCCCAGTCTCTCTTGCCCTTTGTTTGCCCCGTGCCTCTGCTAATGAAAAGTTCACTCTTCCATTCAGCCATGAGGAATACGATCCTGTCCAGGGCCCTCTGCGCTTTAATTACTTCATTCTTATGAGCACCTTGTGGAATATCCTAATCGCTTTGCCTTGTGTCATTTAGAGGGCTTAAATCCATAACACGTAAGAACAATGCTACAGTCAGTAAAATAAATAACCGCAGGCAGCCACAATGAAGTCACACTGCTGCGAAAGACACTTTTACTTCACTCAGATGAAAGCAAAAAAAATATATATATACTTCTTGGAATCAATGATTAAAGCTGTTTCATTACTTTATACTGTATGTGCCGTGGCAGGTTTGGGCCAGCAGTGAGCAACTGTGCTTATTATGAAGTGTGTGTGTGTGTGGGGGGGGGGGGTACGTGAGAAAGTGCTTTAATGTAAGCTTGAGGCATGTCTTTTTTGCTTTGTATAAATCTGTGTAAAAGCCTCTGGCCATGTCTTGACACTTTCAAATACTGCTGAGTTTCTGGCGATCATCCAGGAAGGATCTTAGCAGGTGATGGGGTGAGATGAATAAACAAAAAATTCCTGAAAGTGCATACGGAGTGTTAAATCTCTCTCTCTCTCTCTCTCTCTCTGTCTCATTAGAATACTGTGAGAAATCTGAGGTTTATATGTATTCACTTGCTAATTTATCGTTTCTTCGGTAACCGCTCATTCACAGGGAATTGTATAGGGGATGGGCCATTTTAAAAGGAGGTGTTTATATTATATTTGTGAAAGGAGTTTCCAGTGACAGCACATAAAATATGATAACAGTGACTCCATTGCTTCATCATGTCATCATTGATTACTTTCCGCTAACAGCACACATCTCCTCCAACTTTTTTATTCTTCACCTCGTTTCCCAAACCCACATATTTCTTCATCATAAATGCTGCATTCATTCTCAGAGCCTCCTAAAATCCTCACGTTAAGTGCCTCACTCCTTCTACAGGTCTGTGCTACCGATCTGAATTTCCTTAGCACTTCATTACTCTGCATAATGTTTATGGACAAATCTAGCCGAGCATACTCCTTAACCTCCCCCTCCACTACCCACCCCTCAACACTTTTCAAGCTGTACTTCTTTTTAAAGCACATGTTCCATTTAGGGCCTTGCTACGTATGCCCCGAGGAACCTTACAACAGCAGTGCTTCAGCTGAAAATACAACGCTTGAAGAAATTCATTTTTTCCCCTCGTGAAAACACAAATCAGCGTAATGATCGGTGACCTTTTTAAAAGGCTCACCATTTGCCAGTATGTTATGTCCCACTTTTCCAGAAAGTCAATGGCTGTATGAATGTATTTTTTTATATGCCTACATTTATTGAGGGCTGTAAGAAACATTTGGGCAAATAAAGTGTGAGCAATTAAATTTGATGCATTTTTATGAATAAGGTATTTCAAAGGGGTAGCTGTTCCATAGCAAGACATCGATTTCAGAAAAAAAAGCCACTTAATTATAATAATAATAATAATAATAATAATAAATACAAAACTTTAATTTTTCAATATAGCCAACCAAAATTATTGTGGCACCAAACGTAGGTAACAACCACCACTGATGTTTTAAACTTTTACTTAGAACTAGAGGTTACCCACGACTAGAGGTTACCTGTGACTGTGGCTACAGATCCTGATGCCCATATGCTAACATTGCCTGTGAATGAAGTACTTGCTCTTCTCCAACAATGAGGCAGATATAATATTACCTCAAAATATGGCATAAAAGGTGATGATTCTGCTGCCTACTGTTACATTTGAAGCCACTGTCTGTTGTTATGTGGTGTGGGACATCCAGAATATCCACACCGATGGCAGACCAAACAAAATTTCTGTTTTACATGTGCAGATCCTGACACCTAAATGCTACCATTTTCTGCAAATAGGGCGTGTGGTCAACTTGCTGCCGATCCTCATGTATATTTCTGGAACCATTACTTCTGCCGGTCATATGCTCCCTTGAGATGCTCTAGATGAAGTATGATCTAGTGTTTTAGTAGCTATGAACTTGGCCTGATGTACACATCTTCATTGTAGGTTGAGGATGCATTAATGCATACTGCCATGATTCCCAAACATTCAGCCAGTGAAACACCTGGTCCTTGAAAATCAACAAATTACTAGCCAGAAACTTGCAGACAAGATGTGCTTGTCTGTAGGAACTGTACGCACAATCATCCACAAACACAACTTACACGTTTCAGGAACTTGGCTTGGAGTTATTGCCACATCCCCCATATAGTCCAGACCTTGCTTGAAGCCATTTCCACATGTTTGGGTCATTAAAGAAGTTCCTGGGAGGCCAGCATTTCAGATGTGAGGAAACAGTCTGATCATGGCTCCGGTGTACTGAGAAAACTTTCAACCTTAATAGTATCCAAGCACTAGAGAAACACTGAAACAAGTACATTAGTGTAGTGTGGATTTTTTTTTTTACTCTCATAACTGTGATGTTCATTGTAATGTAAATTAAAGGATACCTACACATTACTTTTTTTTTAGAGTGAAGTCTCATTGGTAGTCAGATTGTGAAATTAAATAGAACATAAAAGTTATCTGTGTAGCATCCCTTGGCCTTAGGGAATAGAAGATGACAATATGTGCTGTCTTTTAGAAAAAAAATAACCATAGGGTAAGATTAATGTCAGATGAAATCAATAAAACACAAATAATGAGTCTATTCATGTGATTACAGAAAGAACTAGAGAACATATTTCTAAATTTACACATCTGACAAATGATTAGCAGATGTTAGTGGGTGAGAATGAATCTGTTCTTGGATTTACCGCACCAAAAGCCATGCAGCTTGTCAGGCTTCAGACGACTTTCATGACGAGAAGGAATTGTTTGAACCAACATCAGTCCACTGCTACATTCCCAACTGGATATTTGTAAAATGCCTGTGCAATCGTAGAAGAAGGGCTGTAAATTCTGGTTGAACATTGAGGTTTTTTCTTTTTTAAAGCTAGATGATAAATCTATCACCGGGTGAAAGCAAGGTCCCGTTTTTAGCAACAGGAGTAAGCGGAAGCACTTTTGAACAGTGGAGCAGTGTCAGGAGGTCATAAATATTGAGATTGATGTTATTAATGTAATAGCAGTCCAAGCCATCCAGAGGGGGAAGAAAATCACCATATGGATTCAGTAAGGGCCTCTGATTCATTACAGAGAGATTTCAAATATCGGACATGACCTGAATGAGAAACTATGAACCATGTTCCAAAAGGGTCTCTTACTTAAGTGTCAGTGTTGATGACTCCCATTCGAAAATATTTTTTGTTTAAAAACAGTTGGAATCAGATGCTGGCTGTTTTCCTTAGGGTCGAGTTCCTGCACCTTCTGGCCTGGTACAACACAGGAAATGCCTTTCCAGAATGTCTTTCAGAGACTCATCGAGTTTCAGCCATGTTGGCAAGTCCACTCAACGAGCCTTCTCTGTATTGGCAAGATCAAACCTGAAAGCAGATAAGGAGATAAGTGAGCGTGTTATCTGAGGTATCATACCAGTTCCAGGTGTTTATATATTCAAGATGTGGTCAGGAATCCGTGTTATCTTACAGGTAGAAGTCTAAGCAAGGTGTCTTATTATTTTTCCATTGACTGATTATAATCCACGGCATTCAAGGAACCAGAAATGTTAGTCAATGTACCTCAGGGGTCTTTTGACGTTTAAAAGCCATTGGGTGTTGCTGCAATTATTCACTATTAACATGGTGGATGGAAAAAAAAATAGGTTCTACTGTCAAATTTACCTTATTGGAAAACTATCACTTTTTACAGAAATGAAATATAAAACAATACATATTATTTGTAAATGTGTTCCCTCAACTCTCTTTATATGCAGAGCGAGAGAGAGAGAGATGTACCAGAAATGCATGGGCATGAAACCAGCTCACTGAAGTTTATGGATGATGAGGTATTGAGATCTAATCTCTACACAGATTCAGCCAAATGCTGAAAATTGATAAGAATGCTTCACAGTACAGCTGTATATGACCAAAAACCTACTTTGAAAATGTTAAAGACAAAATTAAAAGCATAAAATCCCATAAACAAGCAACAACTGAAGTCAGCTGGAGTAAAGCAAAGCAGCTGAAGGGAGGAAACTCAGCATTTGGTTATGTTCATAAGTTCCAGATTCTAAAATACATTGCATACAAATATGAAATATAATCCTAATATTTATAAATTATTTTAGTTTCTCCAGTTACTATTGTGCCTGCAAAAAATGGAGGGACTTCTTTGTAATTTCTAAACAGCTAAAGCAATATTTTTGTTAAAGCTCTTGAACTAAAGCTGAAAGTCTACACATTAATCACATTTTGATTGCTTCACTTCAGATCCATTGTGGTGGTGTACAAAGAATGTTTTCCTTACAAAAATCATGTTTACCCTATTTAAATAGTTGTCGCTCTGACTGTATAGTTTCACACAAGCAAAGAGTTTTGAATTTGTAAGAAAAATACTGGCAGCATTTTCATCACACAGGGCTGATTATATGACTGGTTTAAACACCTTGACTTTTCACTACTAATCCTCCAGAGCAGTTTAACAGCTTTCTTTTTTCCCCTACAATTCTTTCTAACATCTTAAATTTTTATAAAAACCTCCAGAAAACACGTTGCTACAAATGTAACAGTTAATAGCAACCCTAATAAAACATTACAAACCTACAGGGTTAATGGCCTTTTAAAGGCCTTTACTTGGAAATACATTGTTTTTAGGACATTTCTGCTGCTGTACATGTGAGGAGATCTAGCTTACACACCAATAAATCATTTTCTCTATACGTGCCATTTCACTGGGAAAAATACGGGTCAGTTTTATTTGCATAATATTTCATCTGTCATGGAGGTGTACTAAATCATGGTAGGAAAACCTCACATGACCCGCTAACAAAAATAAAACATGTTTAACGCTTTACTTATGAAACTTATAAACATTAAAATTGGGGACTTTTGGAAAATGAAAGCCCTTTTTATTTTCATGAAACAATTTTTCTAGGAAGTGTTGTTTTTTACAGGTTCTTATAATACAGCCATTAGAAAAGTAAGTAAAAAATAAACATTCATAATTTTATTTTAGTTTCTCTGAATGTTAGAATAATAACAAAGGTTAAAGCACAAATGGAAAATGTAATTACACTAATTGTAGAAAAGCAATTACATGTATTACAAATAATAATAATAATAATAATAATAATAATCACCCTTAACATTCTTATGCAAATCTTTACCCACCTTTATTTTTACATAAATGTTAAGGAAGTTATTTAGAAAAATTCTACTATGTTTTGTGGAATATGTGTATTGGCTTCTTGAAAGTAGAAATGTAAAATTTTGTTGTCAACTTTATTCAAAACAGTACAATTTGGACTGCAGGATTTATTTTAGTATAAACTGAACTTCTTAGCAACATTCCTAATGATTTGGCCAAAAAAAAAGAAATGAACTTTTAACTTAATTTCCACCACAAACCTCAAGCTTAACCATGAATATAGCCAACAAGTAATTAAATTCTTTATTAAAGCATAAATATATAAAAATAAAAATGTCAACATTTTCAAAATGGTGCTGTGTGAATTCCTCAACCCCAGCCACATCCCTCCAGTTTTTAATTGGCCTCAACTCTCTGTCGCTGTCTTCCATAAGAATTATAAACGGCATTTGAGTCTAACTGGAACTTAATGAAATTTCTTGTGAATGAAGGTGTAAAACCACTTAACTTTTACAGAATTCTTGAAGCACTCATACAATGATGAGACTCCTATCCATAGTAAAAAATTTAAATGGTGCAAACTTCTTAAAGAAGGCCAAACATCTGTGAATGACAATCCTGCCCGAGGTGGCTCGGAGCCCACTGCACTCGTTCCTGTGAACACTGAACGAGTGGAACGTCTGATCCTTGAAAATCGACGAATAACTTATCGCCAACTTGCGGAAGAGACGCATCTGGGATTGTTTTTTATTTGAGATCGGAAATAAACAAGAGGATTTAGAATTTTAAAATATTTTTAACAAACAATGAAAGTAGATTCTCCAGTATATACAGTATATAGCAAATTTGTGATATTGACCATGTCAACTGCTTTTTCCCGAAAGGTCTGGTTTTCCTCATTCCTAATCACTTCTGTTGAAGCATGAGTTCAAGCGACACGCTGATGGATTTAAGTTTGCACAGTTCTCGCCAGCTTGAGTGTACACTGTAATTAAAGCAGAAAGTAGACATAACAAATACTAGGATACTCTAAAATTCATGTCTATTTGTCAAAGATTTTAAATTTTTCTCAAGTAATTGTCAATAATATAATCTATAATGAAAACTGCTGTATTACATTAGAAATTAATGAATAACTGAAGCATTATTATGAGTGCTCATTCAGCTGTTAGACAATGAACATGTCTATAGTGTACATTTTGGATGATTTCTCTATTAAAATTAGGGAGTATGGTTTTTGGTTCTCAGATTAATTCCCGGATATGACAACGCTGCATCTTGGCTTTGTTTCTCCTTTTTAAAAATCTTTCCAGGCACACTTTCCGGGACAGCTTTGGTTACTGTCACAAAGATTAAACCACATCTGAAATATATTTGGCAAATCGCAGGCCTTTACTCAAACCATATGGCCTGAAAGAATCTTTCTTTTTTTGCCTTTTCAACATTCCAGTATCATCCGTCCTTCTTTTCAGAAAGAACACAGCATGATGATTTGTTTTTTATTGCTTGCCCCATGATAACATGAGGTTCTAGGTTTGGAGCAGCGTTTTTGGATTAAGCCGTCAATTCAAGATTATGCAAACTGGCTGGCATTAATTGCATCTTCTTTGATGGTCTTGTTTGTGCTTCAGCATAATAAAAAAAGATGTCATATTAAATCACATCTTTCAATCAGCTTGTTGCGGCATTTTTTAAGCAAAGTCCAAGATAACTTAATAGCATCGGTGCAGCTGGATACATTTTTAGCTACACATAAACCTGAATACATATCTGCAACTGTAAAAATAAATTGAGCAGTCTGTCTGTGATGGACCAAGGTTTACAGCAATACATCTAGACGAATAAGCCATAATTATCATTGACATGGCTGTCAGTTCACTCATACAAAGATTTCTTTTGCCTGGAGTCATAAATCATACACATGATGGCAGAGGCCAGTGGCAGTTTTGCTGAAGAGCTGTTATTCCTTATGGATTTAAGATGGCTGCAACATTCTAGACAGGAATTAGGACCTCGGTGGTGTAACTGGAGACAGTGTGTGAAAAAAGCTGCTGAAGGATCTGAACCCTGCCGAGTTTTATAGCCACCATCGGATATGCTATGTCTTAGACGCAGGTCATAAAATATCCATGTTGACGTAACCTCTGCTCCTGTTGATATGGGACCAGTTTTCCTTTCCAGGAAGGAGACTGCTCCTAATACTTGCAGAACAGCTGTAAGCTATGTTCTCTCTCTCTCAAAAATATATACTCCTCAAAAAATAAAGGGACCACTTAGTCTCAGTTTGACTTGAACGCCTCTCATATATGTGTACCGGGACTAAGTGTTCCCTTTATTTTTTTGAGCAGTATATATATGCAAAGTATACTGATCTCTGACCAAAATTCATGTCACTTTTTTATTATCACCAAGTGATTAATATGTGGTGACATTTGACCTAGAGAAAAAAAAAACATTAGGCATGAGTGGTAAAAGAATTAACATGATTGAAATATTTTTGTAATCCTGAGTGAATAATAATTTTATTTTCTAAAACTTTATAAAACTCATCATTTTAGCAGTTAAAAAATTTTTTTCAGTGGAAAAAAACAAAATAAAGGTTGGTTTCAGTTTAAGTCAAAAAAGCCAAACTGTTACCTTACACAGTAAACTTGAATAACACTTCTACCTAGATTCCAAGAGCACTGTTAACTCTAGCTGATTGCTAGTAAATAATGCTTTACCTATTTTTCTAACTTCTCTAATTCAGCATTAGTTGATTCTTAATTTCAAATGTTGTCTATCGAACTGCTAGCTACCTAGCTAATGTGCTTCATTGAGTTTTCAGATAGTTGGACAAACTTATATATTACAGACATTATGCTACAATGCTAATTTCATAGCAATCTAGTCTACCCACAGTGATTAATGAAATCTGCAAATTGCATAAAATACATACCATTAAAAAGTCCATTAAAGAAACATTTATTTGTTAGCAAGTAATAAGGTGCAAAAAGGATCAGACTGTGTTTGTGTCAAAGTTTAATTCTATATTCGTGTTAGAATTTTATGTACAAAATGATTGGAAACATTTTACAAAAGACACGAATGAACTCATAGTAATAGTGCTAGACTGAATTAACAAAAAAAGGTATTTGATATTGTGCATTTTAAACCACTATGCAATATGTAGTTTGTAATATAGTGTAGGAATTGTATGAGTTACAAAACTTAACCTCAAAACAAAAGCAAAACAAAGAACACCAGCATCAAAGAATTAATTTAGATAATGATGTATACCTGTTGTCTTCGTCCTTGGTTAAGTATTAAAATGTGTGTGGTCTCTTTGCATAAAAGTGTGACCCGGGCCATACTGTATGTTACTTACCAATCACAGCATAATGAATACAAAAGCAGCTTGATTACCATGGAATTGATTACTGAGTTACAGGTTATGTTGATGTTTAGAGTGGGTTACATCACAAAGTATACAATAATGGGTGTATGATTAAAAAAACATTTAAAAAATAAAAAATAAAAGCAAAGAAATTTTGCTGAAAAATGTAAGACATAACATAACGTTCAACATATCTGATAACATTCAAGGCTCAAAATCTTGTGTGCAGGGTTCACAGTTTAAAATATAAGTACCTTTCCAAATGAGCCAAAAAAGAAGGATGGTCCTAATAAGCTAGATGTTTAAAGAGGAAAAAAAACAACAAAGGAAATAATGATACATTCGAGAGGAAGTCCGGTAGTTTTCCAACACATTCTGAATGATATGGCTATATACATTAGTAATGATTCGTACTTTGCTGGATAGTGTACCATTCTTAAAAATCACTCCAATTAGAGTCCTCTATCTTAAACAGCACAAACAATAAAACCTACAAGTGTTGGTCAAAATACATAGAAATATATAATATAGGCTGTATATAAACATAAGGGAGCTTTTTTGGGTTGCTCACATGTGCAAGTTCATTCAAAAGTAGGACAGAGATGTTGTCTCGACTGCTGGATTATTTGAAGACTTTTTCGTAAGTAGGGCACTTGTGGCTTTGCATTTTCTTCAAGGTCTTTTTGAACTCCTTGTTGGATTTGTCCCATTTGTGGATGCCGGTGATGAGGTACTGCCTATCTGTCTTTCGGCCCATGATGAGGTAGGCGCTGTTCAGGTTGTCCAGCTGCGAGCAGGGACAGTCAGCACCATTCTTCAGATACATGGTGAGGGTCTTCAGGTCTTTCTTTTTTAGGGTTCCCAGTTTGACAGCCTTCCTCTTTTTCTGCAAGATCACCTTGCGGTCTGCATTCTCTCGTTTCACCTCCTTGATTTTGGTCTTGATGGCTGAAGGAAAAGATGAAGCTGAGTCAGTTTTCAAGATATCATATATACTTGGGAAGGGGAGTGTGATTGACAGGCAAAAGCCTCAAGCAAACTCTGCTGCACATCTAGCTGTTTCTACAAAATCATCTCTTGGAAGGTTGGCAATGCTACAGACGAGGCAAATCTAGGATTGTGCCAAACTCCATAACTTTTTTATAGACCCCTCAATGATAAAAAAGAAAAAAAATACACTGTAAGGTCTGTAAAGCTGGGTAGGCGAATGGTTTGCAATATATGTTTAAAGTACTTATGCTTTAGCAAAACATTTTGGGAAGCACTAAGTCACTGAATCCCCTTTAGGATGTATGTCCTGCTTAGAAAGGCTAAACAAAACACAGGAGATAGGTTGCACGCTCGAGGCCTCTTGTCACACAGAGCTCCAGTCAAAGCTAGACCACAAAAAGGAGGGGACAAACTGAAGAAAGGGGGGGGGGGGTGTCAACAAGGGAGGTTGTAATCAATACCAAGCTGCTCCCGTCCCAGAGCACTTAATGACCCAGGTATCACTGTCTCAGGCTCTGTCAAGTTTAAGAGTCTTCATCAGGATAAAGCCTCAGCGATGTAAATCTATCTGCCCTTACTGCCCTCTATTTTCCCAAGAGGACCAGGAATGCCACAAATTGCACCCTGTCTGCCTTTTGCTCCTCCAGATGTAACCTGATCTCGAACTCCATGCAAGTATTGTTCCATATAAGTCGAGAAGAAGCTGCACTTTTGCATTTAAAATGTTTAAATGGAAAGAGTAAATGTTTCTATTCATTGGAGTTTATCATTGGGTAAAGATGACCTGGTCAGTATTTCTAGTTATATGCTTGATTTACATGTTCAAGTCCCACACTTGAACATGTCACTTGAACTCCACTCATCTTTATTCACATCAACTAGATTTCCTTATATGAATATAGAAGAACAAGTGTGCTGATATTCTGGGGGGAAAAAAACTCTTCTTCTTGGAAGACCATCTCCCAGCATTACTCTCTTAATCTTTTCATTTATGGAACCTTTTGCTGTTCATAAATCGTCTCTGAGGGTGGTCTTGCTCGGTGCTGTAAGTACATTTCAGGTAAATTCGTCTTGTGCCAATGTAATTCCCAAACATAGCATGAATTACAGCTTTAAGAATTATGGCTGACACTCCTGTGAACCTCTCGAGGACTTCATCCCAATTAGGCAAACTGAACTCAAAATACCATTAAGAAAATAGCTTTCTATGGAAAAACATACAGCATGAATTATGATTTACTGCTAATTAGCCTTTAACAAGCTGATCAGTCTCCATTAGCTGTCAGCAAGTAGACCACAGTGAAAATAAATCCTTACTGTGTGCTGGGGAATAGAAGTGGCTGGAAACACACTATTGAACCACAGCACTATTTTCAAAGAAAGTTAAGCTTGAAATTAATTTGTATTTAAAAATCCTTATGAACTAATAAAAATAAGTGCATTCCATCTATTTATTGGTTTATCATATTCGATAAGAGCTTTATCATGGTCAGGGTCACAATTTATGATTTGAACAGTGAACATGGCTGGAATTTGGTTCATCACAGAGCACCATATACACACAAGGGGCAATTTTGAATCATCAATTCACCAACCTTAATTTTTTTCTCTCAGAGGAAACTAGAGAACCAAATGGACCCGCTCATGTGAAACATTCCACAGTAACCCAACTTCAAGATGAACTAGGTACCCTGGAGCTACAGTATGTGGTGGCAAAGCCGCATCCAGGGAAACATTTTACAAGGATATTTAAGATTTTTATCGAACTTTATTTGTTTATTTGAAAATGATCAGTGAAAATAGTTAGTGGCGAGTGCTTCTGCTCATTCCAAATTAACACTGCCGTGTAGGGTCCGGTACTCAGGAATTAACTTTGCACATGGAAAAGGATTAAGAGTTTGTTCTGCAGTCTGACCTTCATAACAAGGCTTTCTGAAAGGGCTTAATGTTTAATGGAATAAAAGCATTGGTCAGGCTTCAGAATTCTCAAGTCAGGAAAGTCCACTTTCTGGGGTTTAAATTCTGCCTAAACCCTTGCGTGAACTCTCAACGCACCCAGTGGCATTTGTAACAGTAATCCACCTAGTTATGGTGCACTTATCTGTAAAACTCCAATTGAAATAATACTCTGTGCTAATACCCATAATACAAACTTGTTTCTTACCAATCTTTCTTCTAATACAACAGAGTTAACAGGGTTCAAACTTGATAAGTGTAATGAATTATTGAACAAAGCCCAAAATGACAGATTAATGCTTAACAGCACTCCAAAGGGTATTATCCTGAGCACTTGGCTGTTAGCGTGGACTATTTTTACTATGCACATTAACATCAATGAGCTTAAATAGACACTAAAAACATTCTTCCAGAATCAGAAGTGACAAAAATCTAAATTACAAGCTCAAAGCCCTTTCAGCTCACATTTAAAAACTTTATTGAAATTAAATGAAAATGCTAGTTCAAACTGCTAGCAAACTACAGCTTTCTGTTCAACATTACAATTTATCACAGAAAACTCATTATTACGTGACCAAATTATTTAGCTAAACATACATCATTTTGCTAGTTGTTCACATTCATTTTCCTGTTCAATTTATACTTAGAGTTGACACTTCAGAATATTAAAAAGCAATCTAAAGCTTCTTATCTCTGTCCAAACATTACCCCTAACCAAAATTTTGTAAGTACACTGTCCTTGATATTTCTGATAAATATTTCTTCAAACAACTTCCAGCTCAGCAGCTGGTGACCTACGGCACCATTAACAAAGTAAACATGGAAAGCAGAAACACTGATAAGTAGCACAGAGAAGGAAAGAATATTTTAAATGATTTAGATCTTGCATGTTTCCAAAGTCAACCTTCTGGAATGTCTAGCCCACCTGACTAACGTTTGGATGGTTTTGGGGTAGAAGGATGAGGCCTGCAAGATTAAGGACTGAGGAAGTTCTGGAAGATTTAAGGAAATGAAATCTGGAACTAAACTCTCGTTGGTCTTCTAGAGCTGGACAAAACTGTATTGTACCCATAAATGCTTCCAGAGATTTTGCTTTTATGCTATGTCTCTGTTCCCTGACTTGGCATTCTGCAGTGTCACGAGACAAGAGACAGACATGCAGATGAATCAGATGCTGTCATAAACCAGCAGGGGACATCGAGAATGAAAACAGTCCTGAACACAGCTTCCTTCACAGTCTCCGATGCGTAAATGAGTGCAGAATCCAAAGTGGATGGCCAAGTCTTACAATTTACTGCTTTAAAACTGAATATGCTTTAAAACTGAATATGCGCCACTGACCGCAGAAGGAACGGAACAGCCAACAGAAGTGTGAGAATAGAAGTGCTCAGTGGAAGGCCATGAGATTTGGTTAGAAAGAGCCATAAAAGCCGGGCCTGGACATGAACAGCATTCCCCATAAAACCACTGCTGTTTATTAGCAAAGTGTCTGTAAGTGAGTCTGGCCAGTTTGTGAAGAACAAGCGCTTTAAGAAGGACTATTAGGTTTTCCTTATCTCCCATGGTATTTGAAATGCCTGTTAGTCATCTCTCACTTGAAGCATGGACAGGGTTATGTTTTTGCTTAACCACAGGGTTTGTGAAAGCTCAGTTTGTGAAAGCTCAGCTACACAATATACAACAAAAAGTGCCATTTGTGAAGACACACAGCCTTCACATGAACTAAATGAATACATTACTAAGCCCATAAGCCCACAGACGAAATTGTTCTCGCCAGGTCCAGTGGGCTGGCAGAATTTATGTGATTCTTCAGCCTTTTGATACAATGTTTTTAATGAAAACCAGGCGTCAGGTCAGTGATGACAATTGATCACGAATGACAAACCTGACAAACCGCTCTTACTTTCTCTCCTTCACAATGACTGGCTTTAGGGCTCAACCCAGAGGTCACAGTGGAGGTTGCCAGTGGGCTTAGCTTATACAAAGCTGTCCAGAGGAAAGATGGCAGCTCACCAAAGATGGCTTAGCCTCTTCGAATCCCTGTCTGAATGAGGCTTTATGGTTTTCTAAGAGAAACCAAAACCAGCATTTGTTAACCTCTTGGCAGGAGTGCAGGAAGCGCTTGGTGCAGCACCCTCCTTTTGTTGAGGTAACTCCTGCTGGGAAGGGCCCTGATGGCAGGCGTAATGGGCTGTTTTAAGAGCTGTGGTCAGGGTCTATGCTTTAGACTCTGGGGATTAACTCTGCTGTGCAGAAAAATTCCAGAAGTCCAAACATTGTCTAAAAAATTTGACCTGGAAGACCAGAGTGGCCCAAGAAGGGGCAAGTGATCGATTCTTGATTCTTTTGAGAATTCCTTCAAAACTTGGATGGCTGGAGTGAATGCCAATGCCTACAGTCTGGATGTCTATGCCTTCATATTAGCAAAGGTTGCTGGCTGATAAAGTAACAAAGTGACAAAACCTGAGTGAAAGACAGTGTTTAGAGTGGTGTGGATTACAAAACAATGCTGAAAAGCTCAACATAAATATAGGATTTGGTGTATTATTCATCCACACTACTGAAATTCAGTGCACAATATCTATTTGTCGGAAGGATATCAATCAGTATCTCATTTGACCCCTGCACCGAGGACAGCTCTGGTGATGTCGTCAAGTCCACTGGACCAGACAGGAAAACAAACATCCCGATTTACAGCTCAGAGTAGTGGCCAAATAAAGGGTTTCTTGACCTGTGTGAATTACCTCAATTCATTAGTCACAGAGTAGCGGCCACTAAAAAGGGTCATCCAAACCATGGCATTGATTTACAAGCGTTAAAACGAGCTCACAGCTGTTATTTTAAGCACTGAAGACAGCAGGATTGTTCTATTGTAAAACATGAGTGTGCTTAGTAGGTCAGAGAAATTGTGTCAGCAGAAAGAAAGGCGAGAAGATTTTTGAAATATGCGTGTACTTTTATTACAGTTTATGAAGATAATAATTAATATACCGCGCTGTTTATTGGAAATGGTGTGAAAAGACACACTTTCACTATATTGCGGTTATGCAAATGTTGTTGAGTTTACTATGTAAGCTGGTAAAACAAGGGGGATGAAATGAAAAATAAGAAGGGAAACAAGGAAGGAAAGTTTATTCAGTAAGTACACAGGCCATGGTTCATCGCTCGACAGTCCACAAATATATCTTAGTTCTATATATTAAGAATAAACATTTGGAAATGCAGGATATTGTTTGTATGCTTTGTGGATTAAAATTAGTACTGTACATACACTTACTACTTAACTTACAACCTCATAACATGATTTGGGAATGTACTGCACTGATTTTTTTCCTTTCTTTTTTTTGCTTAGGCATCCAACAGGAATGCAATTTTTTTCGCCGTTGTGAGAGTTGCTTCTCAGTTTTCGCCGCAAAATATGCTTGTGTGTGTAAGAGAGAAAGCAAGAGGAGTGTTACGAAGCACTTACCAAACTCGCTAGCACACATGTGCTCCAAAATTGCATCGGTTTTCATTTCGTTGTTGCATGGTGGGCAGACCGGTGAGCTACCTAAGACAGAAAGTAAGGCACAAAGTCAGCTCTGATATGCCGAACATACATAGATACCCAATCAGTATGGTGGGCCATGGTAATAAAAACCAAATGTCTTTCCTCTTTATTTCCTTAGCCTCTCTGTTAAGGCCTTGGAAGTGTTCGCAAAGTTAGCGTATGAGCGTAAACAGCAAAGATAAACTTTGCTGTTTCGAAATCGGACTGAAACGGTAAGGAAATTCAGGCTGTCATTTGGCTCTTAATACGTTTATCAAATCCCAATGCATGAATTCAACCTTAATGCAGATTTAACTAATACCAGATACGCCATAACACACTATTCCCCTGTGTGTTTAAATGCTAAAACAAGGATGAATTCTAATGAACGAACTCTCACTACTCCTGCTTTCCTCCCAATCTCTCTGTCATGCTAATTAGCAGTAGACAATCTCCAAACCAAATCATTTACACATGTATGTCAACAGCTGGTCTTCTGTTTTTTTTGTGTGTGAAAGGAGCAGAGAGCTGAGACAAGAACCTTAAAGACCCCCAGGCCAACTGTAATTATTAGAAGCATTAAGCTGAAGAGGCTTCCTGAAGAGGTCATGGAACGTGTTAAAAAAAATAATAGAGCTGAGATTGGAGCTCCTTATCTTTGTCAACTGTTAAGATTTTAATCATTCCTAGGATTATGCTTGGTTGCCCTTTCTGTGTGGTCACTTCTCTTATCAGGAACAGCTCTTCTGGCAAATCTAGCAGCCGATAATTTTGAAAAAGAGGAGGGAAAAAACAAGCTGTTTTTTACATTAATATGTAGTACTAGCATTTTTCCCTTACATCAAGTGCTATCTATGCTATTTAGTTTCCAGTGCCATGAACTATTTGCACCGGCTGTAGATCTCTGATTATTCTTGGAGCCCCAAAGTATGCAAGGCACCCATAAATGTCTGTTTGAAAGTTTTCCATTTATTCTTCTGGTTTCCTAAAAAAAATGTGATGCAGGCGGAAGCCTATTCCTCTTAAGCAAAGGTAGGCTCCTTTCTCAAACGTACTGCATAGAGTGCGCTTGTGTGATTCAAAACCCTGAGGAGAATGGATTTAATCAACTACACACTTAATCCTTAGTGAAATTCGCATTGTGAAATACCACAGAGTTGGACTGCCCTTTAGATTGATTGAGCTCTGATGTGAACTGTGTTTTAAAAAAGCACAGGAATGACTGAGCTGTAGAAAGTGATATTTCCGAAAGTTAAATGTAGATGACATGGTTTCTTTTTATGCATGTGTTATGAAAATAAAACTAAATGATAATAATCTTCCAGCATGCTTTGTTGTTGTTTTTTGTATTTTTTTCCACCTCAAATTCTTCCTTCTTCTCACTTGGAAATTCCCACAAAATTTACGAGACACTTACATCAGCTGGTTGTACTTTCCCTCATTCTCTCTAGTACCCTCCTCAACTTAAGTCTTTCCATAGAACCCCTGCGTGCTTCCAGCAACTAAAACACACAATCAGCATGGGATTCTGGGATAATCTTTCCTTCCAGACACTTGCACAACCATTGTGTTGTTTTTGTGTCTGCATGTTTTTTTTTCAATGTTTAACACTCATTGAAATGTCTTACTCTAATCAGAGTAAAAAAGCAGCCATCTTAGCCCCACCTCTTCTTTTTTTGTGCTGCACTATTGAGAGCCCTGTTCTATTGCATTATCTTATGAAAAGATGCTAATTGAGGCTCCAGGGTCACTCAGGGCTTAACTAAAGTAAAAGTAGCCCTGCATCTGCCTGCATAACTGATTCTGGCTGCGTTTAAAAAATTCCTTTTACGAAAATTACTTTTCAAAACAAACAACATGAAATTATTTATAACGAAGTAATTATTTTAACAACGTGCCCGGGTTGCAAAAGATAGGAAGAAAAGAATGCACATAATGCTTTTTTTGGACCTAGTCCCAGCTCTCCTAACACCCTGATGACAATTGTTACCAGGTGCAAAGCAAGTGCTTAAATATGAATCTTCTCATGCCTTCCTGAGCAAGCATGCTTGCTTTGTCTTAAATGCAATTCAATTGCGTGCAAAGTAGAGAACCTGCAAAAATAACAGAGATCTGAGGTAACAAAAGGTGAGTAAACTGTGGCCCCAAACAGATGCTTGTTCCTGAAACAACATCACACTGCCTTTTAAGAAGGGGCTAGAGCGTCAATTGTGACACACAGCAAAAGGCGCGTTGAGACTGAGTGTGGGGGAAAGTGATACTAAACACAGGAATACACACGTGTAAGCAGCAGCAGTGTGTGTGTTTAATATGGTGACCATTACAAAGAAAGCTCTTTTTTGAATGCTGGAGAAAAAACATTATAGCAAACAGAAGGAGTGCTTCTGACGCTCCTCTCTGTAATTTCATTCCTGGCTGCAAAAACCTAAGAAGATCTTTCAAAACCAAATCCTGGTCCTGTAAATTTTGATCCAACTATTCAGCTAATTACTATGTTTGTCCTTGCGATGAAGTTGCCACAGTTGGTTTACAATAGGAAAAACAGTAAACTTTCACAACCAATGATTTTGCAAGACCTTTTTTGAGGTGTCTACCTTCATATGCAAAAAATAAATAAATAAAAAGATAAATAAATAAATTGAAATCCAGGAAGGCTCATGATCTCATGATGTTGTCTCAGATTTGGTTTTGGAGTCGATCCCTACTGTGGGACATTAATACCATTTTAGATCAATAATATAATTCTTAAGTTCTAAATAAAACTCACCACCATCCATGGATGCATCAGTGTTGTTGGGCGTGTTGATGCACACATCGCTCTGAGGGAATTTGTCGCAGGCGAGCATTTCGGGCCATGGAAACCCAAATGCCTCCATGACGGGTTGGCAGCCCTGGCGCACACTCTCGCACAGCCAGCGACATGGGTAGATGCGTTGCTCCATGCAGACAGGTGCAAACAATGAGCACAGGAAGATGCGTGTGCCTGGATGGCAGGCCTTGTGCACCAACGGCACCCAGCTGCCAGCTTGCTGCCTCACCTCAGCCATGGTCTCATGCTCAAGCAGGTTGGGCAAGAGCATCTGAGAGTAGCCGACACCGTGGCACAGGCGCAGGTCGTCTGGGATGTCCACACACTGCGGAGGCTTGTCATAAACTCGCCCGCCACCGAACGGATCAGGCTTCCATTCATACTCTTCATACTCCCCTGCCAGGCTCAGGGGCACCAGGTTCACCATCAGCGCCAACACAATGGTGGTCTTCCAGAGGTGCAAGGATGCCACCAGCTTCATTGCTGCCAAAAACAAAGGGACTGAAGCAGATACAGAGCTCTCCACAAAAAAAAATAAAAAAATCTCCTGACTCAGGTTCTTTAAACAAAATTCAAAGTCAGTAAGAGCCAAAAAGGTTCAGGAAAATGTTCCCCAGTAGAAATGAAAGTGAGCAGTTTAAATGAGCTCGGAAGGTTGCCTCTAAACGCTTGACAGCACTGAGCTGAGAGAGGGAGAAGGAAAGAGAGAGAGAGAGAGCGAGTGTGTGTGCGCTTTCCTCCTGCTGACTCACGAGGCCGCCTGCCAGAGACCCCTGCGCCTGAAAAATGAGCGCAAGTGCGAGGCAGCGGGGGAGCGCGAGCGCAGCGCCGGCCAATGGGAACGATCGGCCGCTTTTTAGGATGCGGGGAGCCAATGAAACGCGGGATCCAAAAGAAGAAGAAAAAAAGAGAAAAAAACGCCACCCCTCCCCGCCCCGCTGTCCCCCACCACACACACACATACACCGCCCGGGATTTGCACCGCTCTTCCCATTCGCACTCGCGGGCAGTAAACCGGAGTGAGACAAACTCTCGGTGCGACGCGCGCGCGCTGGAACACTGCAACCGGTATGATAGACAGAGCACGCGGTGCTTTTAATAATGTTTATGGTAAGGTTTACACAAGAGCCTGCGCGCGCTGTGTGTGAGGCGGGGAGGGAAAGAAGGTTTAGAGAAACTGTAGACTACATTAATGCAGTAAGAATGGTTATTTCTTATTAATTGCTGTTTTACGTTTTCTATTGTCCTTGAGTGCATGAAAGCTGCTTATGAATATACCTGATGATGATGATTAACAATAATAAAAATTATTATATATAAATGTTATTATTATTATTATTATTATTATTATTTAATTACTGCGGTTGTCATTATTGTTATAATCGAGCATGATGTGTGATTATTTTTATTTTCTGTAATAAACAAAACAATATGTATTTGTCTGTGTTACTGTATAATATGACATTTTATTTAAATATATAATTGTGTTTTCTCTGCGCTGTAATTAAAATATCTCAGCTTTATTATTATTATTATTATTATTATTATTATTTGACGCAGTTATACTGTTATTTTTAAATATTAAATTTTATTTAACTATATAATTGTGTTTGCTCTGCTCCACTTGCTCTAATTAATAAATCTCATAATAATAATAATAATAATAATTGCTGCAGTTGTCATTATTCTTATGACTGAGAATGTTGTGTTGAGCATGTTATTCTTTTTGTAATAAACAAATAATTGCTTTTGTACTGTGTTTCTGTTTAATATACAATTTTATTTAAACATATTTATGTTTGCTCTGCTCCACTTGCTGTAAGGAAACAATTTTAGTTTTATTATTATTATTATTATTATTATTATTATTATTATTATTATTATTTCCTTTAGTATTTTTTCAGCAAAACAAAAGTCGTCTGGGTGAAACTTCACAAAAAAATATTTGCCAATTAGAGCAGTCATACGTACATAGAAGATGATGTCTATTTATCACTCTTCACCGTCCTGCTATCTGGAAAAAGGTACCGAATCATTCAGGCCCTCATATCCAGACTGCAAAACAGCTTCTAACTACATGCCATACATCTCCTCAACAAGAAAGAACTGAACTAATACACAAATTTCACACACCAAGCTGAATTTTTTTTGCACAATATTTATTTATATTAGAAGTTGCTATTTGCACAAGGACTCTTTCCTGTCTCTGCTTCTACTTACAAGATACAGTATGTTTACAGTCTTTATCTATCTATCTATCTATCTATCTATCTATCTATCTATCTATCTATCTATCTATCTATCTATCTACTGTATCTATCTGTCTGTCTGTCTGTCTGTCTGTCATTAACACGCACTACCTCAACTCACTGTTGCAGTATAGCACAGTGTATTGCATTGTTTTGTGTTGTCATGTTGCTGTTAAAATATCAATATTTTTTATTAATTCTTCAAATCTGATGCACACATAGCAGGCCAATATATTGTATACACATAAATATTTTTTGCATGAAGATCCATTACAAATGACAATGAACCTTAAGAGTGATTTTTTTCAGCAGCACATTTAAAATAATTACCTATAATTAAAAAAATTTAACCTGCAATAAACCTGCTCAATTAAAAAAAAAACTGTTTTCTTGGATCTCCTTTGACTCGTGCATGAAGACTGTTTTACTGATTTGGAATTACATAAAGGTCACCTTAGTTAATGTAGATTACTTAGCAATTTTACACTTTTAGGAGAAAAATTCTTTAGGCATTTGTAAGTCCCTGAAGTAGTAGTAGTAATACTGTAGCAGTTAGTAATAGCAGCAGGCCAGCAATCTTACAATTTAACATCATTATCTGCTTCTTGAGGCATAAACGTTTACTTTTTATCTTTAGATTTGGAGATCTTTAGTATACTGTTATTAGATCAAATGAGGCAGATTTCCTCATCCAATTTGGCGTCAACAATTCCAATTCACCAAAAATGAACACACGTTGGCGCCTGTGTAGTGACTCCAGAGTTGAAAATTGCAAGCAAAATAGCACAAGTAAAGAACGAAAACAGGGCTGTTATTGCTTATATTATTGTTCCATTTTTTAAATATAATTAGGAGACAAAACATGACTTTTCATTTATCTTCATAGATCGAATTTCTGGATAAGCATGTAAATGTTGGTAAAGTACACTATGTTTAAGGAACCATATATTAAATACATTGTGTTTGTAATGTAAGGCATGTGTGTAAAAAGGTTGCGGTGATCCTCTTCACTTGACACACATCAGCCGAAACAAATATGTGAGGGTCATGTTTGGCTCTACATGTGTTTGCATGTGTTCAGTCAAGCTGTCATTTCTCTTTAAAAAAAACAGGGAGCTTATGATTGCTAGCATGGATTCTCAGACAATTCAGTCTAAATATTTTGACATTTGGCCTCATTTGGCATGTGGAGATGCTGCAGGCTTCTATGCATTCGAGCGTAGGAATCCATGTCCAGCGAAATGTTCGCATGAATTTTTGAATTGTTGAAAAAGTCAGTTAATGGGGTGCTAACGTACAATTTTATTCTCAACACATTTCTGCTTTTTTTCAAGTCCTTATATGCATATTTCTTTTGCATCTGAAAAATTGCTGAGTTCTGGATTCTGATTAGGCAAATTTTCTGTCACCTTTAGCTTTGATTATAGCACATAATTTAGTATCCAGTTCTTGTGTGAAAATTATTCCTCATGCTCCCAGAACCACTCTATCACAATTTGATTCCTGGAATATTCCTGTGCCATAAGGGAAGAAAAAAACTCCATAGATGTGATAACCTGTCCATTGAGGTCCATTTTATTGCCACATAATATTGCTGACTAATATTCTCTAATGAGACCTGACCAACTGAAGCAACCCCAGATCATAACACCGCCTCCAGAATCTTCTACAGTTGCCACTATGCACTATGGGTGCATCGCTTCAGCACTATCCTTTCAAGGATTTTGATAATGTGTTGAAGGGTTCAAGCATAGTTCCAATAATTTTAAATCTCCTTAGTTGTTCTCTTTGCTTGATGCAGCTTGATAATTTAATCTTTCTGAAATGGTCGTGCTTGACAGTCATTTTTTTTATATAAATTGAAAACTGATAATAATAAAGGACTTTCTAGATGTGCCATTATTGGAAATTATCCTTGTGGTTGTAACAGCCATGCCATTTCACCCTCTTCTTGATTATTTTCCAGCAAACCCCAACATGTTCTTTTTCTTACATATTTTAATTAAGGCTTATCTTAATACAAAATAAGTAAGGAACCCCACAAAGGGCCCCCCACCACCAACACCATCCCTAAGCAGACATTATTATAAACCTCATTGCTAAAAACAGGCTTTTGCTCACAGTATTGAGGCAAACGTTTGCAGAGTCAAACGGCTTTTGGGTTCAGTAATTGATGTCCTTCACAGGTCTTAGCCTGAGGTGTGAATGAGAAAGCACTTGATTAAACTAACATAACAGCTGATCAATGCTAATTATATGGCTTTGTGACTGGAAGACCAGCCCAACAGTAGGTCTCTTAACATAACCTTAAAACTAACAAAGCCGGGGCTCTTGGTTGACTGTTGCTCTTAATGCAAACCTGTTTCCTGACTCACAATGGAGATCTTTATCAGCTGTATTCGCATTTGGGTGGACAGATGGCCTGACGTTAGAGTAAACACGAGTATTTAGCATAGGAACATGACTTCATTTAAAGGTGAATGGAAGAAGTCAAATGCAGGAATGTGAAAATAGGAGAGGTTCATCTTTACCTTTTTGTAAGGTAAAAGTATTCCTCTAAAAAAAAAATCCCCTAATTAAAAACACCCAGAAATGCATGACTGAATGAACTTCTGTCTTGCAGGAACACAGAAGGCATGCATTTCTTTATGTAGGTTGCTTAATGAAAGATTAAGGGCTCCTAATTAAGCACACTGTTGTTTTAACACCTCCTGGGACTTTCACAAGACAGTAAGCCACACTGTTAGTGCAGCCTGCAACTTGCCCGGATGCGCATGACTAATGTAGATAATTAGCAACATTTACAGGGCAGAAAGTCGGAAAAGGAGAGAAAAATCCTTAATAATAGCCATTCCAGGTTATTCATGTAGAGATTAAAGTAGTTTATTGCATGAATTGGCACAAGTCTAGAATTTTGACAGATAAAACTACACCCATGTAACATATTGAACTTAGACTCCCTTAAACTTTGACCTATTAATTGTAGGAACTGCTATTTTCATAAATACCTGTACACAAGAGCTTCAATCGGCAGTGAAACTCTGAACTAGATCTATAAGAAAAAGAAAATTACAACAGTCTTAAACAATCCCATAAAAATGCCTGAAGTGAACATCAAGCTCAGAGGTTGGACGCTCTTGTAAGGAGATCTCGCATTCCTCGCACTGATTTGGGCGATGTGGTTTAAGTTGAGCAGGAAGCAATATTTCAGCTTGGTGTCTTTAATGGGGCAAGACACTTAAGAGCCAACATCTCAGTTTTGGTATTTCGCTCAATGATGAAAGTTTTTGAGACAGAAAGTGAGAGAAAGTGTGTGGATTGTATCCAGCACAGCATGTCTCTGCGATACTGCCAGTTCAGCTAAGCGCTTCCCTGCATCCTGGGCCAGACAGAGAAAGAAAGGAAATGGTTAAATAGACAAGCTTGTGCTTTTCTTTCACACCATCAGGCCAAAGAAAGCAGAGAAAATCCCTCTGACACTAAAGCCCTTTTCTTAAACAAGGCTCGTCAATGGCTATGACCGTTTCTATCCACCGGCTTTCTTCAGTTAACTGAGTTAGAGCCCTGTTATGTCATTTGGGTGTTAAGAAGTTGGCATATTGCTAATTAGTTCCACATGTAGCCTAGATTTATCTTTCTCAGCCGCCATGTTTATAAAAAAAAAAAAGAAAAAAAAAAGCTCCAAAACCCCTGCCGCTGCCTTAAACCTCGTGGGTGAGTCACGTTGTGTCTGGCGAGCAACTCAAAGAAAGAATGCAAAAGCCACATGTGAACTTTGGCGTCCTTTTTTAACGCTTCCCGGATCTTGCTTATGAGATCACTCCTGCCTTATGAGGTAATGAGTCTGAAATGCAGACTTTTTTTTCAATTTACTATTCACACTTTTTCAATTGATATAGCAAGCCACATCTTAATAAACAGTGAGATATTTGTTGTGCTGGATTCTCCAGCTATACAACGTCCATCTGGGAACGATTTCCCTCACTCCCCAAGGAATAATATGTGATCCATCACATTCCTTAAAGATTCATTTGTATGTTTTGCTGGTCTACATGTTCTTCCACAATGACATAAACTACTTATGCTGCCACTTGTTTTGTAATTTATTCATTCTTTCTCATCTTATTTCAAGACTCATTGCTAGTTTTTTAGCCTTGCAAACAATTGTTATGACCTCAGAATGTTTTTATTTCCCTAACCACGGATCTCCTCCTCCTCACTCAGTCTGTATTGACACGGGAAACTGAATAAATGGAGCTGAAGCCATTAGGCCAATCGAGGCATGAAATTCACCAGACCCAGAACCAAGTGCTTTGGTGGCTCTTGCGCTCGGGCAGAAGATTTACATTGGGACATTCTCAGAGATGTTGAACAGACCCCCAAACCCACACCCCCCCTCAGGGACATGCTGTTCAATGTCAGTCTTTGTAAACATGTACCTTAAGTGCATTTCACTGGTGCTTTAGGTTACATCAGACTATACTGTAGGTCTGTGCAGTTGGTTACCTGCAGTAGTAAGTAAGTGGTAGCTGTGATATATATACAGTGGTTAGGGTTATGTGAAAAACTATTTGCCCCCTTCCTGATTTCTTATTCTTTTGCATGTTTGTCACACAAAATGTTTCTGATCATCAAACACATTTAACTATTAGTCAAAGATAACACAAGTAAACACAAAATGCAGTTTTTAAATGAGGGGTTTTATTATTTAGGGAGAAAAAAAATCCAAACCTACATGGCCCTGTGTGAAAAAGTAATTGCCTCCTGAACCTAATAACTGGTTGGGCCACCCTTAGCAGCAATAACTGCAATCAAGCGTTTGCGATGACTTGCAACGAGTCTTTTACAGCGCTCTGGAGGAATTTTGGCCCACTCATCTTTGCAGAATTGTTGTAATTCAGCTTTATTTGAGGGTTTTCTAGCATGAACCACCTTTTTAAGGTCATGCCACAACATCTCAATAGGATTCAGGTCAAGACTTTGACTAGGTCACTCCAAAGTCTTCATTTTGTTTTTCTTCAGCCATTCAGAGGTGGATTTGCTGGTGTGTTTTGGGTCATTGTCCTGCTGCAGCACCCAAGATCGCTTCAGCTTGAGTTGACGAACAGATGGCCGGACATTCTCCTTCAGGACTTTTTGGTAGACAGTAGAATTCATGGTTCCATCTATCATAGCAAGCCTTCCAGGTCCTGAAGCAGCAAAACAACCCCAGACCATCACACTACCACCACCATATTTTACTGTTGGTATGATGTTCTTTTTTTGAAATGCTGTGTTACTTTTATGCCAGATGTAATGGGACACACACCTTCCAAAAAGTTAAACTTTTGTCTCGTCGGTCCACAAGATATTTTCCCAAAAGTCTTGCCAAACATTGAGATGTTTTTTAGCAAAAATGAGACGAGCCTTAATGTTCTTTTTGCTTAAAAGTGGTTTGCGCCTTGGAAATCTGCCATGCAGGCCATTTTTGCCCAGTCTCTTTCTTATGGTGGAGTCGTGAACACTGACCTTAATTGAGGCAAGTGAGGCCTGCAATTCTTTAGATGTTGTCCTGGGGTCTTTTGTGGCCTCTCGGATGAGTTGTCTCTGCGCTCTTGGGGTAATTTTGGTCGGCCGGCCACTCCTGGGAAGATTCACCACTGTTCCATGTTTTTGCCATTTGTGGATAATGGCCCTCACTGTGGTTCGCTGGAGTCCCAAAGCTTTAGAAATGGCTTTATAACCCTTAGCAGACTGATAGATCTCAATTAATTCAATTTAATTAAATTCAGTTTAATTTGTATAGCGCTTTTAACAATTGACATTGTCTCAAAACTGCTTTACACAATCAAAAGAATTATTTAAGTTTGTATGGAATGTGAATGTGTATGAATCAAAAATGTTCAGATAGTCCCTGGTGAGCAAGCCCGAGGGCGACAGTGGCAAGGAAAAACTCCCTGAGATGGTAATAGGAAGAAACCTTGAGAGGAACCAGACTCAACAGGGAACCCATCCTCATCTGGGTGAAACAGATAGCAGGAAATTATCTGCATTTATACAGTGTTAAGTGTTAGGTTCAGCTATAATAGTTGATGTTAATTGATGTTAAAATGTCCAGTAGTTATTGGAGACTCAGATATACTTGTAGAAAGTTCCAGTCCTGAACTATCGAATTGTGAAGTCCTTAGAGAAACAGCTGACAACACCAGTCGAGGCCAGAACCATCTTCTAAGTAGAGAGAATCATCCCCAGACACCAGACGCATCCCAAAGAGACACACAGGGCATCCATGCGACGAGACCTCCAACCAGAAACGGGGCACCAGGATGGATCAGACAGGTCCGGAGGGCAGAGGGAGTCTGGATCACTGGCAGCTCAGGAATGACATGTGTAGCTCGACAGAGAGAGAGAGAGAGAGAGAGAGAGAGAGAGAAAGAGTGAAAGGGGGAGACAGGGGGAGAGAGGAAAGAGAAAGAGGGGGAGAAAGGAAGAAGAGGAGAGATGGCAATTAGGTATGGTCACAGTCACAATGTCTAATGTGAATGTATATTTACTGTAGAGTGCAAGCAGGGATTCCGGCAGGACTAACTATGACAGCATAACTAAAAGGGAGAGCCAGAAGGAAACACAAACATGAGGGCTCCCTGAGATGTACACTGTAACAAATTGCTGTATTTTTTACAGCAAAATTATACAGAAACTTACTGTTTTGCCATTTTACAATTTATTGCTGTAATTTGCAATGCATTATGGGTTATACAGGGATTTACAAGTGTTAACTGTATATTTCACTGTTAACTGTAATTAATTTACAGGTAGGAGGTGCTTTCACTGTATCTTTAATGTTTTTACAAGAATTTACTGTGCTGTTGCATTATGGTATTGCGCCGGCTGATATGGTTTGAAATCTGGTGGACCGAGGAGAGAGTGAAGCGACAACAGTTGAAGATAAACGGCAAATGATTTTTTTTTTTGGTAAGTTCAATTAAATTTACTTCCATAATTATTTCATTTAATGTCAAGTAATTCATATAACGTTATATAAGTTTTACCAGTATATTCCCTCTAAAAGTTATGTTTAGCTATTTTGTAAAGGGATGTGCAGTTAACGTTATTTATCTGTTGCTTCAGGCGAGAAGGAGAAACGGTGCGTGCCATTTCAGAAAGTAGCCTAAACTAAAAGATAAATCGTTATCCTCATGCTAATGTTGATATACAGTATGCTTCAGTTTGTTAGCTTTATTTGGCTTTACTTTCTAGAGAGTATTTGTAGTTCGGCAGGCACAGCATCGCTATCGATGTTAAATTAACCTTACATGAAGTGCTCAGTTGTCTTTGCTGATAGATATTTGCTGATATAATACCATTGCTGGAAGAGTTCTCTCGAGCTCTTTATTTATATAAGCAATTTATTTATATTTTTTGTCAGGCAAGCCGAAACATCACGTAGCTAAAAAGTAAAAACAGAATGTCATGCCTGTGTTGATGAATGCTGCTTTTTATGCGATTCGTACACCTTACTCTCGATAGAACATTTTTAAAATAATTGCATATAGACTGAAATGCTGGTTTATTGAGAACGTGTAATGCCTGAGTCAAAACCAAACGTAATGTAAACAATTTTGCTTCAAACGATATAAGCAGATATAAGACAGAAAAAAAGTTCTCACATAACCTACTTGTATATAAAGCTTGAACCTAAATCTAAATGAGAAATGTATCACTGTAAATTCTGTCAATATGAGAGCAATACCATTGTAGGTTTTACTAGACATGTAAAAGTACACAGTAATGTTCCAAACTGCTCTTTCACCTGTGGAGTACCTGACTGTTCCCATGCTTTTACTAAATTTTCAGCGTTCAAGTTTCATCTATATAGAGACCATAAGGCTTATCAGAAGTCACGTAGTGGTGTCAGATTTGAGCAAACAGACACAACACTGATTTGTCACATCGAGCACTGTAATTTCACATGTACAGTTCTGAGTGATCTAATTAGACATTTAAAAGGCCACATAGATGAGGGTAGAGAATTAAAATGCCCTTTTAAGGGTTGTGAAAGGACATTTACTGTAAAGTCCACATTTGCATCTCATATCTCAAGAACACACAAAAACAGTCCACCTGAGCTTCTACATGAAGTAGTTTTATCAAACCCATTACAACATGTGTGTCAGCCCAGTACATTTCAAGATGAGACTGAGGGGCCTGAGGCAAGTGAGGTCTTTGAAAGTGTAGATGAAGATGTTTTTTTGAAGAATTTGTCACTCTTTTATTTGAAACTGCAGGCAAAGCTTCTTTTACCTTCATCTGTAATTCAGACCATCATAGAGGAAGTCCAAGGAATTCATGATCTGACCCAGGCACACATCTTCTAAAATCTAAAGGACTGTTTGGTTTACTCATTCATATTAAATATTATTAAATCTTTTTAAACATTCTTATTATATTCTTTTATTATAGTAGAAGAAATACATTTATTCAGGTTTCTTAAAAATTGACCTAATTTTTATTTTTTTTGGATGAATTATTCCTTTGTAATGCATTACTATAGTTCAGCAAATACTTTTGAACTGTTGAACTAGTTTTTATTAAATTTTGCACATGCTTATGTTTGTCTGACTGATGTTTGTGCAGATGTTTTGTTGGAATCAATCCATAAACCGGCACCAAGACAGGCACATCAAAGGTTGGGGCAAAAAAAAGTGGGAAGGTCTCCGAGAAGAGGAACAACACAGTCAATCCTCATGTGTGTTCTCTTCTCAGAAGGCTAATGGACTTTGAGTGGTTAAGCATGTAAGTTTAATGTATGAAATGTATCAAAACTACACCTACAGGAGAAGCCATCAATAAAATGACACTTGCTTTCAGACTTGTTCTTTGGTCATGTAAAAAAAAATTATTTAATTTAAAAAATGGTCAACTTACAAAAAATGTTAAAGAATGGCTAAATATTTGAATATTCTATGTTTGATTAATCAGCACAGTCAGTAGCATTTGTAACAGCTGATTTTTTTTAAAAGTTTTTCTGTAGTTGAAAAAGAAAAATGACTGTATGTTACCAGTGACAGTGCTGAAGTGTTGTCAGCTTTAATAAACAGTTTTCTTACAACAGCTTTGAATTTGAGTGATTATTTTTCAAAATCTTTGTTTTGATGCATTTACATCAGTATAATAGTAAAGTACAGTTACAGGTTACAGCACAGTACAGTTCACAGTTATTTATAGGAATTTCATAGTAAAAATGTTACAGCTACATCTTGGCTTTTGTTGAATTCACAGGATTTTATTGGCAACTTTTGTTGCCAGGTAAGTACTGTAATTTAGCGTAATTACAAAAAAAACCTGTAATGCCTTTTTACAAGTTTAATTTTATAATCCTGTAAAAAATACAAAAAAATACTGTATTCTGGAAGCATCAATTTACTGTAAATTGCTAAGCAGTATTATACTGTAATCCATTTTACAGGAATTAACGGCTATTTTACAGGATTTTATTGGCAACTTTTGTTGCCAGGTAAGTACTGTAATTTAGCGTAATTACAAAAAAAACCTGTAATGCCTTTTTACAAGTTTAATTTTATAATCCTGTAAAAAATACAAAAAAATACTGTATTCTGGAAGCATCAATTTACTGTAAATTGCTAAGCAGTATTATACTGTAATCCATTTTACAGGAATTAACGGCTATTTTACAGGATTTTATTGGCAACTTTTTTGCCAGTAAATTATTGTAAATTCTACAGTAATTCTTTACAGTGTAAAGCAAACAATCACCTCACAGTCAACAAACCTGAGTGATCAAATGAGAGTGAGGAAGACAGCATCTAAACATACCAGTTCACCATAATACTCTACGTCCATGAGTCCCCCAGATCTGCTCCTTTACCTATGGCAAATCTATTTATAAAAATGCTTGGTTAAATAAATAGGTTTTTAGCCTAGACTTAAACACTGAGACTGTGTCTGAGTCCCGAACACTATTTGGAAGACTATTCCATAATTTTGGGGCTTTGTGAGAAAAAGCCCTGCCCCCAGCTGTAGTTTTCATAATACGCGATACTGACAGGCAGCCTGCATCCTTTGACCGAAGTAGGCGTGGCGGATCGTAAGACATTATCAGTTCGCTCAGATACTGCGGCGCGAGACCATTTAATGCTTTATATGTCAAGAGTAGTATTTTAAAATCAAATTTTAAAATTTCACAGGGAGCCAATGTAGTGAAGATAGGACAGGGGTGATGTGCTCACATCTTCTGGTTCTAGTGAGGACTCTCACTGCTGCATTCTGGACTAGCTGAAGCTTGTTTATGCACCTAACAGAACAACCAGACAGTAAGGCATTACAATATTCCAACCTAGAAGTGATAAAAGCATGAACTATTTTTTCTGCATCGTTTACCGACAATATATTTCTTATCTTGGCAATATTTCTGAGGTGAAAGAATGCTATCCTGGTGATATTATCTACATGAGCTTCAAATGAAAGGCTGGAATCTATAATCACGCCGAGGTCTTTTACTGTTGCACTTGATGGAACAGAAAGGCCATCTAAAGTTACGGTGTGATCTAAGATTTTACTGTACTTCTAGCTGTATGCGGTCCTATGACTAGAACTTCTGTCTTATCTGGATTAAGCAGAAGGAAGTTAATTAGCATCCAATTTCTTATGTCCTGCTCAACTTTAGTAAGCTGTTTTTTCTCATCAGGTTTTGTTGAGACGTATAGCTGTGTGTCATCAGCATAACAATGAAAACTAATACCATGCTTACGGATTATGTTGCCCAGAGGAAGCATGTAAAGGGAAAAAGCAGTGGGCCTAAAACTGAACCCTGCGGAACGCCAAACTCCACTAGAGAACATGCAGAATAATCACCATTTAAGTCTACATACTGATAACGATCGGTCAAATAGGATCTGAGCCAGGAGAGGGCTGTTCCCTTAATTCCTACTACATTTTCTAATCTGCGAAGAAGAATAGCATGATCAATGGTGTCAAAAGCTGCACTGAGGTCGAGTAATACAAGCATAGTTACACAACCCTGATCAGAGGCCAATAGGAGGTCATTTACTACTTTAACGAGTGCTGTTTCTGTGCTGTGATGAGGCCTAAATCCTGACTGATACAGTTCATGTATTCCATTTCTATGTAGATATGAGCATGGCTGCTCCACTACTATCTTTTCCAGAATCTTAGAGATAAAGGGGAGGTTTGATATTGGCCTGTAATTGGACAGCTGACAGGGGTCGAGGTCAGGTTTCTTAATTATTGGTTTGATAACTGCTAATTTAAAAGATTTTGGAACATAACCAATGCTGAGTGAGGAATTAATTATTCTCAACAGCGGTTCTGTTATTACTGGTACTATCTGTTTAAGAAAATGTGTCGGTATAGGATCTAATATACAGGTTGATGAATTTGCGCGACTCTGACAGAAATAAACCGCGCCGACCATCAAATTACATTTTACCCCGCTGGGATGCGCACGTACAAAACAGGCATGGCAAGGAGGTAACAATATTAAACAGTTCTGACATTTTAAATTGTTTTTAAATAAAGTGGGTCGCACAGGTTTGTGATTCGAGCGGCGCTGCGCGATCCACCGGGCTGCGCAAATAAACCAGATCAACTCTGCGCTATTCAGATAGTCGCGCTGCGCTGTTTTTGCGCAGATATTTGGTTCAATCGGGTGCCACGGTTTCGTCCCACTTTTGATGTGTTTGGCTTCACATACACTATGACAATGGAAGAAGACGGTGCAGCAGCAGTGAGTTTACTTACATTTGACGAAACCAACAAGGATGAGATTGTAAAGAGAAAAGGTGCATCGTCTGTGGTGTGGAATTGGTTCGGGTATAAGAAAAGTGATACGAATGAGATGAACGTGATTTGCAAGGTAAACAAGTGCACTGTTTTAACAAGTGGTGGAAACACGTCAAACCTTTTCTATCATCTGAAATCCAAGCATCCAAACGAATATGGCCAAAGTAAAAAAATGCGGCAAACCTCAGCAATTCACAGTTTAAATAAAATTACATTATGTAAAACAGTTTCTTCGTGTTTAAATTTTTATTTATGCATTTTCAGATACAAATTGCTATATTGTGATATAGCAATCGTTATCGAGGTAGAAAATACAGTAGCTTCTACCGTGATAGAAGATTTTGGTTATATCGCCCACCCCTAATGAAGTCTATCTTGAGCTTGGATTCATGGTGGGGATGGTGGGGGCAGAAGAGAGGCTCGTGTGTGTTTTGTGTCTTAAACCGCTGGCAGCAGACCGCATGAGACCCAACAAATTAGGAAGACACTTAGAGACAACACACTCCTGTCACGTTAATAAGCCACTCGACTTCTTTCAAAGAAAGCTGGCGGAATACAGACAGCAGGAGAATCGCATGGTAAAATATGAATCAGTGGACAGCAAAGCACAAATGGCTTCATTCAAAGTTGCATACAGAATTGGCCAGTGCAAAAAAACTACAAACGATTGCTGAGCAACTAATAAACATGGGGTCAATTATGCAAAGATAAGTGACAACATAAGCCTTTTATAACAATTGCATGTTTATTTTATCTGTTTTTAACTTGGTGTTGTTTGATCTTATTGGTTTAGAAATTGATATTTGAATAAACAGTAAACTTGGCCGATTTCGTTATTATTTTGTTGACAAGTGGGGCTTGAAAATTCGCTCACCCCCTTAAATGGGGAATGACAGAAAAAGTTTGAGAACCACTGATCTAGCTACACTAAGAGCTTTCCTATAGTTCAGGATGCTCTCTTTCCATGCTATTTGAAATACTACCAATTTAGTTTGACGCCATTTCAAATTCAAATTCAAATTTTATTCGTCACATACACAGTCATACACACGATATGCAGTGAAACGCTTACACGACCGCCAGTGACCTTAAAGAGAATTAAATCTTACAGGAAGGAATAAATATGAATAAAGAAATACTAAAGAAAATAAATTTAACTAGGAAAATTTTAACTTAACTAGAATAAAAATAGAAATAAAAATAAAAGTATACTGTACATAAAATAGAAATAATAATAGAGATATACTGTACAATAGAGATTTTCTTTTATAAATTGAAATTTGGTGGAGGATGTATGGTGTGCAAGTAATTTGCATAGAAACATGTGTTAAGGTGCCTTATTAAAGTGACTTTGTGCAAGGGTCCAGAATGTATACATAAATGAGTTCCAATGTAAGTGTAGATGTGCATGAAAGTGTCCATAGTGTCCAATGACGTTAACAGGTTGTATTAGTTCTGTGTTTGTGTTGTGAATGTGGTATGGTTGAGAGACCTTATTGCCTGCGAGAAGAAGCTCCACCTCAGTCTCTCTGTGTTGGCCTTCAGGGAACGGAAGCGCTTTCCTGACCGCAACAGAGAGAACAGTCCTTTGTTGGGATGACTGAGGTCCTTCACGATCTTCCTGGCCTTGGTCCAGCACCACTTAGTGTAGATTGAGTGCAGGTCAGGGAGCTTGGTGCGGATGATGCGCTCAGCTGATCGCACCACCCTCTGTAGAGCTCGTCTGTCCTGCATGGTGCTGTTTCCAAACCAGGTCGTGATGTTTCCCGTCAGGATGCTCTCTATGGTGCAGGAGTAGAAATTCCTGAGCACCTTGGAGGGCAGTCTGAAGTCTCTCAAACGTCTGAGGTGGTACAGATGCTGCCGGGCCTTTTTCACCACGGTGTTGATGTGACAGGACCATTTACGCTCTAATTTCCGAGCAGTCTGTTTTAAAGTGCGCGTGTGATCGTTATACCAGGGAGTGAGTTTCTTATCTCTAATAATTTTTCTTTTAGCTGGAGCTACATTATCTAAGGAACAACGAAATGACGACTCTAAATATTCAGTCGCCTGATCGAGTTCTGTGGGGTCAGACGGTGACCTAATCAGAGGTGTCAAGTAACAAAGTACAAATACTTCGTTACCTTACTTAAGTAGAAATTTTGGGTATCTACAGTATACTTTACTGGAGTAATTATTTGAGACTCTTTGCCTTCTGAGCTATGTGGTGCTGTGGCTGCCATTTTACTGGGCTTTTCTGTGGGATTGGACCAGATACACTGACCTTTGGTCAGGCTTGCATGAACCCTGGGTGCCGATGATCCCATCACCAATTTACTGGTATATGGTATGTGGTCTCAGTGTTATGGCTGATCGGTGTAAGTGACATATTTTAATCTGCCAATAGCCATGGCAATCATTTTTCACTAAATCAAGCAAATGGGAACTTCACAAAATTGGAGCAGTCCTCCCTCCTGATCCCATAAAGCAACATCTTTCATGTTGTTTAACAAGGAACACATGACGTGTTGGCAATTCCAGCCTTGTTATTATTCTGTCCATCTCCTCCATCTACCATCCTTCCATCTCATTCTTGAGCTTAGTTGTCCAGATCATGTTTTTTGTTCTTTTTGTTCTCCCAAAGTCTGATAAACCTTTTTTTTTTTATCTTATACACATATGCTAATTTGAACCACATTTACAAACATTCATGAATTAGAAATCAGTGCTTCCTGTGTATTCAAACTTGTTGCATAAAATTTCTTCAAGATGTCCAAAGCCAATTGAAAACTTAATATGTCAAAATAGTACTGCTTGCCATGGGTGGAGATACTATTTTCACATGTAATTTTCTGTTGTAACACACCCTCACATCATCTTTATTTTGTTAAAAATTGTTTCCATCTTGCCTGTATCCATTTGGCATCTGTTGCACGTCGGCTGATTGTTAAACCCCTCAAAGGTTCATCAGTCTTGTGTTTAACCATTTTAGAACCACAGGCACAAATTTACTTTTTGCTAATACGCTATTCAGATCTATGACCGCAAATTTTGATCTATCCCTGAAAACCCTCACTTAGTATGACACAATTTGCAACATCCTACAGCATGAGATAAACCATGCTACATTTATTAACACACTGACTTAGGTGACTTCGGTTAGGTGCTTACTAGATTTGAGTGTAACCACAAACCTCATTTAGTGCTAGTTACTTTTAAAGTTGATTTGACATATTAGCAGTCCAGCATTGTGTTTAACAAGCTGCTATGCAAAACACTCGGTAAACACATTACACCTTTCCTCACCAGGCATTTTGTAAATTTATGATTACAGCTGCACTAGCACTAATTTAAGTAAATGTTTGTTTTCAAGTCACTCACATTTGATTTAAGAACTTATTCGAGCATGGTGCTTAACCCATCCTGGTGGAAATAAAATGCAAGTAATGCATCCTGGGTTATTATAAACTCCAGGACCTTGTTTACCATCCAGATTGGGTTTTGAGACACTGAAAACAAAGTACAGAAAAATGCATTTTGAATTTGAATTAATTTTAATTTAATTTTCAATTTTGGAATTGTGAAAGGAAAAGTGTTAGTTGTTAAGAATGTGGTAGGCCTCCCTTAATCATGACTGCTGACCAGGTTGTTACTTTTTATTCATAATTTTTCTTTTACCATGGTGTGATTACCATACCAGGGGGTGGTGTAGTGGCCCTAAGTCTCCTGGGATAGGCTCTAGGCCCCCCACGACCCTGAATATAGAATAAAGCGGTGTGTGAGTAAGTGAGTGAGTGACAGTTACCATGGTAGTACCTGTACCAAAGTATACAGTACAGGACACGGTTATATCACGGGACATACTTTGGTACAATGGTACTGTACATGAAGTAATATAGTAATAGTAATTTAATATAATAGTAGTAATATGCTATAATAATAAATACTATCAGGATACTGACAAAAAATGTTAACATGTTATTATGTATCATAATGGTAATATTTATATAGAAGCATCTGCAGTAGCATTTTACCTGTTATGGTGCTCTCCAAAGGATAATACTGTACATACTTTGGCAAATAGCATGGTATGTTTTGGGTAACTCAGTGGCTACCAAAGTTTAGCAGGTATCTAATATGATAGTGCCTGTACTATACAATACCAGAAGCATGCCTAACATATCTAATATAGTAGAATATGTACAAGCATACCATATTAGATACTTGCTGAACACAGTGGAAACCAATGTTGTACATACCATTCACCAAAATATTTTAGTACACACCATAATACTACCACAGTTGATGTGCCATAGTACCTAACGTGGTATTCCCCAAAGTGCAGTGGTACATGCTGTAGAGACATGTTATTTCCCCTGGTGCCTACTGTGTGTCTAGGTCCTATGCTGTTTACTATGGTAATGTCTGAAATGGTAGAGTAAAACTATGTAAACCATGGCAAATCACATAGTAAAAGAAATGGTGTGTATTTATTGCATAAGGTTTTTGCTATTTAATTTTCTTTTTCATTAAAATCTCAAGATATCAGAATATTTACTATGTAGCCTACTGCTTCTAAATCTGTTTCAAAAACTGGACTATGAAAGAAAATTTTGTATATGACCAGGCAAAAATGTAATATTAAAATGAAAAGTTTTTAAGCAGTGTGTGCATGGAGTTCGCTTGTTCTCTCTGTGCTTGGTGGGTTTCCTTCAGGTACTCCGGTTTCCTCCCACAGTCCAAAGACATGCAGGTTAGGCTAATTGCCGTTCCCAAATTGCCCATAGTTTGTGTGTGTGTGCCATGCGATGAAGTGACACCCTACAGGGTGTACCCTGCCTCCTGGGATAGGCGACATGCTCCCCGCGACCCTGAATACAGGATAAAGCAGTATAGAAGATGAGTGAGTGAGTTTTTAAGCAAAAAGAGGTTTTTTATTCTCCAAAAATCAATTGAACAGCAGGTAGGTTTTACACAGCAGGTAGTTTCACTTTAATCATCACTTTACACACTTTGATCATGTGACAGAAGGAAGTTATGCAATTTTTATACAGCCACAGCATGCAGAGGTTTTCCTATTAAATGTGGAAGTTTAATGCTTTTTAAAGAAGGATGTGTACCGGTTTTCAAGTTAGATATTTTTTATAGTCAACATTGTGAGCCAGAGCCAGATTGCCGTGTCTGCTTGTGTGCTATTCTAGCTCCATTCCGCCTGATCACAGGTATCTTCCAGGTCATCTATCTTTTTCTTTGAGCTAGTTGAGCCAGTGCTTATTTGTCCATCCTCTTGGTCATTGTGCCTAGGGGATGAGTTGCAGAGCTCTTCTGCCATTTTGGACGCAGTATCTGTACCATCTTAGTCTTGCCTCTTGTCTCTTCCACAATTGGTTCAACAAAAAATTGCCTACAGACATCTACATTACATTCATTGCATGGTCCCATTTTGTTAGTTTAAGACACCACCAGAGCATTTGCATTCTCCTCACACCCCAGGCTTGATCATGTTTTTCAGTGCTCTTGGCCAATATTCTGATCCATTGAGGGCAAATAGGCACAACTGTTTTATAGAACTTTGCTTTAAGATGATTGAGTATTTTCTGGTCACAAATGACACACATGGCAATCACTACCACTGCTGCTGACACTGCCATATTCAGGTTTTTGCCATTGATGCAAATGGTGTCTGAAGGCCACCCTCCTGTGTTCAGTCTTTTTAATCTTAAACCACATGCCATTTCAGGCAGATCATCTATTGCTGTGATAATATCCCAGTATTCATCCCACTATGAAGACATTGTTGGTATAGTGGAGTGACCATTGGTGGGGTGACTGGAGGTGAGCAATGTGCCAGAGGAAAATAATTTGCCAAAATGTGTAAAAGGCAGAAAATGGCATTCATCTTGTTTTGCTGTTTAACTTTTTTTTTCTTCTTTTTTTTTTAAACGGTAGCTCATTTTAATCCACACAAACAGATAATTATTTCTCTAAGAACTTTTGGCCCTGTAGGAGATTTATTCTCAAGGTGTTTGACGGATTAAAATGAAGATCGTTTATGGAATAATCTTTCATAATCTTTCATTATGGAATAATCTTTCATAATCAGTTTGTCTGAACATGGAGTATATCCTTATCATGCCATATATCTTACTGTATTCATATGCCTCAACTGATGAAAGGTGACTTCAAAATTGTAATAAATAAATATTGTAATGGACATTGTAACTGGACATCTTCTACTACCTAGACATTTCTTTCTTCCTCCTCAGATAAGGTTTGTTTACTAAACCAAAAAATTTATCTACATTCTAAATGTCATCCCACATCCTAAAAATTAATATTAAGGAAAGCTGGTAAGAACAGCTCTTACTATCCATACGAAGAGTGTGTGTAGTTTAACTATTGGCTCAGCTGGATGAGTGTGTTATACCAGGCACTGGAAAAGTAATTAAATCAGGCACGCATGAGTGAATGCAGGTCAAATGCCTTGTCAGCAAGTATACAAGTGTGTGCGTGCGTACATGTATGTGTGATTTCTTTGTGACAAGAGATTGCAAGAAAAATATGTGAATGAACTGGAAAGAAGACCACGTTTGACTCCAGTCCAGTCGAGATGATTTTTTTAAATTCTGTGTTTAAAGTCAATGTACCAGTTTGAGTAATGCACAGAATTTTGTCTGTCCATCACACTTTTCATCATACCTTTCCCTTTTTAGAGGGTGGTTCATTCTCCATTTCTATTTATTTAGTTATCCTGCACTGCAGAGGTAGGGGGTGTGTCTGGAAAGCTTGGAAAATGAACTCATTGTCCGAAGCCAGGACCAACATAAGTTTGCCTGCACTTTCTCAGTCTGTTTTATTATTTTTTTTTCTTTTTCAGGTTGGTGATGAAGGGGGTCCCTTTTCCGAGTCACTCCATAAGGGTTTCCATCTGATAGATGATAGACAGCCACGAGGGCATTAGTATTAGGCCTCTGTTTCTAAATTACGCTACATGATTTATGAGCCTTTCATATATATATATATATATTTTTTTCCCCCTAAAAGCACCATAGAACCCAAAATATGATTTCTTTTCTGTCAAGTACCTGGAGCCTAGAGCGAGTGTACATCTGGGAATGTTTCAGAAGATGACGGCCAAACATTTCTCATGTGCTCAACATGCGCTAAACATCTTGCTTTGTATATTACCACTGAGATAAGTTTATACAATGTGTTGTGTGGTTAGTTAATGTGCTATTCAAATTAATGTTCATTTTGATGATGTAGCTGCGGATTCGTTATGTTCACACCACTGCATTGATATTTTTCTTTTTACTTTACTGTATATCGTTCTTTGATTTACATAAATATTCACATAAACTTGGATCCACCACTTACAGTTTAGACCAACAAAATGCCATATAGTTTCAGTTGCAGAACGTCATAGCATCTGTGCTTGTGAGTTAATCAGAGGTTTAGTTTTACAGCTTTACTTCTGGGTTAAGAGAAAGAAAAAAGGAAGCGTTTGTACTTAGCTAGTGTTCTGTGTGAGGGGGGGAAAAAAGCAACCACAAATGACAGAGCTCATCAAAAGTAAGTAAAGCTCATAAAGAAATGAAATATGATTTGGTTTTTCTGCACTCTGAAGTGACTATAGCGGCAGCCGTTTCCACTCTGAGGGGGTGGACAGGTAGAACAACAAGCCGTAAATCTTCAGCAAGAACACTCACACCATGTCGTGTTTAATGATAAACCTGTCTAAAGAGACAGCGTGATTCATTACAGTGTTAGAAGCACGAGAACTAAGCACTCACCATGGCTATTAAAGATGACGAGAACAATTTCACTTTAATAGTCTATATAACTTTGTCTGGGGGGGAGGTGGGGGGGGCTTTCAAATGAGTTAACTTTCTTTTTTTAAGTACATACCATTTTTGGGTAGTTCTTTACGTAAAAATGCTAATCCTTGAAATCCACTGGGTAGTTTTATAAAATTTTTATTAAGTGAAAAGAGATCTGTGCCATGCCTTCATTACATCACCCTTTACTTAAAATATCAAAGCCTCTGTGGTGAATATGATACCATAATCTACTGTATGTTTTAGCATTAGGCTAATCCTGAGTATGAACGGTAAATGTGCTCAGCATATGGGTGGAAATTTCCTCCTGAAAATTTTTTTATTACACTGCTTACAGTGAATGTACAAAATCCTGAATGTTTTTTTTTTTTTTTTCACTAAAATTGTAGCTCTGGTTAATCAAAATGAAATAAATAGGTTTTTTTTTGTAAGCACAATAACTAATCCTGGTGAGCACAAACTGAGCTGAAGTTAAATGATGTAGCCAAATAATTGTAACCAGGTTGCTACAGGACACAGTCTGAACCAGAAACAAAACCTGCAACGATATTTGATTGTTTTTCAAAGAAATGCTTTGACATTGGGAGAACGTTGAATGAATGACCTTACCAAAACAAATCATCATTATAAATTCAACCTCAAAACAACAGATCACCAACACTGACAACAAGAAATTCCAGCTGGGTGGCTTCTTCTGAGCCTGAGCCATATGTCTGAGACTCTAGCCCAGTGTTTAACCATCCTGCATTTCTGTCTTGGATTTGCATTCTCTAATCGAAAACTGCTTTTCTCCCTGTTTTGGAAAATAGAAAATATGTTCTGATTGCTTCCAGCATGCAGTTAGGTTTAAAACAAGCTTAGAGTGCTGAGAGCTGGTTAAAAACCCTATTCATATACATTTCTTTAACCCTCCTGCATGGTAGGTATATCTTTAAAGAAATGTCTATTAAGGACTCTTTCAGATCACTTTATTCTCTCAGACTGGAAGTACACCAGTACAAGCGTGGGACTTTGGAGCCTCTCCCCTTTTGTCTCTCATGTTCATGGCCAATTTTTTCCACACAACACCGCCCCCCCTCCTTTCACCATGTCCGCAGTTTTTTCTGCACTGGTTTGGCGTTTGTTATAAAACCTGTGGGTGCTGTGTCGTAATCCACATCCTTCCATTTATGGGGAGACTAAAGCATGTATGTAATCGGAGAGGAAGCTTATCCAAAACATGAGTCCAAGACACATGTTGCCTCCTTTTGTTTTTCCTAAAACAATAAATCTGAAGGGAGATGCAATAAATCACTGCATAAATCGCAACAGATCAGATTGCAATGCAGTACGTCTCACTCATCATGGCATTTTAGTGAAGTTTGATTCATTCTGCTTCCTAAAATGGGCATTCCTGCGTGAATGAAATTTAAAATATATATATATATATCAGAGTTACTGAAATTGTAAAAATCACCAAAGTGAAGAAAAAAATGTGAATTACAAGTTTCTTGAATAATCTATCTATCTAAACATATGATTATGGCAAACTTTTGCCATGGCATAATTTCGAAAAATGTATACATTGTCACAATATATATTTCCATCCAGAGACATAGTAATTTCTCTTCAAGATCTTGAACTGATGAAGGGAGAGTGCATGAAACCTTCTCCAGCACATCCCAATGATTCTCAATGGTGTTCAGGTCAGGACTCTGTGGTGGCCAATCCATGTGTGAAAATGATGTCTCATGCCCTCTGAACCAATCTTTCACAATTTGAGCTTGATGATTCCTGGCATTGCCATTTTCGAATTGTCCATACCATAAGGGAAGAAAAAACTAGGCATGATGTGTGAAACACTTCATCTGCTTTTGTTCTTACCCTGGTGCACCATCATGACTCTGGAACAGGGTAAACCTGGACTCATCAGACCACATGACTTTTTTTTCCAACGCCCCACAGTCTATTCGTCATGCTCCCAAGCAAATGTAAACCTTTTTTCTGACTAGCTTCACTGATAACTGTTTTTTCTTAAGGCTACACAGCTGTTTAATCCCAATCCCTTGAGCTCTCTTTGCATTGTGCATGTGCAAATGCTCTTATTTTCACTATTAAACATGTGCATGAATTCTACTGTTGTTTTAATTATGATTTGATTTCTCCAAATGTATAAGTAATCTCTAATCATGATGTTTTTTTTCAGACCACACGTTCTCCTTAGTTGTAGTTGTATGTTATTGATGAAGGGCAATAATTTGATGTGTCTGAAACAGAGTAACATCTTTACCACTAAAGGCCATACCACAGGATATGGCTTCCGATATGATTGTTTAAGAAATGAGAAGCTACTCACTGCATCAGTTAGAGTTGTTGCCAGCTGAAACATATTGTTCACTGCAGTAATTATCCAATGGAAGAGTCTTACGTATTTGCTTAGTTAAATCCAGCTGGTGTTTTTTTTTTTGTTTGTTTCTTTTTGGACGGGCAGTGTATGTTGAAAAACACCAATTAGCTGAGGACATTTAAGATTTATGTTCATTTGCTGATAAAAAAGAAAATAAGGAAAAGACAAGAGCTAAACGTGACAAAATGATGACAAAGCAATAAAGGAATGCCTCCTAAGTACTTCCAGTAGTTTGGCTCAGCTATTGCTGCATCTTGGCTACCACTGACACATACACAATCTTCTTTCTTTTATAGGTTGACATTTCTTTTTTGTCTACATGCTATTACCTTTGTCCCAATTTGAGTCTTTAATGTCTTTTATTTACAGATAGTTTTGCATTGCTTCCTTTAAGGGCATTAATACTGAATGATAGACTTTCACAAAATGTGTAAAATACGTATATAAATTTGCAGGAGCTGAACAAAGCCAATCAAACCAGGATAACATTAGTGAGTCTTCTTATGTATAAATTAGCATTAACTACAGAGCGTTCTTAAGATCAGAATCCACCTCCCAAACTATATACCACTTTTTTTTTTTTTTTTTTTTTTTTTTGTCTAAATGCACCTGCAAATGAATTTAGTCCACACCAGAATGCAAGAATCTGTTCAAGAATACTGTGGGTGCCCATAATGATTAGGAATCTGCACATCTGAAAAACGTACAATGTGTCTGACAAAGAAAATCCATCATCATGTTTGAGGAAGAACATGGCGTGATTGTGCACAGATGCAAAGCTTCAGATTTAGTAATAACTGTTTTCTTTTAGATGTCTTCATCTGTTTATAAAGCATATTGTAATTGAATGTGGGAATGAGGTGAAAAAATTAGATGCAGGCATGGATTAGATAAATATTTGCTAATTTTTTTGCAACTTTTGTTCAGACTTGTCAGGAGGATGAATTATAAGCTGGACAAATAACTAGTGATAATGTCCTTTGATAGTAGTTGGCTTTTAGAATCAGTGTGCTAAATATGTTACTTAGCGAAGTTGGAAGTGCTAAATCTTCAGGTGTTAATGTAAAAAACATGAAACCAGAAACTTTTCTGTAATTACATCCAGACGATGATGGAATATGTGGGATCTTTTCCCCCAGTCTTTTGCTTTGTTCGCCCTCTGTTGTTTGCCTATTGTTTGCTCTTTGCCCTTATGAACATTATGAGAAGCTGGATGAATCAGTTTAGATAGATCTAATATACAGTTCTGGGAAGAGTGAGTTTATTTCCATGGTACGATGATGTCAAACTTAACCCACATGTCATATAACATATTTGTCTTTCATACCTTGGGCCTTCTTAGACTTTTGCAATAACATATCGTAGAGATTATTGGTGGGTTGATATTGACAGCTTGGTGTACTTCAGAAACAAAACACACCCTTTAGTATTATACCATGCTTTACTTACAGTCAATTTTCTGATGTATTTTTTCTTGTCAAAAATACAAAAAATTACTGCCTATTATCTGTGATACCTCCTGAAAACAGATAACACTCACTCATTTTAAAGATTTTCATTCTTATTCATTCAGTTTCTATACCACTTACAGGATTACCAGAAGCCAGCCCAATAGACTCCAGGCACGAAGCAGGGTACTCTGACCACATGCAATCCCTCACAGAGCACACATGCACACACATTTATATTAGGAAATTTGGAATGCCAGTTAGACCAATCTGCATGTCTTTGAGCTGTTGTAGGACACCAGAGTACCCGGAGGAAACCCACCAAGTGCAGGGAGAACATGCAACCTTTAATTACACAAATCTGAGGTGAGAATAGAACATTCAACCCTGGACAATGCTGACCACTGGAACTTCTATCCTGTGCAGGATCACATGAGCCTAAAGCCTGCCCTAGAAGGATTCTGGGCATAAGGCTTGGTACATGCAAAACATATTTTGCAAAATATTGAAAGATATGGTTCAATTAATCAAAATTAACCACCAAATGAGGTGGAAATCACTTGGAAATACCTCATGGCCAAGGTTGAGTCCTGGCGGGACGTCACAGAAACATGGCTGAAACCAGTGTTACTCGACCAAGCCATGCAAGTGACTGAGTTCTTCTCAGCTTACAGCACAGAAAGAATCACGGAGTCTAGGAAATTCAAGGTATAGAGGAGTGTGTCTGGGGTAAACAGCTACTGGTACGATAGGAAAAGTATTGTTCCTCTGTCACAATCCTGCACACCCAATCTGGATCTACTGATGTTGTCATATTTACAGTAGTTTGCTCAGGAATTTACTTTGGCCATAGTCGGTGCTATTTATCCATCTCAAACAGACCAGGGAGACCACAATCTCAGTATGCATGGGCAGACATGCTTCCTCACCCTCAGCACCAGAGCCCTCGTGGGTTGTGTTCTGAGCATCAGGCTGTACTCATTGTTTGTGTAGTTTGTGCTCACATCATGCAGGGTCTGTCAATTTTTTTGTCACATCTACACCCTGGTGAAGAAGGCTTGTCAGCATCTTTAAAAACATAGACACATTATGGTCTTGATACAACAGCAAGCAGGACAGGCATACTTTTAAGAGACTGGTGTGATCAAGCACACCATCAACACTGAGCTCCCTGACATGCTGTATCAAGTGGTGCTGCACCATGGACAGAATGATTTTAACTGAAGGGGAAGACCTCAACCACCCAAACAGTAGACTCTTCTCACTGCTCCAGCCAGGGAGGTAGTTCTGTTTCCTGAAGGCAATACAGAGAGAAGGAGCTTCTTTCCAATAGGCAATTTGGGTTCTCAATCAGGAAAACACCTATAACTACATTTACATTCACATTTAGGCATTTGGCAGACGCTCTTATCCATGGCGACTTACAAAGAGTCCAAACAGTTACAACATTTAATTGCACCTTCAAGTCCAAATAGTACTAGAGAGCATTTAGTGGGCATAGCAAGGAATGCTAAGTACTTTTCCTATTACAAAATATCGCAAGACAAATTGATTTGTGCCATGACTTTAGGCAGAACACCAGTTTCAACAAAAGTCATTCTTGAGTCATTCAGCCGTGGATACAACACAAACATATCACGGCATGGAGTTCTTCCACACTTTTTGTTTAAGCGATTTTTGCTGTAGAAAATAAAACACTTTAGTTTAGCATACTGCATGAGTTCACAGTGCAGGTATTATAAAACTCCAGGATAAGTGTGAGATTACATGCTGGGCTGTGGGAGAGTTTGTTCCCTTTTGTAAGGCCATGGAAACTCTAAACAAAGGAATCACCATTTATGGAATATGTTTCCACTTGATAGTGGACAAGGTGAAGTTCACGCTGAATTTACACTCACGTGCTGGACTGGTATACTGTATGTTGAACCACAACAACAAATTAATAAATGTTTTTTGTTATACAGTAGCTGACCTTGCATTTCTCATTTAAAAGAGCACATAGCCATAGCCTAAGCAAAATACAGCACGAAACGTAGATTGTTCTTGTGCTTCAACCACATCTCCATCACAGTGGGCTAGTTAGAATAAATATAAGCTACTGATTTTAGCTTTTCGGTGTGGTCACAGAGAAGACATGGTGACGTTCTGCAATACCACAGGAAGAAGCAATCCATTGAGGTACAACCTAAACAGGATATTAAACAGCTAATAAACATTGCAAAGCACATGCTGTTTTTTTCTACACACATCTTCAGAATCCCAAAACAAAATGGCTGACTAGAGTCTATATATAAAATAATGTAGAACTTCAATTTGTGTAAAGACCTTTGGAGACCTATTGTAAACAACATTTTCCGCTTGCCACTTACACAGTACCACAGACTCATTTAGCAAGCCATTCTTTTTTTAATGAGTTCCCTGAGTTAGAATACATGAAGCATTTGGTCCTGGCCTACTGTGGAGTGATTTGGTTTACCAAGTTGTGGTTCAGCTGAAAGGTGGGCCAAGATGTTTCAAAAGACTTTAGGTTTAGCTAAAGGCTACTCTTAGTTAACCCAATTTTGCAGGCTAAACATGATACATCATCTTACATAATCAAGCTTTTTCTTAGAATAGAAATTAGAATTTAGCATTTTGCTAACACTACAGCAACAATGTTGGTGGGAGTCATCTATCATTAGTAGGTTTTTGTAATAATGACCAGAAATTTGGTCTAGGAGTGCCACCAGAAGATCCTTGACCCTTAAACCCTCACCACAGACTCGCGCTAGCTTTGGATAAATGTGTCATCTAGTAAATAAATATAGCATGTTGATAGTTGCGATTGGTCTGGAGCGTGTATTGGAAACACTGACTTTGAGGTGCGAGTACAAGCTAGATGGGATGCCAGTATGCTGTACATACACATTCCCACCTGGATGTCTTTTAATGCAAGCCAACTGTCCTGGTATGTATTTGGGAGGTATGCAACCCACACAGACATGAGGAGAACATGCAAAACCTGGCACAGTCTGTAACTTCAGATCAGGAGTGAGTCTAAGACCCTAGGGTTGTGAGGTGGGGGTAGCCCGCTGCAATCTCTAAATTTAAGATCCATAAAAAAACAGTACATATTATAACAAACTGTATTCACATAGGGCTAACAAAGAGATTGTTGTTAAATCTGAGCATTGCTACACAGAGTTACCGAAAGGATCTGAAATTAAGCCCAGCATGTGGTTACTTTTTCAGAAAGGATGAAGAATACAAATGCATTCCATTTACTTGTCCATCTGTATTACTCTCCCATTTGTAAATCTTCATTTTAAAGAGAACCATCTTGTAGCCTTCAAAGGTCATGAAACAGCAAACCATATCTAGCCCAAGACATAAAAATTGCCTTAAGAAACTGTCATAAAAAATAAAAAAAATCTACTGTTTTAAAATGATGATCAAAAAGATTTTTGCAGTGTGATGGATGAGCGTACATGCCAAGATTAAAAAAGAATCCTTAGTACCCACTGTCCTTTATAGTTTCAAGATTTTATCTGACTCATCGGACACAGGTCTTGAATTGCTTAATAGTAAACTGCTGATGTGGTAATCCTTGAAACTGTGCAGGTCAGAGCGTCCCCATGCAGTATCACCTTGAGAAAGTGCTTAATAACCAATAGTTTCTGTTCTTTCTCTTAAACAGGTCTTTGCTTCTCGAGAAGCCATTTTATGGGCAACTCAACTATGGGCAACTTTTTTTTTTTCTCTACAAGATGCACTACAAAGACTGCATTCATTGCTGGTGTTTCCTGTACACTATACTTCTGAAATAAAAACAGACAAAAAAATTGCCCAAAAAATTCTCCCTTCACATTCTAACCACAGCTATGCTTATTTTGCATTCATGAAAATCCTTATCTACTATAAAGTACCTGAGGTTCCTCGAACCTTTCATTTTGTGCCGGCTTTGTAACTTTGGTCTGGTCCAACTTCATGCATATCCCAGCATGCTGGTGGCCCCAAGCCAGCCACTTTTCCGAAAAGTGCTCTGCATTTTCTAGAATGCCCCAGATTCCTCACATCTGCTCCCTATTGTTTTTTCTCCACACCCATCAGTAAAGCTACTGTTCATAAGCAGTTTTCTCTGTTTCATACACACAAATATATACATACAGTATATCTATACACACTTGTGGACAGTATGCACTATGGATATATTTACTATATTACTACATTTAGCATGCATAACTATTATTATAGTGGACACCACAATGTGCTTCATAAAGCTCCCTAAGGAGCCAGCCTGGGGTACATAATGTTTCGAACAGCCATAGTTCATACTTGACTTGCTTCAATTCATACGGTGTATTAATTTATCTGCATTCCAGTTTTCCTCAAGTAAGTCATGGCAGCAACAAGCTGAGAAGATGAGTTTAGACCTCTCAACTCCCAGCCATGTATTCCAGGTCTTCTTTTGCAGTTCCCAGATGTCTCCATGTTAAGTGTTTGATATGAAATCTCCCATAGGTCCAGGATCTCGCTTGGTGGTCTCTGTGAAGTGGAACATGCTCTACCAGGAGCTGCGCAATGTGCAACCTAGTACAGTCTGTAAAACACCATCAACATACTTTGAGACACTCCTGGATTGCAGAGTTCTCCCCTCCATAATGGAGAGAAAGCCCAGTAAGCTTGCGAAGGAACTGTATGCCTGCCCATTAACTTCTACTTTTGCATGATGGATCACAAAGATTTCATGTATCAACACTACACTTTTCATATCTTTATATTTGTCAAATCACAACATTATCCGGATGTAGGAACACATTACTGCATGTGTGGCTGTTCTCATTCATCAGAACCAAAAAGAAACTATAAACTATCATATGAAAAGTCTTTGTGTTGTGGGATCCAGCATCATCATGTGGTTTGTGTGCTCCCAACTTGTCTCTTCCTGAAACCCAGATAAAGTGATATTTAAAAAGTGTAGTGTCCAAACAAGTCATTGTCTGTGATAAATATCTTCACACATCATAGAAGAACCAAATTTTAATGCATATATTTTGGTTTCTCTACTTTAAACTTTTAGACAATTAGTTCCCCAGTTCACACAGCCCTTTTGTATGTTTATTAAATACTTGACCTTTTGGATATTGACTGAATGTTAGGCCTCTTGTATGTTATTCTTGTATTGCTGCCAACAATTTTGCATGCTAATCGAAGGACCAGCCGGAGCCCGGATCACCCGTGTCGATGCAGCCTTTGTAGACTGATCACATCTTGCAGGTGGTGTTGTGACGTGCGTAAAGTTGTGTTGCATTATGGGACAGTGCACAGCAAGGGACATCTTCTCTTTTGTCCAAAGATCCAAATCACTGGATTCAACTCAATTCATTATGACTATGGCTATTAAACATGTTGTAGTAGTGTCCTGTGGTGTTTTACGTATATTACAAAATGTGTTAAATACGTGCAGAACATACACAATAGTTTATGATAAAGGTCTAACTGCATCATGAAGCACATCTTCTGGAAGCATTTACACTTCTTAAGCTTTTCCACTCATTTATTGTGTTTTTCCTTAGTGTCACCCTTTTAAGTTTGACTCCTCTCAAAGTTCTTAAAAGCTACTTTGTTATGTCTGTTTTGTCAAAGAGTTATGGCGTTGGTGCCTGATGGTCTCAAACTGTCTGTGGTTTGGTCATGAGCTCCAGTTCCTGCCTGTGTAGACATCTGTATGTTCTTAAGTCCCTCCTCAAATTGGAATAAAAAAATTTCACACAGAGATCATGTGATTTGTCACAGAGACACCATGGAGTCAATGTGACACCATGGAGTCAATGTATGAGAAATTAAATGGATATTGATGAGAAGCAGACTGGGCATATCATTAGTCTGGCAACACCACACGTTAAGGATCTGAGTACTAGTGTCTGTCAACACTCTCTGCTGTTTTTCCAGATGGTTTCATGCAACATTTTTGGATCTATACTATATCGTTTTGACACATGCATGTTTTTTTTATGAAGTTTGGTACATTTGCTGTTTTCACGTCTGGGAAAGCTAATGCCTGGTTCTTTTGAAAATGGATGTCTGGGGCACATTTCAACCGAACTGACTAACTTTATCAAGTGTGGAAGCTATCCACTCCACTGGTTTAACTTTTCACTTCGTGTTTCTACATTGGTGATGGTGGGGAAAGGGTTATAATGGTCAGCATACAAGACAAACTCCTTATTGACATACACTGCCTAAGCAAAGGGGAAAAAAAGTTACACACTCTTATATTTCATGTGAAATCAAAAGCTTGATTACAGCTGTGACATAGTTTTGATCAGCTTATGCAATGCCACAACATTTATTTGCATCCAAAGTTCCCATTAATTTCTCTCCAAGATCTTGTATTGATGATGTGAGAATCAGATCCCTGTTTAAAGTCCTCTCCAGCACATCCAAAAGATTCTCAATGGGGTTAAGGTCTGTACTCTGTGGTGGCCAATCCATGTGTGAAAATGATGTCTCATGCTCCCTCAACCACTCGTTCATAATTTGAGCCCGATGAATCCTGGCATTGTCATCTTGGAACAGGCATATTCCACCAGGGTAGAAAAAAAATCCATTGATGGAAAAGCCTGATCATTCAGTATATTTACATATCCAGCTGGACTAATTTTTGGGGCACATTACTGTATATTGCTGAACCCAGTCCTGACTAAAAGATATGATTGGTGCATTACGACATCATTGGCACATTACAGTATGATTGTTGCATCATTTCATCAGCCTCTCTTCTTACCCTGATGAGCCCATCACTCTGGAACAGGGTAACACTGGATTCTTCAGACCACATGACCTTTTTCCAATGCTTCACAGTCCATTCTTCATTCTTCCTTTTTCTGATCAGACTTACTGATAAGTGGTTTTCTTAAGACTAATGTAGTCTGTGCAGTTCAAATCCCTATCGTATCAATGATAGTTCAAAAGGTTTTAATAATGCATTTTATAGTTCTTAACCCAGTGTTAGTAGTTTTCTTCTCATTAGTTTTCTTTGCCTGATCTTTGCCATGACCACAGGATATGTCTTCTGACATAGTTGTAGAAGAAATTAGTTGTAGAAGAAATTAGAAGCTCCTCACTGCATTGGTTGAGGTGAAATAACTTGCTGTCATCTGATTCATATGAATTGCTGCAATAATTATCCAATGAAAGCTACTTTTTTTTTCTTTTTCTTTTTTTTTTTGGACATTGTATAACACTATACTTTTATTGGACTAGCTTACCTTTGTGGTTTTAGTGCTGGCACTACGAACGTCTAAAAAAGTGCATCAATGGTTTAAAATCTTATATTCGAGGATGGCCCAACCCACAAAATAGCCCTCAACTATAAGAACCAACTGCAAAAATACCCTTAGATATAATCATTCTTGAGACATGTCATTTGGCATAATTCATTACAGACATTAGGACATTACATTACATTATATTAATTGCCCTCTGACATTCAAGTCTTCACTAATTCTTTTCAAATTACACGGTTTGTCACAATATGTCCTGAATTGTTTCCAGTGTCAGACACAAACTTGGCATTGTCAAATTGGATTACTTCATCAAGGAGAACTGGACATATGGCTGTCCACAAATGTAATTTCAAAAAGTTAATGTATGTGGTGTGTATACTCTCTTAAGCTCACATTTTCCTTTGGCACATCATTGGGGTGCTGACATTCTGAACTTTCTGCTGAAAAGAAAAGAAAACAACAGTTTTTATCCACTCTGTAACTCATTCATTACTGGTTGGGCCTTCTCGGTGGAGAAGTTGGATATACTGTACTTCTGTTGGTCAGGAACTTTGATGGTGGTCCAAAGTCAAATTCCTGCTATGACTGAAAACATGTCTTCCCACGTCTTTCAACATAGGCTTGTCTGACATTGTGCACTCGGACATTTGAATCTCTTTTTCCCCTCACTGCATTAATCTTTTGTTGTTTTTGAAAAATAACTTACTTTACTACAAGGCTTTATACGCTTTTACCAGTTTGTGTTTAACTCCTCAACTTTAAAATAACATTAAAATAACTTATCACATGCTAGAATGTTAGGTAATGAATTTAGCCAATATTAGCATTTGGAGTAATTGTATACTCCATAATAAATGTGTTTTTTTTCCCCACCAAAATATTTATTTAAACTGATCAGAATAATTTGAAGCAGATTGGTAATATATTGCCCTCAATAAAAAAAAAAACAAATATATACAAGCAGGAAAAACATGGCCTAAGCAAAAACTGTCCATTATATTATGAGCCTCTTAGTAATCCGCATTTACACACACACACATACAACAAGTAAGAACTCTGGTAGTGTCTTGATTTATCCAGTTGGCAATAGTGATTCTTCTGATGTAACTATAGCATATGAACTAATTAGAGTCATTTCAGAGTAGATAAAATGCTTTAAATAGGCACATAGCAAGACTCAGGTAGTGATCCTGAACAAGTGACATAATGGCTGTCATTCTTCTGTCTATACCCACACTATTCTCGGCATACTGTCTGAAAAACAGCTATACCCAGTGCCAGTGACCATATATCAAAGCCTCACCAAGCCTTAGAGGGTGGATTAAAGTTTTCATTAGAGACCAATCACTGTTCTAGTAAAGAAGACAGATTGGTAATAGGCTACCAGGCATAGGTAGGCTCACTTAGGTATCAAGAGTAAACCACAAGTGCAGTAGAACATTAGGATGATTCAAACAGATTCAGATGGCAAGTAGAGCCACAGCAATAGAACTTTGTCAGAATCTGGCACTAGTATCACATCTGGCAGCACACACAGCTTGACAAAGTACAGATCATTAGAGTTTGGATACTGGACTTTGGAGTCTCTTATAAGGAGACTCCAAAGTCCAAAGTCTAAAGACTTCTCTCATGGAATTGCCTTCTATGGACCAGGGTTTGAGGTTCTTATTTCAGGCAAGATAGGTTCAGACAAGGGTTCAGACAGAACACTGAACAAACTGTACCTTTCAAGATGGAGATCCTATCATGTGTATACTAGCAGCTGTAGTGACTTTCAAGACTGAATATCAGCTTCCACACTGTTCTCATATAAACATAGAACATCTTGGAACATATTTTCCCTGTTTAATGATTGCAAACATAGACTGTTCATTAGTATTTTTACAGTCAAATACACTTTTTTGCCTTAAACCAGTTGTTTTATAATGGCATGCAGGAAAGTCATGAAAACAATTACAGTAGCTGGTAGATTTGGAAAATCCTCTGATACTTGAGAACTATCTAATAATTTAGCTTTATCATTAATTAAATGCAAAAGTATGTGGACACCTTCACAACAGCATGTGGCTCTTCTTCAAACTGTTTCCAAAAATATGTTAGCACAGAATTTTCATGAATGTCTTAGTATGCTGTAGCATTAAAATTTATCTTCAATGGATCATTCTATGTACTCATACTATTCTATTCTCTAGATTATAAAATATTTGATTTTGTGCTACTGACTCCTTTGACACATTGGTTGATTGGTTGGTTTTGCCCCATTGGTTTTGGTTTAGTTTAAGCCTACACTGATTCACAATCAAATCGTTTTTTCGCTTCAGTTGAACCACACTCTGATCAGAGGATGCTCTTGGACTAGATTTTGGTGCACACCCAAATGTAATTGCTGTGTTCTCATCAACCAAAAGACAAACACACCCAGGGTTCTCACCAGTACGAACAAGAACCAAGACACTTGCCAGAATTGTCCTCAACTGAAATATATAATTCATTTATTTTTAACCAGTGTTTGGATGACTAATTTGAGTATTTGCAACCACTTGACCAGAGGTGTCAAGTAACGAAGTACAAATACTTCGTTACCTTACTTAAGTAGAAATTTTGGGTATCTATACTTTACTGGAGTAATTATTTTTCAGCCGACTTTTTACTTCTACTCCTTACATTTTTAAGCAATTATCTGTACTTTCTACTCCTTACATTTTAAAAATAGCCTCGTTACTTTATTTTTATGATCAGAACGCGCAACCCCCCCAGTCGCATGATCAGAACGCGCAACCTCCCCCCAGTCGCATGATAAGAACGCACATCCCCCCCATCCCCCCACCCCGTTGCATGATCAGAACGTGCACCCCCCTGTCCGTCCGTCCGTCGCATGATCAAAACACGTGACCTTAATGCTTTTTTCCCCCTCACGTTACTTTTACTTTTATACTTTAAGTAGTTTTGAAACCAGTACTTTTACACTTTTACTTGAGTAAAAAGCTTGAGTTGATACTTCGACTTCTAAAGAAGTCTTTTTAAACCCTGGTATCTATACTTCTACTCAAGTAATGAATGTGAATACTTTTGACACCACTGCACTTGACACTGTAGACCAATTACATGTCTGAACAGTCCACTTTTTAAGGGGCAGATAAATTAGTACATAGTGGCCAAAACCCATTACTGGCACTCATTTGTTGCCAACCAGGTTTGAAAAAGCCTCTCCACATGATACTGTATTTCAGTTTACAAAATTGTGACAGACAAATTTGAGGCAAAAAGACCTCCTAGAACAGTGCAGGAAAGTATGAAGAGGTTTCAAAGGGGTTTTGTTTGAATGCCGTAACACCATGCTGAATTTGTTAAGGGTTTAGGTTGGGATGGTCTGGAGATTTACTCATGGAAATAGAAGATGTTTATGTTAGTTTACATGCTTTCATATTTTTTGTATGACATGAGCTGCTATGTCGACCCTTATATGATGAAGTAATTTCAAGATTGTTGTTAAAGAATGATGGATATTTTTCATTTCTGCCCTGTAAGAATTGCCTGCAGATTTCGGCTTATGGAAATTCCCATTCCTGTGCCATCATAAATTTGAGATAACTTTACAAGTTGGAAGCCTTGTGGTAAAATACCATACAGATCCCATTTTCATTTTGTATCATTAATACCCCAGTACTTTGATTCTTCTGACATGAGGTTTGGCTTTAGTGCTTTTGGGATTTTGATTACCTTGAAAATGATTAGCTTGTGTATGTGTGTGTGTTACATAATGGAAAGACATGTAGAAGACGAGGTGCGGTTTGAAATCTCAGACATCTTGTTTCCAGCCAGATGAGAAACAAAACAATGCAAAAGAGCTGAAACTCGCCCAATGCGACCTTCTTTGTTTCCTTAGATCATGTTGAGAAATTCCTGGGCAGCATAAAAGCATAGCTCATTTAAAAGAACAAGGCAAGAAGTGGTTTTTTGTACGGTTGCACTTTTGGGTCGGTTCTCGATCTGTTGGCTTTTTCACTGATTTTCTCTCTCCCTCTCTCTCTCTCTCTCTCTCTTTCCTACTCTTCCAGGTATCTGGTCTGTTCTAAAAGCCAGAGCTGTCACTCCATCAAAATGTCTTTCGGCTTCCCAGAGTTTTTTTTTTTCCCTCCCCAAAGACAGCCAGAATGGTTTTAATTTAGCCTTTCCCTCATTCTGTTTTGTAGTCCCGGTGGTCTTCTGTGCTCGATTTTGTTTGAATCCATCAACACATACCAGCAGGTTCTGTTATTTTACTGTCTGCGGAAACCTGCAGCTTCAACCACTTCCATGCTTTCCAGTTCTATTAAATTAGATAACTTGTGTTTTAGCCCAGACTTTCGTTTTTGTTCCCAGTAGAGAGGAACAAATTAAGCTTGGACTTTCATTTTATCAGTTATCTCTTGTGAACTGTTATGTATTTATTTTTACAACCTTTATTAGACCTTTTTTTTCCTCTTTGTTTGTGCTCTAATGGCTTTTGAGTCCTTGAGCTTCAGCAGAGAAATCCTCTAGGTTGCTGTCACTGGTTAGCTGATAGTCTTGGTTTTGTTCCTCACAGAACACATAGGGGATAAAATCTGTTAGGATGCTCACGATTTTACAGCTGATTTACTGGAGGCATGCAAACACTGGCAGGCTTCAAGAAAAACATGCCAAGAATATCATACAGCGAAGGTCTGGGATTTAAATAAGTCCATTCCCAAACTGTTAACAGACAGCTTAATAGCTAAGCTATTTTTTTTCTTTTTTTTTTACATCATAAAACAATGCAACTTTCGTAAAAATATATGATAAACTGTTATTTGCATTTATAGTATGCTGGACAAGACATTGTTAGTTTCTTTAGAAAAAATAACATTGTAGTATTCACTATTTATATATTATATAATAATAATTGTCATGGAGACTCCACAACATTCAAAGCAACTGTAAACTGATAGAAGGTGTTGTTGAAATCTGTGCTATGGAAAAATGAAAGTATAATAAAAGAAGAAAACTTTTGACTTTTGAGAGTAAATAAGATGTGAGAGAATTTTGTGTTTAATTAATAAAAAAATAAATAAATAAAGATTTTGTTGCCCTCTGAAATACATCGGGTCAAACCAGGGATTGTGAACTCAATAAAAATCAATATTAAAGAGCAACCTGTCGGCAGTTTTTTTTTTTTGACAAACTGCTGGCCATTCTTGCTTGGTTGAGCATTTGATTGTTTTAGTTCTGTTTTCCCCTTGAGGACAAAATCTGTGGTGGTTCGCTTTTATTTTACTGCAGATTTACTGCTCATGGCTACGGAAGGCATGCAAACATCGTGAGGAATGGAGCACATCGTAATTATATTCTTAGCAGTGTGCAGTGATTTAAAGATGTGTGTTTTTAGTTTGATAAAAAAGACTTGTGGAAAGTTCAATATACCCTCTTGCACTACATAATCTGGGTGTTTCAGAACACATGTTGAAAGGCATTATAGGCTGTGGACAGAGACTATTTGTTTTAGCACAGTTGATACATCTTTTCCTCAGTTTATTGCTCACAGTGTGGTGACCAATAAGGGTCTTTTTTTTTTTTTACTATTTAATCTATTACTTTTAGATTAAATAGTATATAGTATTTCTTTTTCTTTCGAAAAATAAATACTATATATATATTCAAGGATTGTTGTTTTTATACCATTTGAGGCTAGTATTGACACTCTTTATATAGCTGAGTAGCACAGCTAATGTAAACTTTCACTGTTAGCAAACTAGCTAATTAATAAAGCAGCAATTTACCATAAACTTTTGCATAACAGGAAAAATATTTACTCTCATATTCAATACTTGACTTCTAACATAACCTTACTGAGTTCTCTGCAAAGTATTGAGCAAGCTAGGTACAGCAGCTAATTAGAGTAAAAGAGAGTATCATGACCAAAAAAGATTTCTCTTATTGACACAATTAGTTGTGACGAAAACCTGACACAAATAATTTTTTTTTTCTCCTGGCTAGTTAACAAGCTAGTTAATAGGCAATGTGCACTTTTGCTAAGTGAATAAATGTGTGTTGAGCTGAGCATAACAGTAGATGACAGAAACGCATTATTTTTTTGCCAACTTTATGATTTCAGTGACGTGCACAGTCATAATGAGTTAGCATGTTGTATTTCTTGCTATTCCGGGGGGATTTTTAAAATTTTTAACAGAAACATTCAGCTATCAAGAGCTGCTTTAGAAAACTATCATGAACCACATTTAACAATATTCTACAGTGATTCTCATTGGGTGACTCAAGCAGAACCGTTACAACCTATTATTGTTTTTAGAACACAATCATGTTTTCTTTTCTATCTACTGAGTGTATTATATTTATGCTACTACATTTCCATTACCTTTTATTCCTTCATCTGACATTCGTAACTTGACATTCGTACAAGTGAGACCTTGAACCTGGTATGGCTGAAGATTTTCATGGTAACCAGTCGTCCTTTCAGTTAAAATACACATATTTTGATATGAAAATAACACCTGCCCCCTTTTATTCAATGTAAAAAAACGCACATTAATTTGATGACATATGGGGTTTACTAGCCCAATATCACTTAGGAAATAAACAACAATTACACACAAAAAATCTGTTGTAATAATAAAAAAAGTAACTCTAATGTAATCTATCTATCTATCTTATTGTCTATCTGTCAGTCTGTCATCTATCTATAGTTATTGTTTTGTTTTGGTTGGATTCACAACCTAGAGGTCAGGACCTCACATTTTTCAAAATCTACCCTTTTGATTAATTTACTTATTTTACATTGTGTGTGTGTGTGTGTGTGTGTGTGTGTGTGTGTGTGTGTGTGTGTGTGTGTGTGCTAGCATTTTGAAATGATAGTGGGAGAAACTTTCCATTTGTATGTTCATGTAAAAAACATGCATCAGGTTTAAACCAACCCTCTTTGCATTGCGGTGCACCACAAGGAATACAACAGAGTCAACGTAATTCATTTTTATCTGGTTTCTAGTCTCTTACAATACACATATTCACAGTAGAAAAATGTTAGTCATCCAAAACAATCAAATGGTAAAACATTGTACAGTATTATAAATGTGATTAAATATATTAAATGTAATATTTTAAAAATAATAATAAGGTTTGGGGTCATAATGATTTAAAATTCAATACATAACCATACACAGTATGATATGCAGTGAAATGATTACATGACTGTGATCTAAAAGAGAGGCAAATGCCAATAGAAAAAAATGTCAAATATAAAATCTACAATATGTAGTTATTTTGTTACAATTAAATAAAGTATAAAATAGCTGTATATAAAAATGTAAAAAAAAAAAAGTATATATATAATAAAGTATAAACTATAAATAAACTGTATAAAGTACAGTATTTGGAATGTGCAATGTGTGCAGTGTGCAAACAGCAGCAGTATGGGTGGTCATGGTGTGTGAAATGAAATGATGAGCAGCAGTGGTATTGTACATCTTTAAAGTGCATAAGTAGTCATTATTTTTGTGTAAACAGAACCAGAAATGTGCAATATATGTACAGTATCCTGTGCAATGTGAAAATGTTCGGTGTGGTTGGACACCAATCAATTAAATTTTATTTGTATAGCGCTTTTAACAGTTGTCATTGTCTCAAAGCAGCTTTACACAATCAAAAGAATTATTTAAGTTTGTATGCAATGTGAATGTGTATGAATCAAAATGGTCACTGGGTGTGGACCGCAATCAGTTGAGTCCTATGTGGAGTTTTGGTTGAGAGCCAGTATAGCCTGCAGGAAGAAGCTTCTCTCTCCAAAATCTCCTTAGATGTTATTGGGGAAATAAATTCTATAGGTACAGTATAGCCACTGTGGTTTTTTTATAGGATAAAATGTATTAGTTTAGCTTTGTGATATATATTGCCTTTTGGTTGCTTGTTTTTACTGTACATCCTAGAACCATATTTATATACTTTGGTGGCCAAAAAGTATTGATAGTAAGATGAAATTCAATGTTTAATTACATTATATTTTTATTAAAAATGACAAGACAATAAGAATAATGTATTATTTTATGCAATTAAATTGCTATACAACAATCAATATTTAGTATAAAGTCCTTTATGCTTTAAAATCTGCTGGAGCCAGCTGGGAATATGAGTATTATACAAAAGATGTACTCAGGACTCACTTGTTCAGTCGTGTACAGAAGACTGCAACGGCCTTCTTCACCAATGTCCAACAGTTTTCTTTTGGGTTTAGGTCTGGAGATATCCCATGTGGCTCCAGAAGCTGAATACCATGACCGCATAGTCAGATTTTGACTAGTTTTTCAGTTCACTAGCATAACTTTTCAGCCAAATAGAGTAGAACTATTTAGTGACATCACCTGGTGTAATCATGTGCATATTAAGAACTAATACATGACATATGTTGTCTTAATACATTTGACCACCGCTTTTTACTTATATAAGGACATTGTTTTTTCTCTTAACTGCATAGTGTGTATATCCTGGTAAGATCGTCGTATGAAGACAATTTGGCCTCACTCTTTTGCCAAAAAGAGTCGTTACTCTCTTACTTTTGTCCTGTCTGAATACACTCATTAAAATGTGCTATTAGAAATTACAAAGCACACAACATTATCATTTAGGTCTGAGGAGGTTACTCCAGTACTGGCCTTGCAAAGCAGCACACTCCTAAATTAATCTATCCTGATGTATTCAAGAAGGATCTGCATAATGTCCTCTTCACCACAGGCATCTCCAGCGTTCCTGAAAGATGAGCTGGCATGAACACAGAGGTCCCGTTTGCAGATATTCACCACATCCATCATGCATCTAAGATAAGCCTCCATTGCATGAGCCAGCATCAATGGACTATATATATCTCACACACACACACACACACACACATACATACATACACATTTTATATATATATATATATATATATATATATATATATATATATATATATATATATATATATATATATATAAACTTGCAACATACTGTAATAATATAATAATAAGGGATCTTTCTCCAGGAGAGTTTTTTGTGGTTTGGATGCCGAAGATGTCCAGTAAACGAGTTCATGACACAATACTAAGCTGAAATTGTGCCAGATTTGCTTTCACTGTCTTTCAGTCAAGATTGAGCTGGTAAATCAAAGGCAGATCTTTAGAAATTAATCTTAAAATGTGCAGTCTAGTTGAATAAGCAAACATGCACATCTTCACCTATGGAGGAATGCAACTAATGTAAACTGTTGTGCTGAAGTAGCTACAAGTGCAGACATACCAAAGCATGAAGTGTTTTCTATGGAGCCTCCACATAACTGAGTCCCTGAGGAGCATGTCACAAAATAAATCACTTCAAGTGTTTAAATGAAAGCTATAATTTAGAAGCTGAATTCTTTAGGAAGCGAAGAAACACAAAGTTTGCACATTGCTCATTTATCATGCTGTTGTTAAAATACAGTAGTGATCTTATACTGGCTACTGGGCACTTTGTGATGAAGCCCCTTGCTTGTAACTATAGATATGCTAATAAATGTTATAAGTCAGTCTGTAGAAGAATAGAATAAAATAGAAGAACATTCATTCAGGGTTGCTCTCTTCTTCCAAACTCCTTCTGAAGTAACCACACAAAAGACTCTAAAATAATCCAAAATAAATAAAATCCAATAAAAAGGGGAGTTTTTTTTCCCTTTTTTTTTTCTCAACATTCCCATTAGAAACCATTGTGTTTTCTAATATAAAGACAATGTTCACACTATAATCTTCCTTACAGTCACCATTTTTGATAGATCTTATAATTACGATGTTTGTCCAATTTAATCCAGGGTATAATCCAACAGAGTTACTAGCCCTTCCTAGAAAAGAAATATATAGTGTACCTCGGAACCAGACCTGGACCTCGTTTCCACACTAGCTTTCAAAACAAATAACTTTAAATCATGTCTAAAATAATCAACGCATGTCTGTAAGATTAATGAGTCAGCTGCTAGACAGCTAAGAGGCATTCATCATCCATGTGTTTGTACAGTCTTCTGCATTTCCAATATCCACTGAAGGGAAATGTGAAGTAGTGGACCACCTGTCAGCAGGAAATGGTTCAAGAGCTTGTACACACTATTAATGGTGTGCAAACAAAGAAAATACTTGAAGATATTCCAAAAGTCTTTGAGTAGGTATCTAAATGATTGTTGCTTTTTCAGCTGCTCCAGTTAAGGGGTTTCCACAGTAGAACATCCCATCCAGGCATTTAACTCTTCATAGGTTTTACACCAGATGCTTTTCCTGATGCAACGCTCCCCTGGTAAGAAGGGTACCACTGAGTCACCAATAAATATTTTTTTTATATTATATATGTTATAATTAAAGAAGGAGCCAATTAAATTTTCTTCTCTTATTTCTTTTGGGTGGTGGAGGGGTTCTGGTGGACAGATCTGCTTTATTGTTGTACAAAATCGACCTCTTGTGGACAAAGAGCAAAAATACCACTCAACATATTCTCCATTTTCCTGGATGCTTACATTTATTTACTACTAAACAACATTACAAATGCACAGTATGGGATTTTTTTTTTCTTTTTAAAGCTCCATTCAAGTAAGCATAGTGTAAAATGTCCCCTCTAAAAACAGAGGGTAGAACTTTAATAGCACCACTAGATCAGAGAAAAAAAAAAAAAAAACTAAATATTATAACAAAGACATTCTGCACCAAATAAAATGAATGAACTAGATACATTTGTTAGTGAATCCCTGACTTAAAATAAGTTACTAAATGAAGCTACGAATAAAATTGTAATGCTATGACTTTAACTAAAACCAGCATGAAACCTTCAGTGGAATGAAAAATAAAAATGTTTCTTATTCACACTTTCAAGGCATTTTAATTAGCATTACCAAACACTGGCTAGAAGTAAACCAAGAAAAAGAATTGGGCATCATGCTATTCTCAACCTTTTTTATGGTCAAATGTCCATGGTTTTTATTGAAAAGGCTCAAAGGAGTTTTACTTACCTTCTTTCGCATAAACTACTTGAAATGTGTGAGTTTTTTTTTTTTATCTAACTATGTTTTAAATATCATTGAACTCAACTGATAAATTCATAAACAGCTAGTTTACTTGCCCATTTATTTAAAATAAATAAATAAAAGTTTTGTGACATGAAACAAAACGAATGTTATATGAAGTTATCTGCAATGTTGTGTAAGCTACCAACAAAGCAAGGCAGGTCAAACCTAAGTGCCACTTGTTACACGGTGACATTTAAAATAGGACATAGCTGATTGTGCTAATGTTATCATCCATGTCATCAACTTTTATTTTACTTTTGTGTGCTCAGTGCCGCCCCCAGCTAGCTAGATGCCACCCTAGAAGTGCTAGTAGCCTGTATGCTGCTTTGGCAGACATGCTGAGGGAGATCAGGTTTTTTTCTTTCATCATCAGACTGTTCACTTCTATCTCATGTAAATTACCCTGTCATAGTAGTCTAACCTGTAATACTTCTCATCTATAGATGTAGATATATGGAACAAAGTGTATCCCGTATTGGTTCAATATAGAACAGGTCTTTTACTTCTTCTGTATTTTATGGGGTGGTTGGCAACCCTAAACAGTCAAGTTACTACTACATTTTGATTTAGTAGATGCACAAACACTAAATATGGAGATTGTGTCTTTATTCAAGCATTTATTTGGTTGTTCCACATTAATAATTGTAATTGTAAAATAAAACTCCTGAGATTTCCCAAGTTCCCATAATTCTTACTTAGTACTGTGAAGGCTCTTAGCACTCTGGAAAAGAAATGTCATAGTCATCAGTGGCACCAAATGCTACTCTCATGTCTCCAGGTAACTGTCAAACAGAACTGTATGACATAAAATCATAAAATACTTAACGATACTAAAATAATATTTAGGCAGCAACGTTATTGAAAATACAATTCCCATATTCACAAATCTGGCTCGTTTTTTTGATCTTCAGGAGTTCTTTCATGTTTGCACACAATTCCACTAAACCTCTTTTAAAAAAAAGTGCAGAATATTAATTTTAAAAATTAGCTGAATCAGGCAAATTCACTATGTTTGGGTTGGTTTTAGCTCAACAATTTGAAATTCATTAAGAAATTGATGTTGAGCCTATGATAACCCTCTTGTCCTGAGCTTGTAGTGGAGGGGTTTTGTTTTCCTAGGCATGTATTGATCATCTCATAATACTGAGAAAATAATTCATCCCAACAGTGGCCGTGGCATCTCTCTCTCTCTCTCTCTCTCTCTGAGAGAGAGAGAGAGAGAGAGAGACAATAAGGTGACTATACACTATCAAGTTAATTTCATAGTTATTGTTACATGCCCAGCAAATGTATTGTATCATATGGTGTTTTTTTCTTTTTAGGGTTGGGGTGGTGTTTCATCCCAAACAGAGGTGCTTGTATTTAGCACCGAGCATTCAGGTAAGAAAACATAGTGGTCCGAGCTCTCAGTGTCTCCGTGGTCCCGTTTACACCATTCCTCCTTTTACCTGTGGATCACCTGGTTGTTCAAAAGGCCAGGAAACAGCTCCTCTGTTTCCCCACTTATTGATCCCCCTGAAAAATTAAAACAGACTGTCTTGAATACTTTCTTTTAATGACTAACTTTAATATATACTCTGTCAATGGAGACTGCTTCCAACAATTCCAGTTTAACTGAATTAATGATTAGAGTACAAATATCAGCAAAGTGGTCAGCAGTTCTACTGTGTAAATATAAGGGGCCTTCAACTCAAACTGGGACTTTTGGTTGTGCAGAATAACAAGATTCAGATATGAAACAGAAAAGGAGCTAAAACTCCCTTTATTTCTCTACAAAATCCCCTGTTATGCTAATGCACAGCCTTTCATTATTGCTTGGATACTATCCAGGTAGAAAGATTTCTCAGTATGTCGGTACCATAACCAGACTGCCTGTTTAATGTCTGAAACGCTGACCTCACAGGAACTTGCCCGAACATGTGGAAATGGCTTGCCGAGTTCCTGGAACGTGCAAGTGGTGCTGGTGAATGTCGTGCCAAGCTCCAGGAACTAGGAGCGTCATTCAAGGACATACAGCTTACTTTATGTTTGCACCATTTAAATGTTTTACTGCAGCAAAGAGTCATATTTACTATTATTAGTTTAAAGTCTTATTTAAATGTAAATCAATTTTATGCCTTCATTTATGAGAAATTTAATCAAAAGTCCCAGTTTGACTAGAACACCCTTAAGATCCAAATGAAAGAGATTTGAGATATGTATTTAATACATTATATGGATCAATATTTGATAGGTTTTATACAGTATATACAGTATCAATATTAAACTCAACCAACTTTAGTTTTTTTTTTTTTACTTATTTTTATTTATTCATTTATTTAATTATGTATTTATTTAAATAACGGTCTAATTATCTCACCTATATGGCAGTTGTACATCCATATCCGGTGGCCGTCGTAACGAGTCTTGCATTTTACAATGTTGTTGGTGTAATCAGATTCGGCCACCTCGTAGTTGGGATTAATGACAATCTGTAAAGTTCAGACCAAAAAATTAGTTTCTACTGATAGACATGTAAAGTTTCACCATAGGTATACCTCAACTAGGAAAGACTAGAAAATCACATTGTAGGATTTTTTATGAATTAATTGGTAAATTCCTCTGTAAAATAAGTATTTGCCACCTACAAACAAGCAAGATTTCTGTCTCTCAGAGACCTGTAACTTCTTTTTTAAGAGGCTCCTCTGTCCTCCACTCGTTACCTGTATTAATGGCATTTGTTTGAACTCGTTATCAGTATAAAAGACACCTGTCCACAACCTCAAACAAACAGTCACACTCCAAACTTTATTATGGCCAAGACCAAAGAGCTGTCAAAGAAACACCAGAAACAAAAATTGTAGACCTGCACCAGGCTGCGAAGACTGAATCTGCAATAGGTAAGCAGCTTGGTGTGAAGAAATCCACTGTGGGAGCAATTATTAGAAAATGGAAGACATACAACACTCGATCTGCCTCAATCTAGGGCTCCACGCAAGGTCTCCCCCCGTGGGGTCAAACAGAACTGTGAGCAAAAATCCCAGAACCACACAGGGGAACCTAGTGAATGACCTGCAGAGAGCTGGAACCCAAGTAACAAAGGCTACCATCAGTAACACACTGCGCCGCCAGGGACTCAAATCCTGCAGTGCCAGACGTGTCCCCCTGCTTAAGCCAGTATATGTCCAGGCCTGTCTGAAGTTTGATAGCGAGCATTTGGATGATCCAGAAGAGGGATGCTAAGCTGCATCCAAAAAACCTAATGTGAAGCATGGGGGTGGAAACATCATGCTTTGGGGCTGTTTTTATGCGAAGGGACCAGGACGACTGATCCATGTAAAGGAAAAAATGAATGGGGCCATGGTTTGTGAGATGTTGAGTGAAAACCTCCTTCCATCAGCGAGGGCATTAAAGATGAAACATGGCAGGGTCTTTCAGCATGACAATGATCCGAAACACACCGCCCGGGCAACCAAGGAGTGGCTTTGTAAGAAGCATTTCAAGGTCCTGGAGTGGCCGAGCCAGTCTCCAGATCTCAACCCCATAGAAAATCTTTGGAGGGAGTTGAAAGTCTGTGTTGCCCAGCGACAGACCCAAAACATCACTGTCCTAGAAGAGATCTACATGGAGGAATGAGCCAAAATACTAGCAACAGTGTTTGAAAAACTTGTGAAGACTTACAGAAAACATTTGACCTCTGTCATTATCAACAAAGGGTATATAACAAAGTATTGAGATGAAATTTTGTTATTGACCAAATATTTATTTTCCACCATAATTTGCAAATACATTCTTTAAAAATCCTACAATGTGATATTTTCGTCGTATTCTGGATATATTTTATTTTTTCGTATTTTGTCTCTTATAGTTGAGGTAAACCTATGATGTATATTACAGGCCTTTCTCATCTTTTTAAGTGGGAGAACTTGCACAATTGGTGGCTGACTAAATACCTTTTTGCGCCACTGTATCTATCTTTATCCAAATCTCTCAATTTTCCTCCCAGACTTAAAAGGGCGCTCCTGTCATTGGGACCCTGTGTAGTCAGGAATTATGATGCCCCTGAGGGCAGTAAAATCATTTACACACAGGACAGAGAAAATATTTGCACTGAGTTTAATCATACACAAAACAATGTATAACTAATTATATTCATATAACACTTAAGTGCTAACACACACAATTTGTGAACTGCAGCAGGTATGCAGGAGCCATGGAACAAAGGAAATGTCTGACAGCAGAATATGGGATATACAGGAACAAATAAAACATTTATTATAAATTATAGTATAGAATAGTCCACCAAAGTGGATCAGCCATTTGTTCTGAGGGTGAATTTCCCAAATAATAATAATAATAATAATAATAATAATAATAATAAATTAATTAATTATGTGCATGTATGAGTCTGTATCTCTGTTTCATTCTCTCTCTTGTGCATGTGAGAGAGAGAATGACAATTAGGTTTGTTATAAATTGAATATTCTTATGAATATAAAAAGTGCTACTTTTTGTATGATTAAACTCACTGCAAATATTTTAAGGTCACTATAAATGTTAACATGTATTGACCCTACTCTTTTATTCATACATCTTGTGTTTAACTTTGCAGCGGTCTGAGGATGTGAAGAAGTTTTACGCTCAATGCGTGAAAATTGGCAGTATTTATACATACATATAGAATGATACTATAAATGTCAATGTATGAAATGCGGTCGATACATCTGTCAAATAATGAACCTGCATGCAGCAACTGTGAAACACTGCTTACCTGAAACATATAATCCCCAGGCTTGACATCGGTGATGTCCACCCACTGGCAGTCGATGTCATGTCGGTAAGTGTCCCAGCACCCCACAGTGATGCCCTGCTCGCCAAAGTTGGCACATTCATATTTCTTTTCAATACCTGATTAAAAGACAAGGGTTTAAACAGCCTGCACACATGCATGCCAGGAAACTAGAAGTTATGTGAGGAATGAAACACTAGGGGGTGCTCACAAACCTTCATCGCACTCAGAGTCTTCGAGGCAGAAACTGGCTTTGTGTCCTTCTGCTACTTTTGAGCCATTTAAGCTGAGCAGGTCATAATAAGTAAAGATCTCCATGCTGTGGTAATGTCTGAAAAAAATAGAGCAAAAACAGCACTAAGCCTTTTGGCCATGCCTGGAATTACAGTGTTGTTATATGTATATACTTTTCAAATATATATATATATATATATATAGGTCTTCTTTGGCTGACCTGTGACATTCGTGCCAGACCCAGGCATCTCTACTAGCTTTGGGTTTAAAGTCAGACTGGCCGTTGTTGTGGATCTGGGAGGAGAAGCGCAGTAGGCGTCGGTATAAGTTGGCCGGAGTCGAGCTAGATGTAGAGGCCAGGCAATTCTCCTCATATGCACACTGAAGCATGAACATGGGCCGGTCCTCAATGTACGTTGTCTGTTCCACCACTTGTGGATTCAGCACAAGGTCCGGTGCAGCTGCACCCAGATATGGAGGTGAAAAGTCATTAACAAAACGTATACATTTACTCTAATGAAATGATGGGGTATTCAGGGCATCTTACTCTCGGAGCAGGAGACCCCAGCAGCGTAACGAGCTCCTCCTCTGGGGCAGTTAATGTGCTGTCCATGATGCAGACAGTGAGACAGAGACATCTCAGTACCGGCACAGCGCACGCCGCTCATCACTATGCTGTCAGCGTTCACCTCTCCGGGCCAGTACCAAGTCTCCTACGCACACACACACAGAGCACACAGAGCACACAGAGCACACAAAATCACAGGGATGAGACAAATATCCACATGAGGTCAAAACTCTCTGTAATACACTAATAACCTACATCTACACACTCTGTAACTATAACTATATAATGTACACACACACACCCACACATTTTTGTTGTTGTTGTCATATTATGATAATGATTACATTAATTAAAATATAGTGTAATATTTATACAGCTCTGGAAAAAAATAAGAGACCACTGCAAAATAATCTGTTTCTTATGTTTTTTTTTTCTTTCTTACAAGTGCATGTATGATGAACTGCTGCATGTTCCTGTTACAGGTGCATGTATGACGAAGCGGGGGGTAATCAATCGCAGGGCACACACACATACAGTACACTCATTTATATGATGAACAGTTTTGTTTATTCATTTTTTGCGAACTGAACTGTTGACAATATTTCTCCTGAATTGTAAGTATACGTATTGTTATTTAGAGTGAATATTTGAAGGAAATGACATCATCAGAACAACAAATAATAACCCAAAAACTTTGGTATTTGCAAAGCGTTAACAAATAATTTGTAAACAAATTGTTAATGCTTTGGCTAAATAACATTAAGAAATCAGTATGTGGTGGAATAACCCTGATTTGCAATTACAGTTTTCATGTGTTTTGGCATGCTTTCCACCAGTTTTTCACTTTATTATATGTCTACGGGCCTGTGTCTTTTCTGGCAGGTCACATGACCATATATGAACACAATATAGGTCACTGATGCTAAACTTGCAAGTAAAACAATGTAATGTGACGTGTTAAAGGAGATAAGATAAGTTTCAGACCTCAAGTATGAAGAGCTTCATGAGGCACGAAAAAAATAATTTTTTTAACATCTGTAATTTGGCCACTAGAGGGAGCCTGTTTTACAAGTTTGTAACATCACTGGTCTACGTGCACTTAAAATTAGTCCTGCTAATTTGTATCATGGACATTGCGATGTTTTACTGCAGCAAATGACCTCATTGCAATTTCTATAATTTCAAAAAGTTCTTTAGTTTGTCTTCAACCCAAAAGTATAGGGTAAAACGTTTCGTTGAAGATTACAGCCTCAGTGAAGGAGACGTGGCCTCTAAATCCTCAGAGCCTACTTATTATACTCTGTTGCATTGCTTCATATCAAATCAGGATTTAACTGCATCATAGCCAATTGTACTGACTCTGCTATAAATGCATCTTTAATGAATTATGTAAAATGAATCCCTTGTGGATATAAACAAACATAATCAGCTGCAGACTACTTTTAAGCGTGAAGTCTGTGTAGATGGGTTCCAGATGTGGCCAGATGTTTATATGAAAGGAAGGGCTGGATCCTAATGCTAACATTATGCACAAGATAGCAACAAGTGTCAGAAATTAAATGTGGCTTTTAAATAAAAGTATTGAAGGGAACAAATAGGTTTGTGTCCTGCATGTCTGAATGGTTTATTATAAATGTTAATACGAGGTTATGAATATCTGACTCTTCTGATGTTGAGCAAAAGAATGATGTAATATTATTATAGTAAATCATAGTTATTACACTTTTTTATCCATTCCACTTTTTAAGGCTTTTGGAGCACTCTTGTGTATAAATACAAATCTGGAGAAAATTAAATTGTTTACAACTGTTGCTCTTGCAGTTGTAAAACCATTGAGAACCTCCTCACTGATCATACCTGGAAGGCATGGTTGGCAAAGCCGAGGCCAAGTTGCCTGCATGTTACCATGGCCTCCATGGTGCCCCAGCCATCTCCGCACACTGTGCCCCACACCAGAGAGCCGTTCCTCTCCATCAGCACCTCCACACGGCCTTCGAACGGATTACGGCCTCCGCTCAGACGCAGCTGTGTGCAGAGAAACAGTAGACTGTTCTTAATGGCTGAAAGGAGTAAGGCCAATAACAAGTAGAGGTTCTCCAGAAATGGTCTTCAGAAATGTCTAGGCAGCTCCATTTTACTCAAGCCTGTATGTGCCGACTTATTTAAGGTGCTCACACGCTGCTGGAAGCCCATTGCAGGAATGTTGCAGCGGACTCCAGCATCTTCCTCATGGCTGCAGCCCGCCGAGTCTTTATCCATATTAAAGCTGCATTCAGTGACGGATTTCTCAAACCCTGTGCATTGTACCTCATTCATGTGGACCGGGCCCATTCCTATAACACACATATGCTTATTTTTTAGTATAATTCACCAATATTAATAAACAGCTCAAAACAAAAAATCAAAACCTAATATTAAAATCCATTCCACAAGCAAGATTGTTCTTCACTAATGTAATAATTAAAGCATCTCCTTTGTTTCTTCATCACCAAAAAATAATTTTTAAAGTTACAGCTTTACTAGTGTCTGTTACAAAGGGCTGACATTGGAGACTCCGTCCGTTTGCCGTCCAAAAGTGTTAACAAATGTACAAATGTTAACACAAGGTTATGAATATCTGACAGTTCTGATGCTAAGCAAAACAATGATGAATATTATTATAGTAAATTATAGTTATTATATTTTTGAATAAAAACAAATATCCATTCCTCTTTTCAAGGCTTTCAGAGCACTCCTGTCTGTGCATAAACAAATGACCTTGCAAAATCTGGAAAAAAATGTCTTTGTTTGACATAAGTCAGTACTATAGAAAAAATAATGTATTACAATGAGTGCATTAATATGTACCTGCAGTACTGTTCAAGCGGCTGTTATAGAAAATTAATCAACACATGACATATTGCAATACCAAGTATAGTAAAGATTCCAGTAGATTTAGTCTAATAAAAGAAGTTAGTCGTTGCTGACCTTGACCCAGTTGGCCTCCAGACAGTGCTTCCTTGGCGGTTCCAAAACCGAGCTCTCGACATACCACAGTGGCAGCCACCAGGTTCCAGTGATCATCACAAATGGTGCCCCACTCGCCATTTTTCAGCACCTCCACCCGACCCTCACCGACCACCGCACCCCCTTTCAGACGTACCAATGGCTGCTGAAATACATAATGAAATACAGTACTTATACACTGTTTGCCTTTGACCCAGGCTAGATGCTTTGAGTTTACACCCGTAACCTAAGTAAAGATAAACTTATCTTCATCTAAATTATAATCAATATTAATTAATCAACTAATATTATTGGAAATGAAGCATCAAAAGCATCTCCCACATTATGATGTTTTTGTGTGTGTGTGTGTGTGTGTGTGTGTGTGTTGTTTGTTGCTAAACCATCAACAATGTGCAACATTTTTCTATTATAGTTAATTATTTCCTTCATCTTTAACAGTACATGTAGGTTCTAATTAATATTATCAATATTTTCCCACATGATCCACCCTTTTTATTACATGAACAAATTCAAAAATTATGAATACATTCTTCCAAACTATTAAAATGCTTAGGATAATTCTGCTTTGTTAACATTTTACTACTACTACTACTACTAATAATAATAATAATAAATCAAAATCAGTCAAGAGATGACATACCATCGGTACAAATAACAGAGTTGAATCAGAGGGGCCATTGTTGAGACAATATTAAATGTTTTTCTGCTTTTTTGAAAGCTAAATACACTTTTAATGTCTGCTATAATCTAAAAACGTGAATTAAATCTATTGCTTTAAAATCTAAAGAGGTGGGTCAATAGGACATCCCAAAGTGACCACAGAACTTAAGAGCATGGCAGGCTTCCATCCTGACATCTGGACACGCACAGTTTGGTCGATGAAATCATCCTTTTGAGAAAAAAGTCCTGAGCGAGCAACGTTTGAGTTCGCTCGAACACCATCCCTTATATTAATGTCCGCATAATCATAGAGGTTTGTCTGAAATTGCAGGGTTGAGAACGGTGCCTTGATGTATGGAGCTGAAATAAATGTCCAGCTTAAAATACACGTAAATGATACACTGAGGTAGTGAGGGAAAAGCCTTTGGTTTGGGAGAAAGTTGGCTTGTATGAGGGAGCTATAGGGAGCAGTGAAAGGTGAAATGCAATGTGACATTGAACAGTAAGCAATGAAGTGATACAGTTAAAAAAATAATAAGCACACCAAATAGACACAATCATAGAGTCTAAAAATCACTGCCAGCACTATCAATACTCTCACTCACTCACTCACTCACTCACTCATGAGGCGGTGTAAGGGACTGCCCCTAGAGGGCACTGTGGCTGTTTGTTTTGTAGTTTTGTTAGAAGACCCAGTTTCCCAGAAGGCACCTCGGTCAGGTGGTGACGAAGTTTCACCTGTGCCGAGGTGGCTCATTAGCACTCTTATAAAAAGCTGTTAGCTCTGGGAAACTGGGTCAAGCATTAATATTGTCTAGTGGGCTTTTGTTTTGTTTATGTTTTATTTGAATTCAGTTTGATGTTGTACTGGCTCTGAGGGTTTGTTTTGTGTTGTATGTGATTCTTGTTCTTTTGTTCTAGTCATTCTTGTTTGTTTTGCCCATGTGTACCTAGTGTATTTCACTCTGGTTAATCAATGTGTAAACCCTGTACCTGCTTCTATGTGTGTAAGTGTGAGTGGCTCATAAGAGGTGAGTGAGTGTACGAGGTGCATGGATGTGAGCGTGTGTGTATGTACGAGGTGCATGGATGTGAGCGTGTGTGTATGTACGAGGTGCATGGATGTGAGCGTGTGTGTATGTACGAGGTGCATGGATGTGAGCGTGTGAGCATGTGTGTGTGTACGAGGTGCATGGATGTGAGCATGTGTGTGTGTACGAGGTGCATGGATGTGAGCATGTGTGTGTACGAGGTGCATGGATGTGAGCATGGGTGTGTGTACGAGGTGCATGGATGTGAGCATGGGTGTGTGTACGAGGTGCATGGATGTGAGCATGGGTGTGTGTACGAGGTGCATGGATGTGAGCATGGGTGTGTGTACGAGGTGCATGGATGTGAGCATGGGTGTGTGTACGAGGTGCATGGATGTGAGCGTGGGTGTGTGTACGAGGTGCGTGTGTGTGTGTGTACGAGGTGCATGGATGTGAGCGTGGGTGTGTGTACGAGGTGCATGGATGTGTGTGTGTGTGTGTGTGTGTGTGTGTGTACGAGGTGCATGGATGTGAGAGCGTGAGTCTCGCCCCTAGGAAGCGTGAGTGTGGGTGTCGCACGTAGAAGCAGAGGAGGTCCAATTCTATCTCCAGGAACCTCATTAGGTGTTGAAGTGACTTATTAGTGTCTGTCTGTTAATACAGAACTGGTGTAACATGTAAAAGGTATTGGCGCCTGCACTTTGGCTCATTCAAGAGCCTGTGTGGTCGCACAGAGCTATGTGTATGTTACAGGTGTTGGGACCTGCATGTCAGTCTGTTACTAAACCAACCTAATGTTACATGTTGTGAGTACTAGAGCGTGTATGTCAGAGAGCCAGAGTCACTACCCTGAGCTCAAATTGAGTAGTGATTTCCAGAGTTCCAGTGTGTGACATTCCTTGGACCCCTGTGTGTTTTCTAAACCCCTGAGTGTGACATCTCCAGAGCCAATGTTTTGTTTGTTCAGTTTTTGTGATTACTTTGTTTCAAATAAAAGACTTTACTTTCGAAAACCTCTGCGTTTATGCCCGCCTTCGTCAGCCCACGGCTACACCAACAGCCCGTAACACCAGGTTCATGACAGGCGGGGGTACACACTGAAGGGGGACCAATCCATCGCAGGGCACACACACATTCATTTACATACTACCGGCAATTTTGGGAATGCCAATTAACCTAATCTGCATGTATTTGGACTGTGGGAGGAAACCCACCAAGCATAGGGAGAACATGCAAACTTCATGCTCACCAAGACAAGGCAGAAATTGAACCGGGAACCTGGAGGTACAAGGTGACACTATGCCACCTGTGTGTCTTTAAATCAAATATTTTACAAAAACACAAATTTCAAATCCATAAAAATGTAATCTGAGAAAAGACTGAAAAAATCCTAAAACTGAAGTGTACATACTGTATGATGAGACCTGAAACTTACCTCCTGTCTGAAGGCTTTCCTGTAGCCGGATAATGGGGTTGGAGCGAAGGCTCGGCCTGGTACGCAGCTCACCACCACCGGAATGCCTTGACTGCACGTGTTGTTAGCTAACAGGGAATGTCCCAGGTTACAGCTCGATAGGTGGGCTTCATTTCCTGTGCAGTTCACGGAGTAACCCCAGTATGAGGGGGGCTTCCTACGTGCAAACATTCTGGAGAGGTAAAAGTAATCATTGTTGTTGAAAAAATTAGCAAAAAGGAACAGTGTCTCATAAAGATCAATCCTGTCATGCTGAATAACAAACCTGCCTTTGTCTTGCAAGGTCATATAATTGACTTCAGATGAATCTGTTTTTGTTTTTTTAGGGGGGACTTATTTGAGCTTGGGCAGTGGAATAATTTCAAACAGGCCTTTATGTGTTAGTCTCTGGTTATTTTTCTGTTGGATAAAAAACGTTGTCTGGTTTCGTGAAAAAAAAATGGAATAGAATTACTAAGCAAAATACAAGAATGAGGTGCATAGTTCAAAGAAACTACAACTACAGTACGCTTACATACTGTAGTCCTCATGTTGAGTCAGCTCAATTCAATGTTAAGTGCAAGGCACATTAACCAATAGACATGGAGACACGTGGCCGGAGCCACACATTGAGAAGCTGGAATGCATTTTCTTCACAGAATTAGTTTTCCTTTTACTTTTTACACATGTGTACTGTTTTTTCTTACATTCATTTATTCTGTCCCATTGGAGCCAGACAGAAGCAGCTATTCCCCTTATGCCAAACCTTCAAATAAACAAATTGTCTTCATTTTCACTTATTGACTGAAGTGCGCTTATTCTTGTTTTTTTTTCCAGCATTCTATTAGATCCAAATGCAAAGGCTTGGGAAACTAGACAAGCCGAAATGTCAGCCACGCAACCATATTCTTCCATGCAAACGCTTTTAAATGTACCAGGTTTGTTTTTCTTTTCTTGTTAGTTGGTGTCAGATGCAAGAGATTGTTCCTAATAAACCACTTGGACCTAAATACCATGATGCAAAAGCAGAGCTCAAATATTTAATCTGCAAAATTTCCCTTGGATTTTATGGTCTACTGAAGCCAAATGTTCTTCCAAATATGAGTGTTTAATAAAATAACTCTGTCTCATGCGTTGAGGTGTTGCAGCAGGCACGACTCAGGCCACATTTGTTTCTCATTTAGCCCCTGAGCAGAGGAATGTCCTGGACTGGACTCCATCCAAAGCAGCCTGTGTTAAAAACAAACTCAACGGAGACATCGACCTACTTGCACAAAATAAAATACTGGCAGAACAAGTTGCTTCGATGGCCTGCTCATCGTTGAATTACACACAGATGGAAACTAAATTATTCAGCTGATTAAAAACAACCTACAGCCACTAAAAAGACACTTTGGTACTGTAAACATTTAATATATCTTAGCAAGTGACCCTCAACTAATTCTGATTATAAGTAAATGCCAACACTAAGTTTCTGGGCCAGAAGTATAATAAATGTATGATGATTTACTGGTCAGACATTGTAGAGCAGGTTTCCACATGGTGCTCTCGGAGATTTATAAGACACTGGGCAGCCATGCATCATGGAATGTACCAAAAACAGCCATTTATAATTTCCTTCCAAATAACATAAAAATACTGAGCAGGGCTGACATACAAATATTTGTGACTTTTCTTCAGATTTTTCAAGGCTGGGTAAACTAAAACAACCTTTTTCTAGTGATGTGCAAAGGAAGGTCAATTTTGATTTATGCATCGGGTTATTAAATAAAGCTAAATTGCTATAGAAATGCATTAGACAGATGGTTGCATGGTCAAGGAGAGATAGTGGAAATGTGAAATGACATTCTTCAAGTGGCCTGCATGATTTGCTTGCACAGGAATATTTTAAAAAATAACATTGAGAACTGAAAAAGTACACTGACCTGTATACACGCGTGTTGAATTTCTTTTCAGTTGGGAAGCCAAACATGCCACAGATCACCCTGCTGTTCATGGGACGCCACTCCTCATCGCAGATCTGCATCCATTTGCCACCATCTTTGACCTCCACGTAACCCTCAGTTACAGGGATTCGCTTTCTGTAGGAGGACAGAACCGGCTTGATGCGTACATCCTCCACCTGGATGGTCAAATGCTGAAAATAGAAAGATAAAACTGACAAGATTACAAATAACAAATTGTAGATGATCTTGGCCAGTACTGTAGTTTCATGTATTTGAACTTTTTTCCCTAGTGAACAAAACTCTTCCTGGCACAAAATAATTTCCTGATTAATGCAAAGATTGCATATCACAACTAGAAAACTCCTGTTCCTGCCAGTTTAATGCAGAATTATATGCTTTGTTATGTTGTAACAAGCCACTGGCAGTAGGACTCCTCATATGAGACAATGCCAACAATGTGAACCATTTAGCGGATAACATTTCATAGCAATGCACATTAAGAATGTGATGAGACAGCAAATGGATGGGAGTAAGAAAAGGGCTGTAGACTCAATTTTAGGATAAGCCTCAGTAAGTTGCAATGTAAACAGAACTGGGTAATTTATTCTATTTTCTTAACAAAAAAAACTAAAATTAAAAAAAACATTGGCCCATCAATGCTAGGATAGGCTACCAGGTTAAGCATGACACACTGACTACCTACATCATGAGAAAAAGCGCAATAAAGCTCTTTTCAATAAACCTGCCAGGAGCTCTGGGAGGACCGTGACAAATAAAAAAAAGTAGGATTCAAATATCATAAGAAAAACATAACAGTGTTGCTGGTTTAAGGAGATTAAGGAGATTATACAGTGCACTACTCAACCTTCACAACATGTAACGGCACTACTTTACTCAGTAAAATTAGTAGCCTTGTTTGAAACTGGAAAACATTTAGCAGATAAATGTTAGCAAAGAATAAATCCTTTAAAACCCTTAAAACACTACCTATGACACCAGTGTGCATGGTTAGCTAATTAGTATTGAGTATATAAAAACTGAATAATTTTCTGTGAAACGATGTTAAGTTAACGATGCAGAAGTTTATCTGCATTCCTTCGTTTACTGTTTAAGAACTTTGGGAGACTCCACAATTAGCTATGCTCAGCAGAAAAAAAGGCCTTAAGCCTCCCACAGCTTGACCTCGACTTGACCACACACACACACACACACACACACACCACCTACACATCCATCTGGAAAAAGTATAATGACCTTTCTGAAGCTTAGCAAACTTTTTCCTTACCATAGTGAGTGAAATGAACCTGTCACTCTTTGCTGAGGGAGACGGCAAACAGAAAGCACAATAATCTTAAATATAAAGCTGTGAGAACATCATTTCTGCCTATTAAGCCTGGTTTACCATATGACACAGTCATGTTAAGTACATTATTCTGACTGGTCAGAAGGAGTTTCTATACTAGCAGGTACTCCTGCAGCAACTGCCAGGAAGCTGCAGATCAGACGTTTACATTAACTCACACATTTTAATGCATTATCACAACTTACATAGCATTTCCATTTTCATACTATAAGCCCTAAATTTCACTAGTGTACAGTAGGTCAAATTATATTCAAATTGCCCCATTACAGTCTTAACACTGCTGTTTATCAGGAAAGAGTCATATATGCATTTTGGTTAACTTTTGGAAACAAGCTTCTTGAAGGCCTGCGATTGGTCATAATCCTCCAAGACTTCTCCAGTAAAACATCTGAGACTGATTAGCATATAGGACAAGTCACTATGTGGAACTAGCCATTCATGACAGTACTAAAGAGAGTTCAAGAACAGTTAGTTAGAATAGATCGCCCAAAATTTCAATTGATGCTTCAATGCACACATGAACATCAGCTAATTACCATGCTTCTGAAAAAGTTTTTTTTTTTTTTTTTTTGCAAGGCCACTCATCCCAAATTTTAGACTCAGATATATTTTTGTCTGAAACATGAGCAAAGTGAAGTGAGTTTTTCCAAAGAAAAAAAATCTAAACTCCACTTTGTGGTCAATAACCAAGGAATAAAATATAGGATCTGTTTCAGTGCAATGGCATGAAACCAACACGTCTTCCTTTACAGGACCGTTTTTAGGACAAACCAGTAGATGAAGCAATTAACTAAGGATTACATCCCATACAGTATATCTTTGAATATTAGTTTACATGTAATACACGTTCACTATCTATCTTTCTACACCGCCTGGTATAAAAAAGCTTCTTTTGCTGGGTGAAATTATTGGCCTACACAAAAAAACATAATATTAAAATGAATGGAATTAGGTTAAGAACTGTCCAATGCATTACTAAATCTGGAAATGGTAGGGCTGAACTGTCAACTTTGTGGAAGAAATGTAGTGCATCCTAACGGTAAAACAGTATAAACCAGACCTATATTTAGTAGTGAAAGTAAGAGCATATCCACATGCACAATACACTGAGAACTCACAGGATTGGGGCTAAACAGCTGTGTGTTCATTAAAAAAAAAAGAAAAGCCTCTTAGTGAGAGTGGAAAAAGGGTAATATGGTCAGATGAGTCCAGACTGACCCTAGTCCAGAGATATTTAATCATCTTGCTAAGAAGAAAAGCACATGAAGCGCCTAGTGAAGCACCCATCATGCCTAGTGCCCACTGTTCAAGCCTCTGTAGGCAGGGCTATGATCAGGTCTCCAGTGTTCAGGTCTAAGATCAGCAACACTATGTGGCACTTAAAGGAATTTAGCTGATAATCTAAATGTACTGAATGACCAGGTTATCGCATCAATGCATTTTTTTGTCTTTGATAGCATGGCATATTCCCAGATTCAAATTGTGTAAGAGTGGTTCTAGGAGCATGAGGAAATATTTTCACACAGAGTGTGCAACCATTTTTGCCCCTGGCAATGTATCATTAAAAGCATGAATACAGTAAAATAAAAATATCCATATACAAAATAATAGCAACACGCACTTTAACGTGCTGTACTTACAGTAGGCTGAGCAATATGATGTGGTATTATCAATATCATGAAACATTAAAATTTCTTTTCAACATCCTTTTCAGCAGTCAATTTGTACAGTACCTGCTTCTGAATCTTTTGTAAAATGGCTACAATAAACAAATTAATAACAAAATTTTTACTAATACTTCATCACATTTTAAACTTGGTTGCAAAAATACTTATTATTATTATTCATAGTGTATGGTAAGCATGTGAGGAGATAGCCTATACAGTAGTGGTTACCTTTGGACTATATTTCCTAACAAAAGGCTTTATAATTAAAGCTGACGGATGTTCCATACTCTTGCCAACATATGATTAACATGAAGGGAGTACATTTAATGTGCAAAGAGTGCTGGTATTGAGAATGCACATGAATACCAGGTGTACTCAGACCATCCATTATCCAGATAGTGATATTCAGATAAAGACTGAATGTTAAGGCAAGACATAAATGTGGTCAAAAGGCCAATATAACAAAGCACAGTGGAATTTTTTAGCAAATTAGCAATAGAGTGATAGTGTGTGCATGTGAAACGATTTAATATAAGCATGCTGCCAAAACATTTTTCCAAACAAGAAAAGGCCATACCGAGTTCTCATGTATTGTGAACTGTGTGTTATTTCTGAGGTTAGAAAAAAGAGTAAACTGCTGAAATGTGGCTGGTCTCGATAAACTCTTAAACACACACACACACACCAGACGCTGTTTGTTGCTCAATTTCATGTCACTTTCAAGCTCATGTTAAAACAACATTACAAGGAGGTAGTGTCAGTTACAACATATTACCAGAAAAATGAGCTTCAGTAACTTTCCTAAACACATGTGGCTTGATTCTGCAGATGGAGATGTGTATATGTGTGTGTTAGGGGATTGTTCACCAGCTGGAAGATCAATTTGCAAGAACATGTCTGTCTTTTTTTCTTTCTGAAAGAAATAAAGCCCCCTCAGGCTCACCAATCTGGAGAAGGAGGCAAAGGCTCAAGCGGTGAACCTGTTTCTTCAGCATGTCAAAAAAAATATCAGTCAGGGAAAGAGAGACTAAAAAAAAAATGTATGGAATACATGTATTTGTCATGTCCAAATAGAGCAAAAGAGACAAATGGACAAAACACATGAAAAAGGAGTACTACTACAGTAGGAGTAAAAAGAATCTGGTTTTCATTCTGCACTTTTTCTACTTTGCTGGAGTACATATAGCTTCTTAGGAATAAAAATCAGAAGTGTCCATAGTGCAGAAAAACCCTTTCCCAGACTCAGTACTTAGATCAGTTCACTGGACCAGAAAGGTAGTCTGATAAGGACAGACTTCCTTATTCTTTGAGTTGTTTCAGATTGGAAAATCATTGGCGATCTCAAATTGGTTGTTAAGAACAATATTGATTTGTGATTGGTGACTGGGGACAATGGAAACTAGTCATTTGTTTTTGGGAATGGTGGTGATCCGTAACTGGTCATTGGAAGCAATGGAAATCAGTGACTGGTCATTGGGAACAATGATGGTGATGAGTAACTGGTTATTGTGTCCAAATCTAGAAGTTTGTAAGTTTGTGTTTTTAGCTTGCCTATCTGGGGAACCCATGAGGGTTTTATGTCTAACAGAAAATTTAAAATTTCTGTTAGACATAAAATTTAAATTTAAATTTAAAAACAGGAAAGCTTCTGGATAGAAACCCCTGAGAAACTCTGAAGCATCTAAAGAATCAAAAAAATATTTTGGGCACCATTTTTTGAGTCGAGTTTCAAAAGGGTTTTAGAATTAAAATGACAATCAAGCTCATTCACCAAAAAAAAAAAAATTTTTTTTTTTAAAAACTGTCTTTGAGCTGAAATAAGAACCTGTAAATGCCATGTTGGACCACTGATCTTATCTGTTGTGTTTGGACTGTTCCATGGTGTGGGATACAGTGAAAAGCATGTTGGTTTTCATCTCTTGAAGGCTGAATGACGTTTTCTAACGCATCTTGTTTCACAAGCCTTACAGTGGAGCAGTAGTGTGGTTGCAAACACAGCCTCAGTCTTCCTTGAGTGCTTATTAGGCTTTCAACATGTGTTATCAATAGAATAGCATGAATGATATTCTAAACATCTTTGACATTCTGAGGAGTCCACATGGCCTTCAACATCATCTGGCTAACTATGGCAAAAAATGTGTCCTCCAAGTCTCCAGTTGCAAAAGATCTGATCATGTTTTTCTACAGATGTTAAAGCAAGGATAAAAATGTTTTAACAGCACTCGCTCGTAGCAGCTGATTTCCTACATAAAATTAACCGCATTATTTAAACAGGTGGTGACACTCTGTTGAAGCAAACAGATCACATCATCTGGCAAAAAATAAGTAATCTGCACCACCAGAAACACTCATGGACTATTATCACCTTTTTTTGTTAATACAGTAGACAGTTTTCGAAGAGCAGTTTCAGGCAGAATTTCTCAGGCTTGGCATCTAGAAGTAGTAACAAATGCAATTTAAAAAAGATCAAATCATGAGTAAAATGTCGATCTGAAAATATAGCAATATACTGTAATAATGTTAGTGCCTAAACATACTGTAAATCCAGGCAAGTAAGGATAAAATTAAGACATGACATAGCTTTTTGAGTAGAAAGAAATTGTGTAAAAAGAGCTAAAATAATAGTCACATGTGGTTTTGCAGGCTGATTTTAAGGCTTCATTAAGGCAAGCGCAAGATGTTGCACATATGGTTTTTGTATGATGTCATGATACTTAATTAACACATGACATATAGACTCCTGCAGGCAGTTAATCTCCATTTGAGATGTCATTGTAATGTCTAAGCCAAAAAATATTAAGTGACCTTTCAAGTTTGAAGGATTAAGAGAAATACTCTGGGATCTGATTATAACCCCCCACCCATAAAACCAAGAGGCATGAACAGGCAAATGTACAGTGAAATTCCACCATGAAACAGTTTTTTATATTGAAATACAGTATATTTTACTTTGTGTTGGGTTTTCGTTATTTTAACGGCAAATGTTTAAAGGAGAGCAAATGTTTCTTCCTCCCCTTATAATTTTCCAGCAATGTTTAAAGTCATATTAATGAAACATCTAATTTTGAGCTAGAAAGTGGTAATAACATTTGTTGTTTGAACCTCATGTTAATGATAAAGCAAGTATTCCTTGAAATTGCTCCTTATTTTGATGTCTTACCATGAGAAACGTTCATCATACACAGATCCTGAGATAAAAATGCACACCAAGACAGCATAATTGAGTCCAAGACCAGACTTAACCTGAATCCAGAGTGCAAAGCCAGACACATACTGTACAGTACACAGCTGTGAGTTAGCAGCTCACCTCAGGGTAATCTTTGTGTAGTGATCCAAAATCAGACAGATCCAAGATCAGACAGTTTCAGACAATTTCCACACTCACATGCAGACACATTTAAAATGGAAAAAAAAATATCCTGAAACAGTTCATTATATATGACTTGGGGGTTGTGTGGAGGAGTTTGGGAACATATGAGTCACTATTTGGAACAGAACAACAGGATCTGCAGTGCTTCTCCTGCTGGGATAACACTGTCTCTGAGCTGCAGATAAAGAAGTAGATTTGTTTTAAATAAACTTTCCCTTTATAAAGGCTAATGAGTTCTGCGGGGCGTGTGTGTGTGTGTGTGTGTGGATGCGTTTGGGGGGGTAGGTGGAGGGTTTATCCAGTATGGGATAAACCTTATGCAGAAAACCTGCTAACTGTTTTGTTATGTAATTTTGTTATTTTCAGTTCCTGGCTGTGTAAACTTGAGCTAAATAGTGGAAAAGCCAAGAAGGAAGTCTATACAGGCATAACAGGGTTTCAGTGCTACATACACGTTGCATTTATCACTGCTAAGTATTAGGTTAGAGCTTTTTTTTTACAAGCTAGCTATGATTTGATAAATTGTTAATAGTTGTTCGTTAGCTTAAGCTAATATTCTTGCAAAATTCCGTCTTGTAAAAGGCAATAGCTTACCATTAGTATCTGATCACCTTTTTTTCTTTATTTTTATATTTTAAATAAATTGAATATGCCTTTCTATTTTAACCTGAGTGATAACTCTGAAGCTTAATTTAAAACTATGCATACAGTATGTGCAGCACGGTGGATTAGCAGTTAGTCAGCAAGGAAGTGTGTTTAGCCAAAACCCTTTTCCACACAAACACAGACTGCTCGCTCATCAGTGTTGCACAAAGCTATCCTAGAAATGTCACAAGAGAATCACACAAACTCTAGAACACTATGCAACAGCAGAGTTAATGTTTTGGACTCAAGATGTAAACTTTGGATGGGGAAATATTTCCACAGTCTTGAGTACTTGGTCTTAAGTAATCAATAATGCTGCTATGAAATAATGCTACTGTAACATGCAGTAGAACTTGTAACAAGGTACACTTGAAGAATACTTTTTTAAAATACTTAATGACCATTTCTTCACTTTTGATTCCTGAACATGCTGGGATTATTTCTCGCTAGCAGCATGTTATGCTAATTCCGTTCCACTTTACATGTGGTCTGTTGTTATGGCTGACCTCGTTTCCTCTTAACCACTGTTATATGTGGTCTACTGCCAGACGCGGTAAAAAAGTTACTTTTTCCCCCTTTGGCTCAGTTGGTGGCTTGAATTGAATCTGACTAGATTCCGAGGTCTGAGGGCCAGATGTCTAGACGGTCTCTTCTGGAGTGCAAACAAACAAACAACCAAACAAAAACAATGCTGCATTTTAATTCTATTATTTGCTTTCTTTTTTTTTTCTTTTGAAGAATGAATGATATACCAGTGGTATCAAGGACATGTTCTGCAGAATTTAAAACCCAATATTCCTCCTGCAATAAACAATTTCCAGTTCAAAGCTTAAATAGCACCTAAAACCTTGACATATTTACTAGTTAGAATAAAGTTACCTCATTGTGCAATCCTCGTCGATCAAAATTTACTTCTTTCTCTAACAAAAGAAGCTAAATGCAGTGGTTAGAAAAGAAAAAAAATTGTTGTCATAAACTCTAGTGTAGTGCAACTGAAATGCAGTGGTCAGCAAACTTGGCTATGACCTAACATTCATAGGTTTCATCCAGTTTCTAATGTTCTTCTAGTGCTTACCCAGAATACTTGGGAATGCAGAGTAACTGTTTCCTCTACCAAGCTGAAAGAAATAAAGACTCAGCAAAGAAATGTGTGCTCACATCTAAGTTGTTGGAGACCGGATTGAGGAACCTGAATCCTGGGATCCTCTTGTCACTACAGACAACTCCAACATCTTCTGAGTGTTTGCAGTCAGACACACCAATGCCATTAGACTCGCACTGTGCTAGGGTGCTCTCCTTACCGGTGCAGTGGACATTATCGAACCAGACGCGGCCTGAAACAAAACAGCAAATCAGTCAGAATGCTTTCCCATTTGTTGGCCAAATTCTGAAATTGGTACTGACATTTGTCAATGTGTGGTCACAAAAACATGAAACCTAAATAAAACAAAATCGCCCACTTAGTCATGAGCTATAACAGTATACCTTCTCCTTTTCCGTATTTGGCAGAAGGCGACCAGGAGATAGCTTTGGTGTATCCAAGCTCTCTGCACACCACTTGAGCTGCATGATGGTTGAAGTCATCGTCGCAAACGGTCCCCCACTGCCCATCATAATAAACCTCGACCCGTCCCTCATTGTGCTTTCGTTTCTCTCCAGCTAAACGTAACTGGATCCTGGGCACATCGGTGGGAATCTTTAGAGGGGTGTAGTGATCTTGCTCAGAGTCAGGGTAACCATATGGGTAACCTAAATACTCATATTGTGCTTGGCACAGGCTCAATATGCATGCTAATACCGGCAGGTGCCACTGCAGAGACCAGGGTGCTGGCATTGTAGAGTCTGTCCAGCAAGTCTAAAAAGAAATAGAGAATAAAAAATGTGTGTTAGTGTAATTGTATCAAGGGAGGGTCTAAGAGGAACAATAACAAAACAAGCTAGTTTTAAACTGTTTTCTTGGCTTTTTGAAGCATGCTTCACTAATGAAGAAGGACAGAAATGTTAATAAAATATATAAACAACGCACATTGAATTCAAAGCTGAGGACTTTCATAATTCCTATCAACAGCAACAGATTAGATTATTTGGACAGGAAAGTCATTTTAGATAAATGTCTATTAAATTGAAATTTCCAAAGCGTTAAATAACAAGAAAAACATAAAAATGTCAAGAACGTCCTTTTTTCACTCCACAGCCTTTTAGTACATGTCGGATAAAGACAGGAAATTTGATTAGTTGTTTTTCTTTCCTTACTTAAGATTTTTTTGTTTGTTTTCCTTCAAAATCTAAATAAACACCTTATACAGTACACACAGTATGTTAAAGCCATTTACATGCATCTGTAAAGTACCTATACCTAAACTGTCTAACCCTGTCAAAAGCCAGGAGTTTTACGTGGCTCAAATGCAGATGTGGCAGCCTCAATCCTCAAGAACCCCTGAAGAATTAGTCAAACTTTCCATCTCTACACTGTAAGGCCTTGCTCAGGCAGAGCGCAGTGAGGCAGTTATTACACAAGGTTTTAAAAATGTACACGTTACAACATGGTTGGAAAAGAAAACCAGTAACAATACCATGGCCTGTAGTTCAGCGCATATGTGTGTTTTTTTATTTTTATTCCTGATGCATTTAACAGCATATGTTCGGATGTATGAGGAAATGCTCATGCTGAGCTAGTGCATCCCTTGTTATGTGGGTGGGTTACACAGACACATCATTGCACAAAATTTGAAAAATATTTAGCATTCTTTAGTGGAGGAAACCGCTGGAAATTACATTAGTGGTGATTCTGAGAAGTGTAAGGAACAATGACAAAGAAAAATACATTCATTTGCTGATGTTAACCTGAGCACTGCTACTTTACATACTAAATATTTTTGTTTCACACAGATTTTCCAGATGTTTCTGTATTTAGACTATAGTAATGCAACTACACTATAATTATACATGGTGTTTTAAGCTGTTACATTTCACACTTTGTCTACATATGACTGTCTGAACATTTTTGCCCCCATATGCCTCTGACCACCATGAAGGAGGATTCCAAGACCACCACAAAGGTCAAGGGTCATAGAAGTACAAACAGCAGTGCCTTACGGTCATGCATCATGGATGATGTTTATTTGAACAGTAATAGTACATTGCGGGCGGCACGGTGGTGTAGTGGTTAGCACTGTCGCCTTGCATCTCCAGGGTCTGGGTTCGATTCCCCGGCCAGGCTCGATTCCCGTCTCTGTGTGCATGGAGTTTGCATGTTCTCCCCGTGCTTGGTGGGTTTCCTCCGGGTACTCCGGTTTCCTCCCATAGTCCAAAGACATGCAGATTAGGCTAATTGGTGTTCCTAAAATTGCCCGTAGTGTGTGATTGGGTGTGTGAGTGTGTGTATGTGTGTGTGCCCTGCGATGGATTGGCACCCTGTCCAGGGTGTACCCTGCCTTGTGCCCGAAAGCCTCCTGGGATAGGCTCCAGGCCCCCCGCGACCCTGATCACAGGATAAAGCGGTATAGAAGATGAATGAATGAATGAAGGATAGTACATTGCTAGAGTAACAGCTCATTTATGCTAACAATGGCAATAAACACATTAGAATATACTGTATGCCACATCTTGAAACTTTCCCTAAAATGACCATCACACTGACACTGGAGACTCCTTCCTTAAATATTCCTATAAGATAATAGGCGTGCATATCGTAACCTAGAGGTACATGGTCTAGACTGTATAAACTAAATATTGAACTGTTTTCTTAATATTCTCTCTCTCTCTCTACATACATACATACATACATACATACATACATACATACAGTACATACACACACATATATGTATGTACTGTATGTATGTATGTATGTATGTATGTGGAGAGAGAGAGAGAGAGAGAGAGAGAGAGAGAGAGAGAGAGAGAGAATATTAAGAAAACAATTCAATATTTAGTTTAAACATGTGTGTGTGTGTGTTTTAATTAGTTTTCTTTTTTTTACATTTCTAAGGCTATATTAGAAGGCTCACAATATAGTCAGAATATGACAATATGGGATTTTTATCCATAACTTCTAGTCCTGATAGTTATCTTTTCTGGTGACATCATCTTTTTTTAACTGCAGTTTAAAAAACTTAGAATCACTCTATGCATGTTGTCGTTTGCATTATCTTGTCCATAAACAGCAATAAAACAAACATCATTGTAAAACTTAAACTGAACATTTTGTTAAACTCACCCTTCTGTGTCCGATGTGGCTTCAGTCTCCTCTCATCTGTTTCCCAAAACTCCCTCAACTTTTGTCTGCAGTCCAGCCCGAGTCTTAGGGTTGCCAGATTGAAATAATTTAGTTTATTCATTTGGGCCTTGTTTCAGTTTCCCTTAAGCAGTGGTTCCCAACACTGGTTCTGGAGGACCGATCCACCGATTTCAATTCAGAAAAAAAGCTGTTATTTAGCTGACTATTTAAATCAGGAATGCTGGGAGATGGAAAGAAAGAAAACAGAAAAATCTGAAGCGCAGGGGGTCCTCCAGGACCAGGGTTGGGAACCACTGCTCTTAAGCATACCCTCATGACTTACATTCATGATCCAAAAGTGTTTAGAGTAAAGGTGTATATGTGTGATGCTGAACAAGATAAAGGCAAAGAAATAAAACTGTTCTATTGGTCAGATTATTATGAGACAATGATAAACAAAAAAAAGATGATTCATGCATATTACTTGTTAGGTGTACAGTGGTAAAAACAGGCTGTAAAAAAGACCTTTTTCTGTCCATTAGCATTTTTTTTCAGTTTCAACATCACTACTGCATTTGTAGCTGATCCATGAATTAGATATAATTCTATCCTGTTCTCCAATTGCTGGCTTTTAGATCATAATCAAAGCAGAAATGTGTAAATTTCTGATACTGCTAGAACTATTTTTTAAGCTTGTTAGCTTCAACAGAAAGCCAAAAGAGAACCTGATGAGAGAACTATAACATAAGCTGCTATAATGGAAGTGATAACGGGAGGCAGGCTTGCTTCAACAATGTTTCATGCCATTTGATGTGACTTGAAATGGATACAAGCATGACATTGTTTATTAATAATTAAAAGTGTACAGTTGTTGATAAATTGCTGTGGTGAAAACTTTAAAGGTGAACTTTAAAGTGATGAGAGTAAATCTGATTCATAACCTCACCCATCATGCTTTATTTCTTTATCAATAATTATTATTAACATTATTAATTAAATTGTGAATATTAAGACTTGCAAATACAGCGTACACTTTTAAATTGTTAAGATATTTTCTGAAATGGCCTATAAAGCACAATATTTCCCAAGATGAACCACATTTGAGCTGATTTAAGTCTGGTACTGAATTATGTTTCATCGAACAATCACAACATAATCTGCAATGATATACGGTCTAGATGTGGCGTTGAGATACATCTGGCAACCATAACGAGTCACGCCTGCTTGTACAGCACAGACATCCCGCTGGGATGCTCTGTCGGTCGGTCTCTGAAATTCCACCAAGCAGCGTGGAAACGTGGAAAACGTGCAGCGGGGAGTGCCAGCAAAGAACGCCCATAGTTTAGGAAAAGTTTAGACCGTGCGGGTGCTCACGTGCTTGCGCTCTAATAAGAGACATGTGATGTGCGGGTCAGGATGGAGGTTCTCCAGCACCAGGGTTCGGGAGCCAGCATACTAGTACTAGTACTAGAACATACATCATCTTTTCACTAAACGGAGGCACGCGCACCAAAGCAACTCACTTCTTACTAGGACGCATGCTGCCACCGCGTGGATAATCACGTGCATGTATTAAACACCTGGAAGTCATCGTTATTGTCAGCTTTTTTTTTTTTTAATCTCAAGCACATAGATAGGGTAATTTACCGTTGTCTTTAGGAAAGAGACATGCTAATGAGTTCTTATTGAACTGCAAAGCAACACGTTTACAACTACAGGTCCTTCTAAAAAAATTAGCATATTGTGATAAAGTTCATTATTTTCTGTAATGTACTGATAACCATATATTTTAGATTCATTACACACAACTGAAGTAGTTCAAGCCTTTTGTTGTTTTAATATTGATGATTGTGGCATACAGCTCATGAAAACCCAAAATCCCTATCTCAAAAAATTAGCATATCATGAAAAGGTTCTCTAAACGAGCTATTAACCTAATCATCTGAATCAACTAATTAACTCTAAACACCTGCAAAAGATTCCTGAGGCTTTTAAAAACTCCCAGCCTGGTTCATTACTGTAAAGTTTTTCTTAAAGTTTTGTAGTAGAAGAGGCGAGTTGCTCGGACTGTCCACTGTGCTTCGGTAAGTTTTTCTGACGCCAAGAGAAACTCAGTCAAACACACACACACGTTGTCTGTCAGAAAGGTCTCTGTTTATTAACAGCAAAAGATGGGGTTTATATATATTTGACCAAACGCCTGGGCTATAGACATATGTTACTACAAAGAGCATGAACCATTGTAAATGTCCTGGTGAGATCCTGAAGAATCAAAGGAGAGGAAGATAGAGGTGTCCGTCCAGAGACAGATCACAAGATGTTGGCTCGAGTTTGGGGGAGAGGGGGAAGGAGACAGAGGGAGACAGAGAGAGAGAGACATAAAGAGAGTATGGGAAGGTGAGCGTGGGAGCGTTCACACCTTTAAGAACAGATGCAAGAGGAGACAGGAAGATAGCAGCAGGAAAGATTTAACACGTTAATATCAAATCTATGAGGAAGAGAACAAGAGAGTAGAAATAACTCCTTTATATATAAAATAATTCTAACAATTACTCAAAACCGCAATCATGGGTAAGACTGCCCAGAGTTCCCAGAGTGCTGTATCAAGGCACTGCAGTGGGAAGTCTGTGGGAAGGAAAAAGTGTGGCAGAAAACGCTGCACAACGAGAAGAGGTGACCGGGCCCTGAGGAAAATTGTGGAGAAGGACCAATTCCAGACCTTGGGGGACCTGCGGAAGCAGTGGAGTAGAAACATCCAGAGTACAGGCGTGTACAGGAAATGGGCTACAGGTGCCGCATTCCCCAGGTCAAGCCACTTTTGAACCAGAAACAGCGGCAGAAGGGCCTGACCTGGGCTACAAAGAAGCAGCACTGGACTGTTGCTCAGTGGTCCAAAGTACTTTTTTCGGATGAAAGCAAATTTTGCATGTCAATCGGAAATCAAGGTGCCAGAGTCTGGAGGAAGACTGGGGAGAGGGAAATGCCAAAATGCCTGAAGTCCAGTATCAAGTACCAACAGTCAGTGATGGTCTGGGGTGCCATGTCAGCTGCTGGTGTTGGTCCACTGTGTTTTATCAAGGGCAGGGTCAATGCAGCTAGCTATCAGGAGATTTTGGAGCACTTCATGCTTCCATCTGCTGAAAAGCTTTATGGAGATGAAGATTTCATTTTTCAGCACGACCTGGCACCTGCTCACAGTGCCAAAACCACTGGTAAATGGTTTACTGACCATGGTATTACTGTGCTCAATTGGCCTGCCAACTCTCCTGACCTGAACCCCATAGAGGATCTGTGGGATATTGTGAAGAGAAAGTTGAGAGACACAAGACCCAACACTCTGGATGAGCTTAAGGCCGCTATCGAAGCATCCTGGGCCTCCACATCACCTCAGCAGTGCCACAGGCTGATTGCCTCCATGCCACGCCGCATTGAAGCAGTCATTTCTGCAAAAGGAATCCCAACCAAGTATTGAGTGCATAACTGAACATAACTATTTGAAGGATGACTTTTTTTTGTATTAAAAGCACTTTTCTTTTATTGGTCGGATGAAATATGCTAATTTTTTGAGATAGGGATTTTGGGTTTTCATGAGCTGTATGCCACAATCGTCAATATTAAAACAATAAAAGGCTTGAACTACTGTACTTCAGTTACGTGTAATGAATCTAAAATATATGAAAGTCTAATGTTTATCAGTACATTACAGAAAATAATGAACTTTATCACAATATGCAAATTTTTTGTGAAGGACCTGTATGTTGCCTACAAGGCTGCTGAACACACCTTTAATCACAAATCTGATCAACGCAAATTAAGAAAAATCATGTCGTTTCATGTCTTTGTTTTGTTCCTTCTGAGTACTTTTTTAATGTTTATACTTATCTACATTGGTCAGAATTCACTCTTTCGATGATAACTTTACGTTTCATACATTTAAACATCAAACAAAATTTCTGTCTGTACAGTATGTCTGTCTGTCTGCGTTGACCCTAGCGATATACAACTAGAATTCCAGAAAAGTTGGGATGTATTTCAAATATAAAATGAAAACGTTTAACTATGTTTAAACAGTTATTTTACACTTTTATCTACTAAATCATTTCAAAAATGACATCTGCTACAGGTCTCAAAATCGTTGGGATGGGGGCAATAAAGGTCTGAAAAAGCATGGAATTTTGAAAAGATTCAGTTGGGAGAACATCTTGTAACAGGTCTGTAACATGATTAGCTATAAAAGAAATGTCTTAGAGAACCAGAGTCTCTCAAAAGTAAAGATGGGCAGACCCTCTCCAATCTGTGAAAGAGTGCATAAAAAGAATACTTTAAAAACAATGTTCCTCAACCTCAAACTGCATAGGCTTTGCAAATCTCGTCATATACAGTGTGAAACATCACCATAAGATTCAGAGAAACTGGAAAAATCTCTGTGCGTAAGAGACAAGGCTGAAGACCTTTGTTGGATTATTGTGCTTATTTTTAGGATTAACTTTTTAACTACTTCAACAAACTCTTCACCTGTAAACGACGGCTAGTTTTATAAATGACCTCTCGCTTCCAAGGTGGTCGCGGCTCACTTTGGGAAACATTAGCTTAAATTACCGCATGCACAGGGGAAAAATGTGCATATGTAAAAGCCCTGAAAAGGGAGGTATTTGTGTAAAAGATGAATGGACACAGCTTTCCTCAGTTCATATGTGTAAATTATGACTGGTTTATCGGCATAACTTTGTAAAATGCAAATCAATAGCAGAACAAATGCCAGTATGTATACAGATCTCTGACCAATCACAATATTCAACTACAACAAACAAAACTGTATCGGTACTGTACAAATAGTACTGAAATGCAGCAATAAAAACATACATACAGACATACATTCCAAATAATACCTACTCTATTAATAATGCTGACACTACAAAATCTGAATCTAAATAATGATATGAAACATAGGATTGACAGACAGTAATTCAAAAAGATACTGTAATTCAGCTTGTTTCTGCTATAACCAGACTCCTAGATAACACATACAACAGGAACAGCACTTTCACTCAGCGTTAAACATTGACAACACAATTTCAGCATCAACTACCGGATAAACCATGTGGCTGTTACCATGGTTACTGAGTACCACTACTATGTACTACCACACATAGTAGTCTAAGCCTCTACAGGAGATAACATAATTGAATTCACTTCAAACTTAAAATTAAGAAGGCAGAATGTATTACAAATATTTTCCTGGGTGTTCTCATACAGTTAGTTAAAACACATGCAATTAAGCAGTTATTGTGAAGGTCTCATACCTGAAAAGGGAGGTATTTGTGTAAAAGATGCACGGACACAGCTTTCCTCAGTTCACATGTGTAATGACTGGGAGAAAGTATTCCACATGCCCCTGTACATACTTCAACAACAAAGTTGCACAACCCCCTGCTGGAATCATTTGGTAACTGCACCCTACTCTTACTACACAAAGTGTTAAAGTGGTACTAACATAAAACAACACAAATTACTATGCCTCAGCTGGTATGACTAACAGTAATAACATTAAATAATAATCAGAACATGTTTCATAAACGGAACTATAAGATCATTAGGGTTTTCTCTCCTATTGGATCTGTATTCAAGTTTGTAGGCCACATTATCTCATTTGTCACACATACTTTAGCAGTAAGATTCTTGGAAGATCCTTGCCATCTGTCAACATTACTAGGAATTTTATCAATAAAACCTTTTGAAGTTAATGTTTGATCCATCGACCACATACAGTATACTGGGTTATGAAAGTGAGTTATTTTCTTTTAGACATTTAACTGATATAAACCTTAAGCTAGGTAAAATAATGTAATTGAGCATAAGTACAGTATGTTTTCTCATCAATTTTGGCCCTAATTTAGTCGAGTACAATTACCTTGTCGAGTAATTTAGTCGAGTACCTCCTTGTCAGTACGGCGCTCCCACTGAAGTCCGTTTCCTCTGAACCACGTGATGCCACCTCTCATCCCTCCGTCATGCAAAGCATGTAGAGAATCCTTGGTATTTATAATATTTTAAAATTACATTTATTTATATAATTAACCCTTTAAGACCTGCCATAGAAGAGCTCCACCAGAGTGTATCCTATTTTTACATGCTGTAGTGTTAGTTTGCATAGCATATTCATGTCATTTCTTCATCCTTACACCCTAACCTTCAAGAATACATATGTAATAATTGTCAAGTAACTAGATAAATTAAAAGCGAAATAAACAATAAAAAAATGTTTTTTTTTCTACAAATTTTTATGGATAGAGACGTGTTCTGGGGGTTGAATTCCAAAGCGTTAAATTGAAAGATGTTCAGATGCATGTTATAACAAATTAGAAGCAATTATTAAGAAGAAAAAGAGTTGATGATGTAACATTATCAGACTTCTTGTTAGATGTGGAGTCAGAAGTTTATGGAAAAATCCAAAATTTGACAAGGCTAAAAAGTAAACACTACTGTTTACTTGTCATTTTTTGTATATATGGAGATTTGCTCTAAATAAAGGTAAAAACTATAAGTGATGCAAATTTGGGGAGTGTTAGATAAAAGTGGTCCATAAGCTGACACTCTTTTGTTCTGAGCCGAGTTTGCCTAAAGCAGGGGTACTCAAATATAAATTTCAAAGGTCCACTTACCAAACTTCTATTCAGTCCGAGGTCCGGAAAAATTACTGTCCACTACAAAAAAAGTAAAACCCAGAATTTTCGAACAATACCCAAAAATGACATGGTAGTCCTTTTAGTGTGAAAGGTGACATCATCTTTGTGCCACCAGTTGTTTGAACTTGGGCATAAAAGGTGTGAGGACCAGGTGGAGGCACTGATGTAAATGTTCATTGGTGAGGGAGCTGCGATGTGTTTTTCACCATGCTCATAGTTGAAACGACAGATTCACAGCAGTACGTTAAGGAAAACATGAGAACATGTGAGAATTTGAAGGGGCATTTTCTGCTGGACAGAAACACCTGCTGCAGTAACCATCTTTGTCCAGAATGTGAGAAGGTGACCACTTTTAATTCATTCATTCATTCATTTTCTGTACCACTTTATCCTTATATACAGGGTCGCGGGGACCTGGAGCCTATCCCAGGAAACTTACACCCTGGACAGGGTGCCAATCTATCGCAGTGCACACACATACACACACACTCATTCACACACTACGGGCAATTTGGAACGTCAATTAGCCTAACCTACATGTCTTTGGAATGTGGGAGGAAACCGGAGTACCCGGAGGAAACCCACCAAGCACGGGGAGAACATGCAAACTCGGGAATCGAACCTGCCCCGGGAAGCAAACCCGGACCCTGGCGGTGCAAGGCGACAGTTCTAACCACTACACCACCGTGCCGCTACATTGGTTGTCTGCTTCCCACGGGGAGCACGAATGCATATTTTTCTGTCCACTCACTCTTAAATTCGCTGTTTTCAAAATCAGCTTATATCAATGGCCAGCTTTGAGCACGCCATTAGGATATAAACAGATAAACAGAATGAGTAGCTCACCTCTTATATCTTCCACGAGTCGTTTGTTCTTTTGAATCTACTGCACCGCGTAGCGTCTTTGGGAGCAGGGATTAAAGTTCTCCGTCGTTACGACGGATTTCCGTCAATCACACTGTTCCGCCTGTCCTTAATGTTTAAAATTCACTTTTCATAATGTTAATGCTGTGTATATATAGGCTTACATGGGTCTTAAATTAAAGAAAGACAGTGTATTCAGCCTGCTGAGGAGGATGTGATCAAAGCCTGGAGTGGAGCGACTGCACGTTCCTCTCTCCACTCTAAGCGTTTTGTTATCACTCCGGTATGGATCCACTCCGGGTTTTGGTTTAGTTTTGAAGAACTGCATGTCAGGCTGAGGTATAACTATATTTAAGATAGCATGGACACACTTAATGCAGGAAGGCTCCGATGTTTCGGAGATTGATAAAAGTGTAAAAAAAAAAAAAAAAGATGGGTTTGGCTTAGCGAAATTGGGGAGAATGGCAAGCCTTTTAGTTCGTGGACTAAAAAAATCAAACATCCAGGTAGGTGTCTCTGCACAGTATGCCACAGGAAACTTCAATATGGCAATAATGGCAAAACAAAGTGCGAGTTCGCCATCAGTCAGCAGCTCGTCACAATGCTGCGGTTCGTGCTCTAACAGTACACATGCTCCCTGTCTGCTGCGACAAGAACCACAACGGAGATTCACACATCTGTGGCCGACCGTGTGCGCGATGTAAAAGTGCGCCTATGTTCTTTCATAGCGGAGCATGACCTGTCGCTCACAGTCTCACAACCACTAGTTAATTTAATGAAATCAGTTGTCAAAGACAAGAGTGCACTTTCAAGATTGTCTATAGGCTACGTTTATACACTGCCAGGTGAATGTGACCCAATTCCGATTTTTTGCTCATATGTGACATATAACAGTGTCCGTGTAAACAGGAAAAAACCGCATGCATTCCGATATTTCGAGATCGGTTTCAGGCCTCCTTCATATGTGGAAATAAATCGGATATAAATCAGATATGTGCTAATGTGATTGTCGTGTAAACAGACAGATCGAATTTCCTGAGTCATTGTGTGCTGTACGTCATTAAAACAGCGACTTCTTCGCGGTTTAATGACGTAATGTTATTCTCCGGTGGAAGCGCGTGTGGAATTATAACATGGCAGGTGACATGGAAAAGAACAACCCCCCCCCCCCCCTCCAACACACACGCCTCGTGTTAATGCTTATTTGGGCTAAATAACATTAAATCAGTATTTGGTGAATAAAGCATATGTGCAGGCTGCAATTATGCCGTTTTTTCTCTCCTCCTCCGTTTTAAAACCACGGTGCGCGAGCATATATAGCAGAGATAGCGTTAAGCATATTTCACCTTCATCTTTCTTGGCTAGTGTGTAGCGCAAGAACCTCCCTTTAAGTATGCGCAATGTTTCAGATGGTATGGCGAGTGTAAACACGTGAATCGGATATGAGTCAGAGTTAAAAGAACGTGTAAACAGACGGTCAAAAAATATAGACAACAAATCGGAATTTAGCATCGAGACCTGCAGTGTAAACGTACTTGCACACATGGCATTGCTGCTTACTGGAAATCCGATTTGTCATCTAAGCTGAAAACGAAGATACATAAAACATGCACTGAAAAAGCACTTTTTGGAATTTAATGGTGGTGCTATTACTTTTTTCTGTTAATTATTAAGAGTTTCACAAAACATTGTTTGGTGTTATAAGATAAATAAAAACATGCACTGAAAAGATATGTGGTAGATGGTTGATTATTTGTCAAGGTATATATTTTTTTTCAAAGATTACAAATAGCTTTTAAAATATGCAAACTGGCAATATTAAAGCGGTTTAATCTCCCCTAACGCTATTGGTCTCGACTATTTAAATAAAGTGTTTGTTAAAGGAATATGGCTCGGCCTGACAAAAGTTCAGTCAGAAGATTTTTTTTCACTTTAATCCCTGTGGGAGTCACGTGACAAGGGAACGAACGGTTCAATTCTGTTTCCCTACGGAGGTTTTGCGATGATTTGCACATGCGCGCCCCGTAGAAAATGAACGAATCACTCTCGGGGGCGACTCGTTCTTCTGAGTCACGTTAAAGATTCGTTCAAAAAGAACGAATCGTTCATGAACGAACCGTCACTAGAAGATTCAAAGATATATCACGCGGAAACACAGTCGCGCACTTCATTGAGAACTCATTTGGATTATGATTAGCATGTTTGTTTTGGCGTCGGTCCAGATGTAACCGTATTTGGGTCCGGATGCGGACCGGAGTCCGCCTTTTGAGTAACCGCGGTGAAGTTAGTTTGATATTCAGACATTCAGAAGCGGTATTTTAGGGACCGTCGACAAATTTCTGTCCTAATGAAAGGCGAAAGTACTTGTTACTTACCTGGCTATGTGCCCCAGTTATTAAATGAATTTATTATTCCATGTATGCTGCTTTTGTTTATTATTAATTTGTTGAATTAATTCAGTTTTGTGAATTAATTTGCAAATATTAAGTATTTAATTTTTATTAAATCACAATTTCTTCAATAGCTTTTTGGTCGTGTAACCACGTGACCCCAAACTGGTACCAAAATAATCCAATTAAAGTTCCACACAAGGTACACCTGATTTTATCTCAAGATATGTCTTCATTCATTTTTATAAAAATGTTTTATTTTTTAAAAAAATGCTATTTCTTCAATAGCTTTTAGGTCATGTGACCTGGTGACACCAAACTGGTACCAAAATAATCACATCTGAGACCCCCAAAAGGTACATCTGATTTTATCCCAAGATATGTCTTCATTCATTTTTATTTTATTTGTTATTAAAAAATAATGCTATTTCTTCAATAGCTTCTAGGTCATGTGACCTGGTGACCCCAAACTGGTACCAAAATAATCACATCTGAGACCCCCAAAAAGTACATCTGATTTTATCCCAAGATATGTCTTCATTCATTTTTATTTTATTTTTTATGTGAAAAATAATGCTATTTCATCAATAGCCTCTAGGTCATGTGACTTGGTGACACCAAACTGGTACCAAAATAATCACATCTGACACCCCCAAAAGGTACACCTCTTTGTAGAACAAGAAATGTCTTTAATTATTATTTTTTAATTTTTTATTTTAAAAAATGCTATTTGTTCAATAGCTTCTAGGTCATGTGACCTGGTGACCCCAAAGGGGCACCAAAATAATCAGATCTGAGTCCCCCAAAAGGTACACCTCTTTGTAGTCCAAGAAATGTCTTTAATTATTTTTATTAAATTTTTTATTAAAAAATAATGCTATTTCTTCAATAGCTTCTACTGTAGGTCTTGCTAAATGACTGGTAAACGACCTGATTCTGGATCGGGGTGTCGTGAGTGGAGAGCAGCTCCATCACTGCGATCCATTGAAAGTCAGCCGTCGATCCAATATTTTGTCCGGGAGCTGAGTTCAAGCGGGACCCCGGCACCCTCCCTGGGGGTCTGGTTATCCCAGGGGTCGGTGCGAAAAAAATGACAAAGTCCCTGGTTATCCCAGGGGTCGGTCTGCTCGGGGTTGGGCTGGAGTAACTCCGTGGCTGTGGGAGCAATGGTGCTGGGGCAGGGCTTGTTGGATTTGTCTCGGGGAGCCCTGAGAGGCTGCCTAGGTGCCCCGGAGGTGGGGCGCTTGGGGGGGGGGGGGGCGTAAGTGGCGCGCTTCCTCCCGGAGCTGAGCTGAGCTCTCTCTGTGGCCGTCCAGGGATCCCTCTTTCTTCTCCCTCGCCTCTCCCTTCCGTGCGTGTGAGAGCGTGCGCGCCTCCCTTTTCACCCCGCGCCCGATGACCCCGAGCTCTCTCCCACCGTTCATGGGGAAAGAGTTCTGGGGCTTTTTCTCTTTTTACATACTGTGTATATCTTTGTGGACGATGGCTTTTGAACCCCAAAACAAAAACTGACAACTCTTAACGGTGGATCACTCGGCTCGTGCATTGATGAAGAACGCAGAATGCATGAATGCATGATGAAGAATGCAAGAACTAATGTGAATTGCAGGACACATTGATCATCAACACTTTCGAACGCACATTGCGGCCCCAGGTCCCTCCAAGGGCTACGCCGGTCTGTGGGTCGCTATTCCCAACGATTGGGCTTCGGTCTGTGGCTGGAGGTTCTCGCAGGCCCCCCCGAGGGCCTCCGTCCTCCTAAATGCAGACTCGTCTCGCCTCCCCCCTTCGCGTCCACAACTCGAAACCTCTCCGCCCGGAAACGGTTTCCGTGCCCTTCGGCTGTCGTGCGCAGCTGTCTGTTTCCCATCCACTTCGACTGCTCGCCTCTGCTCGCCTCTGCAGGCCGGGGGCTTGCGAAAAGCCGGGGGTGCAGTGGAGCGCACAGGCTGGGCGGGGAGGCACAGGTGGGCGGGGAGGCTGGGGGTCAGACGGCACTCTCTCTGAAACCTCTTTTCTCTTTTTCATCTCCCCCTTCTCTGAGGAGAGAGGGAGAGGTGGGGAGAGGGGAGGCTCACCTTTTGGTTGCGTCGGTGGTCCGGGCAGGGCTCCTGCCCCACCTGGTGTGCACGGGGAAATGTGGCGTACGGAAGTCCCTATCGCCTGGCGCGGGCCGGGGGCCTGAGTCCTTCTGATGGAGGCTCAGCCTGTGCACGGTGTGAGGCCAGTAATGGCCTCGCCCCACCGGGGCACGGACTTCTCGGAATCGGGTTGTTTGGGAATGCAGCCCAAAGCAGGTGGTAAACTCCATCTAAGGCTAAATACCAATAGCGAAACCAATAGCGAACAAGTACCGCAAGGGAAAGTTGAAAATAACTTTGAAGAGAGAGTTCAACAGGGCGTGAAACCGTAAAGACGTGCCCTCCAACCCGTCCCGCCATCCCTCGGGCTGGGGTTCCACGGCCGCCTTCAGGTGCATTTCCTCCGTGGCGGTGCGCCACTACCGGCTCCGTTTCGACTTTGAAGGGTCCAGGGGCAAAGGTGGCTCGTGGCTCAGGCCATGAGCTTTACATCGCCTCTCCGCCCCGACTTCACCACTTACCCCAGGGCCGCGGGAGAGTCACCTCCACGCCCTCCCTACTCGTAGGGGACGGGGCCCCTCCGCTCTCATCTGCCCTCAGTCCGCGCCCAACCCCGCCGCAAGGGCGGGGACCGGCCCACGCCACAAAGGCGCTCGGGGTCCGCGGCAATCCTGGCCACCCAACCGACCCGTCTTGAAACACGGACCAAGGAGTCCAAGACTAGAACGTGTGCGATGGTACCCGAGAGATGGTGAACTATGCCCGGGCAAGGCGAAGCCAAAGGGAACTTTGGCGCAGGCCCGCAGCGGTCCTGACGTGTAAATTGGTCGTCCGACCTTGGTATCTAGTAGCTGGTTCCCTCCGAAGTTTCCCTCAGGATAGGTGCTGCTCTGAGACATGCAGTTTTATCCGGTAAAACTAATAATTAGAGGCATTGGGGCGGAAACAATCTCGACCTATTCTCAAACTTTAAATGGGTAAGAAGACCGGCTCGCTGGCTTGGAGCCGGGCATGGAATGCGAGCAACCAGTTGGCCATTTTTGGTAAGCAGAACTGGCGCTGGGGGAAGAACCAAACGCCAGTTTAAGACGCCCGATGCCGACGCTCATCAGACCACATAAAAGGTGTTGATTGATATAGACAGAGGAACTACACTGTTAGCCCGGATTTCGTTTCTACTTAAATATTAAAGCATTATATACTTAAAAAAAAGTTTGATGATATCACTTCATAATTTTAAGTATATTCTACTAATTTGTTGGTATAGTCCAATGTGCAAATAATTTGAAGTACAATAAGCTTAAATTGAAAAGTTATTAACAGACCACACCTCTTCTTCCCAATTGTGACAACAGAGTAATGAGCAGTTGCTCAAGGTATCAGTGTGTGTGTTTTCCTTATTTCAACCGTCTATATTGCAGCCTGCTCTTACACAGACATATAATACAAAACAAAAACAGTCCAAACCTGATTTCAACCACGCACTGAGTCGAAGTTTTCTGTCGTTGTTGCGGTTGTGTGGATTCAAGCGCTGGCGAGGAACTGGAAGGTGAGTTTAACTCCCTCAGTTGTAAAAACTTCATTTACATGTCCGCCATTTTGACGGACATTTTTAGACACTGGCTAATTTACCTGGCTGTGTAATGTATATTTAGCTAACTGTGGGGGGGAAACATTTTTTTTTTTACATTTACCGGTTCGTTGGCTTATTTTTATCCACAACTAATCGATATCTAATGTTACATCACTTTCTTACGCGAGTTGCTGACCGCGTGCGGTACAAACATGATTTTAACTAGTTTCACTGACTTTGTCTTTCACCTGGCCGGCGGCAAGCGGCGTATCCAAGAAGATAGCGGGAACACATGCGGCTGTTGTACGCGGTTTACCACGGCCTATTGTATCTGGTAAGTTCCTTAAGACAACATAAGCGAATATGTATCTTAAGATGTGTATGTGACTTAAAATGCCCTATATTAAAGATAATTCTCCGTAAACTAGCAAAATAATAAATGTGATGTCAGTGTTCAGACTCTTCCAGTCTGTTAGGTTTCATAAGGTAAATGTTGTTAATGTTTGCTCATTTGCAGGGAAAATAATGAATTATGGCTTGCACGGCCCCTCATAAATGCATGTTCTTTGTTTTTATTTTATTGTTAAACCATTAATCTGGACTACTATGTGCTACAGATTTATTCAGTTTTTCAGACTTGGAGGTTTTTTTTTAACCATAAAATTGTCTGCATGTTTAATCATTGGCATGAAATTAACTGAAAAAACTTGGCTGAAAAAATTTTGGTTCAGTTAACATTAAATATTTTGCTGTAATTGTACAGTGAAAAGGAAGCTGAACAAGCCAGGCCTCATATCTTGTATGAACAGATTGTCTTTTACTAATATGTCAGGGTACAGTGTTTCTTCTTAGAGTATTTGTATTGTTAACATTTCGAAAATGTTTGTGCTAACTAACACACGATTGTACATTTTGTTTCTCTGTAAGGACACAGATGACAATGACGTGTACAGGCAAACTCCAATGGGATTGCTTTTCATCGGTGAAGAGAACCTTAAGCTGAACCCATCCAAACTGGGAATCATCTTGGAAGGGAATGTGGTGATGGATGATCTGGCCAACCTTCCTCAGGCCTTCTGTGTCCTTTTTGGACTGATATATGCCCTGCACCCGGACTATCCCAGATACATGAAAAACACTTTTTGCTTGGTTGCTTAACCTGGGTAAAAGTGAGTTGTCAACCAAAATTCAGACTCTGAAAAACCAACTTGCAGTGTAAAGAGGTGTTGTTACACTATTTCTTCAGATGGGAGAACGATTGTTTGTCCTTTTAGAAAAGGGACTTGTTTGCACTGTATATCATTTTGTATATCATGTTATTGGATTGGCACCGATATATCTAGTTTCATTCAGATTAACAAACCCAAAACTGAGGAAAATCAGTTTGCAGTGTTAAGTGCTGTTCTAAGTTATTGCACTACTGCTCCAGAAACCAGGTGCCTACTTTTTTTGTTGTTGTTCTTTTAGGAAAATGTTGTTTCACTGTTATGTACTTTTTTCTATTTATGTAATTGGATTGGCACTGATATGTCCGGTTTTGATTCAGATTAACAAACCAAAACCTGAGGAAAAAAAGTTTGCAGTGTTAAGTGTTCTGAATCGTTGCACCTGATGCCAGGTGCCTAGTTTTATGTCGTGCTTTTAGAAAAACAACCTGTTTTGTATGTTCACAATGAAGCATTTTACCCCTTTTACCGGGGTGTTTTCAACATCTGATTTCTTGACCTGAATAAGTATTTATAATGCACCAGATTAAAAACTGAAATAATGATTTAATGATAATAACTGAACTGAATAAGTAAGCTACAACTAGGTATTTGGTACATAACACTTAAGATATTAAGTGTATTAATTGTGCAAAGAAGTTAACTTGCCAAAACATGTCGAGTTAAATCGATTTTGAATTGAGTGTAATGTACTTAACATTTTCAGTTAAATGAACTTAGGTTTTCATTACAAATTACTTATTTTTTTAAGGCAACCGGTTTTCTAAAATTTTTTAAGTAAATTCAACTTATCCGGGTTTACAGTGTATATTATTTCCATGGTCACTATTATTTTAAATAGCATTAAAAATTTAAATAAAATAAAAATAATTGAAGACATTTCTTGGACTACAAAGAGGTGTACATTTTGCGGGTCTCAGATCTGATTATTTTGGTACCCCTTTGGGGTCACTGGGTCACATGACCTAGAAACTATTGAAGAAATAGCATTATTTAAAAATTTTTTAATTAAAACTAAATGAAAACATATTTTGGGATAAAGTCAGGTGTACCTTTTGGGGGTCTCAGATCTGATTATTTTGGTACCCCTTTGGGGTCACTGGGTCACATGACCTAGAAACTATTGAAGAAATAATTTTTTTAAAATAAAAAATTAAATTAAAATAATTCAAGACATTTCTTGGGATAAAATCAGGTGTACCTTTTGGGGGTCTCATATGTGATTATTTTGGTACCAGTTTGGGGTCACCAGGTCACATGACCTAGAAGCTATTGAAATAATAGCGTTTTTTTAATATCGTTTTTATGTTGAATTAATATTATCTATTAATTCAACAATTAATAATGAACAAAAGCAGTATGCATTGCATTTGTATGTTTAATAATAAATTAGAATAACTGGGGCACGTAGCCAGGTAATTAAAAAGTACTTTCATTTGGACAGAAATTTGTCGACGGTCCCTAAAATACCGCTTCCGAATGTCTGTCGAATGTATTCACCCCGGGCCTAAAGCATTGATGCATTGTTTAAGGGTAGACTGTCATAATTAACTTCATGGCACAATGTTAAACATCCTAACCCTCATTTATCTCTATATACCTTTATCAAGAGAATTTTAAATCAAGAGAACTTTTTTAATTTGTGAAATTTTTGCTGAAAAATCAAAGAATCTCCTGAACATGAAGGCAAGTTTCATGCAGGCATGCCACAGGAAGCCAAAGCTAGCAGTTAGTTTTTTTTTTTTGCCATTGATTTCCAAAATGCTTTGCAAACCTGCAATGGCCTACAGATTAATATTTTTATTAATGTATTTATTAATATTTTATTAATATTTTTATTAAAACAGATTAATGCTTTTCCTTATCTGTTTCCCTATTTTTTTCACCTTCTGACCAATCAGTTTGTACATTTAAGTCTCACCGCAGGATGTTATTACAGCATATTTAATATCATATAATATAATACATGAACAGTATTATTATAATGAGCACTATTGTTTATTGGGATGGCAGCTCACTCAGAACGAATGTAAAATATAATATAAAATTATATAATATGTTGCTGAAGACAGTACAGGTTAGAAGTGTTCAGTAATAGGGTAATAGTACTGTAGTACAAATTAGGCATTTTTTAAATATGGCATTTCTTATTTGACATTGTGTGGTTTAAATACAACTTTCAATTATTAAAGATTATTTGAGATATGTAATATATAACAAACTCTATCTGTGATATGTGAATAAGAGTTAATGATGTAGATTGTGTTATAGATGTTCCAGCTTTGATAACCTTACAATTCGAACAGTGAAGTGTAATGTTACAGTAATAACTACAAAAAAATCAACTTTGTTATTTTACTTTGCGTTTTATTTGAACGTTTTGTATTAAAATGTTTTTTGTACAATGAATTAACATATTTGAATTGTATAGAAATCTTCAATTATTATATATTCATTCATTCATCTTCTATACCGCTTAATCCTGTGTTCAGGGTCGCGGGGGACCCCAGGAGACGTACACTTTCGGGCACGTACACCCTGGACAGGGTGCCAATCCAATTATTATATATTTAGTTACAAAAACCGTTTGACTAACATGCGCACCTTTCATTTCAAAGTATGTAATGACCGTAAAATATATTCAAAGGTATGTACAAAAAGACTTTAACTGTAAGGATTTGTCGTTTGCTTATTTGCCTTTTTATTTGTTTGTTTGTTTTCCCCAGGTCTGTGGCATAACGGCTCGGAAAAGGACTGGGAAGCTGCACGATGCCTTTATCGGTGAGAGTGTGTCGTGGTTTCAGAATCCACTCAATCAAAAGCAACATTTCTATTTAAATATTCCATCACAGTTTATGCAATAAAAAGCCAAATAAAACTAATTTCTCTTCTGTCAAGCATGTTTTTTGGCTGGAAATTACCCGGTTAAGTGATAAAATGGTAATTTAATATAACATTTCTAATAGAAAAAATAAATTTATATAAACTAATATATCTCTAAACCATGTTTTTAAATGGCTAAAATCATAAATCTAAATCTCTTAACACATCCTCCTCTTGTAGTCCTGCGCATGCTCACTCCAAATCTTTACGTCGCTGTGGAAACCTGGTGTCTTTTTAAAAAGCGTCGTTGTTGTTTTGGAGTTAAGGGCATGGTAAAGTCTCTTACTTCTTCCTGGCAGCTCTCCTCCTCCTGACCTTGGACATTTTTCGTTTTGCTGCTTTACGCTTCGCGGCTTTCACTTTCCTTCCTTGGCTCATGGCCACGCTCTTTGCCGTACTTTTCTTCGCCCTCCTCCGCCTCCCCTTCTCTCTACTGGGTGCCCTTTTACTAGCTCTTTTACGCCTGGCCGCTTTAGATTGTTTCAGTGCACGCCTCTTGGCTGGCCTCCTCACAGCATCGCGTTTGCTCACATTGAGCTGTCTGCGCGCTCCGGTCCTTTCGGTCTGCACGAGCAAGCCTCTCTTAACCAGCGATCTCAGCGCGAGCTTGACGTGCGAGTTGTTGTTCTTGACGTCGTACCCGTAGCCCGCGAGCGCCTTCTTCAGCGAGACCAGTGACTCGCCTTGGGGCTCCTGAGACGCAGCCACGACTTTTAAGATGCGATCTGAAACTCTCGTGCCGGCTTTTGATCTGGATCTCCTTTTCCTCGATGTGGCAGTGGAGGCTGCCCGTCTTCTCGCGGTCCGTGCCATCAGATGCGGTTTGATGCGAATGTGTTGTCTTCTTGGTTTGAATGTTTGCGCTTGTTTAATGCTTAAAAAATAAGCGCTTAGTGACAATTATTACGTCGAGATTGAAATTTACCTTCTCAATCAATTATATTTATTACGCCAAAAACCGGCTATCAGAACCGTAGACTCAACCGAGCGTGCGGTACAGAGGTGACTGGAAGATACATTTAAACAGTTATAATGTATTGTTCATGTAATGATGATCGGTTCTAAAATAAACATATATATAATAATAACAGCATACTTGGAAAGGAAAAATTCACCCACACATGCCAGGCCATAAATAACTAGATGCAACAGCTCTGGGACAAAATAAGAGACCAGCTGTAATTTACTCCAGAGAACTTCTGGAATATTATCAAGAGGAATATGGATCAAGCCATCAAGCAAAGCTGAGCTGTTCACTTTTTTGCAAAAAGAGTGGTATAAAGTTACCCAGCACAATGTGAAAACCTGGTGGAGAGCATGCCAAAACGCCTCGGGGTTATTCCACAAAATACTGATTTCTTAATTTAATTTAGCCGAAGCATTAGCACAAATTGTTTACAAATTATTATCATTTTATTTTATTTGTGTTATCAAAGCTCTGCAAATACTGCACGATCTTGGGTTATATTTAAACTCTAAATAACAATAGCTATATTTTGAATTTAGGAGAAATATTGTTAACAGAAACAAAACAACACCAATACATGCACCTGTAAAGAAAAAAAAACTATCGAAATTTTTCATTGCTTTTACTGATTATTTCTTTTATTTTTTTCCCCAGAGTTGTATGCTATTAGCGCTCTTACTGATTTCAATGATTTTCAATATGAAATGCATAAATATTAGTAACCCTCAGTCCTTAATTAAATGATGCATATAAAAATAAGAACACATTCCGTGAGCTGAAAACAAACAAGTCGAACACCCAATATGAGCAGATTAATTTGTAGCACTATATAATTTTAATTTAATTTAATTCAATTCAATTTTATTTGTATAGCGCTTTTAACAAATGTTATTGTCGCAAAGCATTTTTACACAATCATAATAATCATTTAAGTTTGTATGGAATGTGAATGTGTATGAATCAAAATGGTCAGATGAGCAAGCCGAGGGCCACAGTGGCAAGGAGAAACTCCCTGAGATGTCAATAGGAAGAAACCTTGAGATTTATTTAATTCTAGATTTCTACATTTGTATGTGAATATGCAGTGGCAAGAGAAATATGTGAACCTTTTCGAATTTCATGGTTTTCTGCATTAGTTTGTCAAAATGTGATCCGATCTTCTAACTGACAAATATAATGTGCCTAAAATAATTTTTAAAAATCCAAATTTTTCGTGTCTTTACTGAGCCTAACCATAATACCTCATAATGCTCAAAAAACCGTTAGCATACCTGGAGTCTTGATAAGAAAATGAGTTTAGAGGAGTGGACTAGAGTCATTTGTCTAAAAAAAAAATGTCGAAAAATGTAAAAATAAAATACAATAAAAAACATTTTTAAATCTTCATAAGTCAGACATGGAGTGTGTTTTTAACAAACAGTATAAGTATTTTAAAACGGACATTCCGGACTGTATTCGTCGCTGGCCTTTGAACATTACACGGAGGAAACGCAAGAGGAAGCGTGGGTGTCGGGGAGGATTTGCGATCAAGTTAAAAGCCCGTCTGCATGCGGGTTATACTCCAAGCCCGTTTCCCGAGCCGCTATATGGAGGCTCTGTGGTTTGGCGTCTTGTAGATCAGGCGCACCGGTGGCTGCGATGTGTCCTCCCTCTATCTTCACCCTCTTCCCGGCGTGGATTCCCTCGGATCGGCCGATATTTCCGGAGAACTGGCGCTGCTTGTGGCGTGCTACGGCCGCCGTGAGCCTCTCTATTACCCGGCGTTGCTCCTTCACCTAAGATGGTTTTAATTAATGCTTGCTCAGCAGTAAATAAGTCATTTTTGTTGAATTACTTTTTTTCCATGCATAATCTGGATGTTATGTTCATTACTGAATCATGGATTAAGCATGGTGATCTCATTCCCTTCTCTGAACTGGTTCCGGTTGACTGTATATTATTTAACTCCCCCCGTCAAAACAGACGCGGGGGTGGACTAGTGACTGTCATGAAAAACTCTTATCGTGCGCAGTGCTCCTCTATCTCCTCTATCTGGATATTTACACCAGCTTTGAAGCTCAATTTATCCATCTTGACTGGAACGGTCCTATTTGCCTAGGGCTGGTTTACCGTCCTCCACATTCAGATAAGGACTTTCTTCAGCAATTCACCGACTTCATTGGTAACATTGTCACCAAATTTGATCGTTTCATATTGCTGGGCGATTTTAACATTCATGTTTGCTGTCAGTCAAACCCTCTTTCGAGAGATGTTCTTAATTTAATGGAGGCTTTTAACCTGACACAGTGGGTTAAAGGTCCCACTCATATACATGGTCATACTCTGGACCTCATCCTCTCTTATGGTGTTGATATCACTGATGTTATTGTTTCTGACTATATGCTCTCTGATCATAAGCCTGTTTTATTTTCCATGTGTCTTCCAAGCCTTCCTCCTGCTTCTTCTAAAGTGACATCTCTGTCTAGGGTTTATTCCCCTGAGTTTAACATCAATTTTAGTCAGTGTTTCTCAAAGTCTTGCTCCCATCTACTTTTGGACTCCCCGTTATCAGACTTGGATGCGGATGAACATCTCAGTCTGTTACAAAATGCCTGGCTTGGTGTAATGGATGAAATTGCCCCTCTGAAGCCTCTTAGACTCAAACCTAAATCTGAAGTGTGGCATACCACTGAGACTCGGCTACTGAGACAGACTTGTAGAAAGGCTGAGCGAAAGTGGAAAAAAGACAACTTACACATTTCTTTACAGATGTTCAAAGACAGTTTATCGGCTTATCAGAGAGCCGCCAAATCAGCTAAGGCGACCTACTTTTCAAACTTAATTTTGCATAATCAGTCTAGACCTAAGGTGCTGTTTTCTGTTATTAAATCTGTTGTCAATCCCCCTGGAAACTCTGTGTCAGTTGCTTCTGTCGCCCTCTGTGAAAGCTTCTCACGATTTTTTAAGGACAAAGTAACTAAACCTGATCTGAGAGCTTTTATTTTCTCTCTCAAGCAGCCTGTTCCCCAGCCGTTGTCTGCATCATGGAAGGTTTTCGAACCAGTTTCTATTCAGACACTTAAAGACACTATTGCTAAATTGAAACCATCTTTCTCTCCATGTGATCTTATTCATCCTAGATTTTTAAAACAAATCATTGACTCGGTCGGACCGGGCCTGGTGGCCTTCTTTAACAAATGCCGCTCAACAGGCGTGGTTCCTACTAATTTGAAAGTGGCTACTATCACTCCTCTCCTAAAGAAGCCCTCACTCGATCCGTCTGTTTTAAAAAATTATCGTCCTATCTCCGTTTTACCATTTGTGTCTAAGGTCTTGGAAAAGATTGTGTTTTTTGAACTTCAATCCTTTCTTGGTTTAAACAGTCTATTTGAGCATTTTCAATCTGGTTTCAAGGCGGCCCACAGTACTGAATCAGCTCTTTTGAGAGTGTTAAACGACTTATCAGATTTATCAGCTGCCTTCGACACTATTAATCACTCAATATTACTAAATAGACTTGAGTCTTGGGTGGGCCTCTCTGGCATAGTCTTAAAATGGTTTCAATCATTTTTATCTGACAGAAAATATGTAGTAAAAATAGGTGATTTTTCCTCATCGACTTCTTCATTTCCCTGTGGACTTCCACAAGGCTCTGTGCTGGCTCCCACTCTATTTTCACTGTACATGCTACCTCTGGGCTCCATTTTTAGGAAACATGGGGTATCTTTCCACTTTTACGCTGACGATACACAAATTTACTTACCTTTTAAGAAAAATGATGGTCTGGCCATGACTACTTTGCTATCCTGTTTAGAGGAAGTTAAATCTTGGTTATCTCATAACTTTTTATCCCTTAATGAAAAGAAAACTGAGGTGATAGTCTTTGGCCCATCGCAACACATGAAGGCCCCTGATCTTGATCTGGGTCCTCTATCAGCTTTTAGATCCTCTCAGGTTCGGAATTTAGGCTTCCTGTTAGATGAAAAACTAAAACTTGAGAAACAAATCTCTACCGTGATTGGATCTAGCTTTTATCAGCTCCGTACGCTCGCTAAAATTAAACCTTTTCTCACTGATAAGACTCTAGAGATGGCCATTCATGCCTTCATTACAACCCGGCTTGACTATTGCAACTCTCTTTATTATGGTGTTTCTAAAGCTCAAATCGTCCGTCTTCAACTGGTTCAGAACGCTGCTGCTAAATTTCTTCTGAAAAAGAAAAAAAGGGATCATGTGACTCCGCTTCTGAAAGCCCTTCATTGGCTGCCTGTTCAATTCAGAATTCATTAAAAAAATTTACTATTTGTTTTTAAATCGTTACACCAGCAAGCACCCATCTACTTATCTGAATTGCTGCACCATCATACCCCCCTGAGAAGATTGAGATCCTGCGACCAGAACCTCCTCTTAATCCCACACTCCAGACTTAAGCGTAGAGGTGACCGTGCTTTCTCGGTTATTGGGCCTCGTCTCTGGAATGACTTGCCATTTTATATTCGAACGGCTCCCAGCTTGATCATTTTTAAATCCCTTTTAAAAACCCATTTGTTTTCCCTGGCCTACTAGGCGCTACTGTGCCTATTTCGTTGTTGTATGTACAGTATAGTGCATTTTTAGCCTATTACATTTTTGTGTGTATAGTGTATTTTTAGCCTTTTTATGATATTATGATGTGGATGTACAGCACTTTGGTCAGTCTCACGGCTGTTATAAATGTGCTTTATAAATAAACTAAACCTAAATGTAATAAAATGTATTTTAATTTGCTCCCCTCTAGGGTCCGTGTTCGATTCCCGGCCAGGCTCGATTCCAGTCTCTGTGTGGGTGGCCAGGCAAATGGATGCAAAGAGCACAAAGAACACTCATCAATGAGGTAAAGAAACAACTGCGAGTAACAGCCAAAAATTGCAACTGGCTAACATTTGTGTTCATGAGCCTACAATATGTAAAACATTGAACAAGGAGGAGGTCAGGACACCACAAAGGAAGCCACTGCTTAATAAAAAGAACATTTATGCATGACTGAAGTTTGCAAGAGAGAACAAACCAGTTATTAATTCCATGGGTTAACTTAACTTTTCCACTACCATTTTAAATGTTGAATGAGTGTGTTCAATAAAGACATGAAAGATCAGAATTATTTGTGTTATTTTAGGCACATTATAGTTGTCAATACCCTTGACATAGATGAAGATCAGATCATATTTAATGACAAATTCATGGGAATGTTACCATGGTTACCACCTTACCACTATCATAAAACTTATAAGACTTCTTAATATCTTAACATACAGTATGATAAATTTGTGAGGACACTGGAGAATCACATCTGTATTTGCTGAGACATATAATTGTTTGTCATAAGCATAACAATGAAAACTAATACCATGCTTATGAATTATGTTGCCCAGAGGAAGCATGTAAAGGGAAAAAGCAGTGGGCCTAAAACTGAACCCTGTGTAACACCAAAATCCACTTGAGAACATGAAGAATGGTCACCATTTAAATCTAAAAATTGATAAGGATCAATCAAATAGGTTCTGAGGTCGTTCCCTTAATTCCTACTACATTTCCTAATCTGTGAAGGAGAATACTATGATTAATAGTTTCACTAGCTGCACTGAGGTCGAGTAACACAAGTATAGTGATGCAACCCTGATCAGAGGCCAAAAGGAGGTCATTTACTACTTTAACAAGTGCTGTCTCTGTGCTGTGATGAGGCCTAAATCCTGACTGATACTGTTCGTTTATCCTATTTCTATGTAGGTATGAACATAGCTGCTGAGACACTATCTTGTCCAGAATTCCAGAATTGATGCAGACCCAGTTCCACATTGAACTCTTCTGTCACACCTACAGCACATCTCACCTCTGTCTTACAGCTCTCATATCCTGCACATACTTTTCTGCCACTCCAGACTTCCTCATACAATACCACAGCTTCTTTCTTTCTGTCATAAGCTTTCATTAAATCCACAAAGACACAATGGAATGTCCTATTACATTCTCTGTACTTCTCCATCAGCATCTTCAAAGCAAATATTGCATCTGTTGTATTCTTTCTAGGAATGAAACTAAATTACTGCTCACAAATTCTCACCTTTGCCCTTAATCATCTTTGCACCAAACATCCTACACCAGGACTGTTATTTCGGTTATTAGTTTAACATTTGTAATATTTTCTTATCTCGGACAATCGTGTTTGCAATGTTTGCACTACTCTTTGCACTACTGTTTGCACCAAGATCCAGGACCCACTTCATATGCATTCCATTGTATATATTGTTATATTTATTAGATTTTACTGCAATTATTGAATAAATTAATTACTTAAATAAAAAAATGTATGAATAAAAAAAATAAATTACTGTTTATTCTTTTGTTTATTATTGTTTCTTATTGCTGTTGGTCTGTAAGAGCTACTAAACAAATTTTGTTGTATCACTGCAATGACAATAAAGTCTCTTATATTTATCTTACTTCAATACCTCCCAGATAGGTCATCAGGACCAACTGCTTTTACACTTTATCATCTTCAACACCCTCCTCACCTCACTCTTACTAATTTTTGCTACTTCCTGCTCCACCACAGTCTTCTACTCTTCATTCTCCTTCATTTACCTAATTTATCAACTCTTTAATCAATTATTCTATCAGGAATATTTCCATCCCTTCCATCACTTTAGCAATTGTGAAAGAATGGGTTGCTCTCAGGAGCTCAGTAAATTCCAGCATTGTACCTTGATAGGATGCCACCTGTGCAATAAGTACAGCTATGAAATTTCCTTGCTACTAAATTAAAATGACTGCTGAGATGCATAGTGCACATAGGTCGCCAACTTTCTGCAGAGTCAATAGCTACAGACCTCCAAAGTTCATGTGGCCTTTAGATTAGCTCAAGAACAGTGCGTAGAGAGCTTCATGGAAAGGGTTTCCATGGTCGAGGAGCTACGTCCACGCCTCAAATCACCAAGTGCAATGCAAAGAATCAGATGCAGTGGTGTAAAGGAGTTAGGCTTCAGAAGTTGGGCTACTTTTTGTGTCTCTCATCACTGCCATATCTTTGTGCATACTTTACAGCTTTTATAAGATGCCTAGTATCGTCTGTAGTTGTTTAATGCCTTATTTTGGTTATTTGTGTTGTTTTGTTGTTCTGAGATAGTTTGCATGTGTAGCACCATGCCCAGAAAGCCCATTCAGTATTCCATCCATAGTAAAGAAGACTGTAATCTGTCAGCAACCACGTGGATTTAATTAATTATAAATAAGAGATAACTGATGCAGTGAGGAGCTTCTAATTTCCTAAACAACCATGTCAGAAGACGTATCCTGTGGGCGTGGCAAGGATGTTACTCTGTTTTAGAAGGGTCAAATTATTGTCCTGCATCAAGCAAAGAAAACAACTAAAGAGATTGCTGAAACTACTTAAATTGTGTTAAGAACTGTAAAATGCATTATTAAAACCTAGAAGGACAGTGGTGACCCATCATCTATGATCACCTGATTGTTTGGTGAAATCAAATCATAAAAACTACAGTAGAACTTAAGGCTATGTTTAATAGTTAAAGTAAGAGCATTTCCCTCAGGTAGAAGGCTTAGAGATAAGGCAACAAGACTGAGGTGCAGCTTTTTCCCTGAGGCTGTGAGGAATTCATTGAATTCACTAATTGAAGTAACTTTCACACTCAAAATGACTGATGCATTAGGGTCATATTTTTTATACACATGTGTGTTTATTAACGAATTATTACTATATGGTTAGGTTTTATTGGACTATATAATCTTAGCTTTCTTGAGAATGTTATTATTATTATTATTATTATTATTATTAATTCAGATTCCTCTTTAATGTTGGATGGTGGTTCTGGGTAACAATTTTCGTACTTAAGTCTAACATGTTCAATGACAATAAGCCTAACCTAACAGGCACAACATGGGATTGTGACTACTGTAAACAGTTAAACGAGTTTTCACAGTGATCATTAATACAAATCTTGGAGAGAAATTAATGTGACAGAATTGTTATGGCATTGCATAAGATTATTGAATCAATGTCACGGCTATAATGAAAGCGTAAGTCCAATGAAGTATTAGTGTGCAACTTTTTTTGGATGGGCAGTGTATATACTGTATGCACACAAACATATTACCTTCGGTAAACTGTGGTAAGATAACCGTGTTCTGTCACCAAACAAGATTTCACCTGCCGTGTAATGATTTAGGATATAGATGTGGTTACCCACAATGAATTTATGGGCAGCAATATGAAACATGCCTTCAATAATCTAAAAAAACATGACAACATTTTCTAGTTGTAATTTTAAATGTAATCAAAATAGTACATAAAATACATGTCACAGTGTAAATTTAGTTACTCAAAATAATGACTAGCATACTTCGCCTGTCAACCACTGGTTCAGACGAAGTGAGCATACAGTAGCTCACTGTGGTGAATTAGAATGCTGCAGCACTTGGTCTGTAGTGGAAGAAAACAAACAACCACCTCTGTATCCTTTTTTTCCCACAACAACGTCAACTGCAAAATAGGATTAATCAAGTCAGTAAGCCATATTATTAACTGTTTTCCCATGAAATAAGGCATATTACTTTTTTAAAAAGCAGAACAATCAAGGCACTTTCCCACTGGGTCATTTTCTGGGTGTTGGCATCTCTTTTGGGGGGTTGAAATATTTTGATTTTGTCTTAGAATGGCTAGAGCTCTCTCATTTGGCCCACTGTTCCTGCTGGTCGTCAGCTGTGCTGGTATAAGCTGTCTTTTTTTTTTTCAAGAATTTCCATTGGGAGATTATGTTGCACAATATGCTCCACATATCGTCCTTGTATCGAAGCATATATTTTTTAAATAAACTCTGCTGGTCTTAGGTATTTTTTCTTCAATAGAATGGAGTGCTTCACTAAACCAAACCAATGTTCCACATAACAGTTTGTCTCCCTTGTCTTTCCTTTGGTTTCTTTTCCACAGACTTTCCCACAATGGTCTTTATGTTGCTCTCCTTGTTCCCTTTATCTTCTTTTGGTGCTTCATGTTGCTCAACATTTGTGTCTTCAAATTGTAGGATGCACCTGTCAAGACAGGTATTGCTGTTTTTGACCAACTGCATATCCTCCTCTGCAGTGAGAACCACAGACATATGATAAAATAAATTTAGAGCCTCCTGCATAGTTGTGCAGTTTAGAAGGCAAGCAAACGTGAATGTTGCATACTCTTGTATGTCTCTGTCTCCAGTTTTTTTTGCAAATGCTTGAGACACTGTCTTAAGCATGTGGGCAGTGCATAGGTGTACTACAGTAAAGATGGGGATTTTCTGTAGGGTTGATGAAAACACTATTTCAAATGCTCTGTCAAGGTACACTGCAATATTTTCCTTATTAAAGGATAAAAGTACACTATTGATCAGTATAGTCTGTTTCTGCTTTGGTCTGGGATTTTTTGCACAACACCACCTGTTGCATCAAGGTGCAAAGTAACGGGTGATGATTTTTTTAAGTGTACAGCTAAAATCTGAATCCCTGTTTCTGTATATAAATGCACAGCAAAAGGATCAATCTGCAAGTGCTGTAGATATCCTTTTGCTGTTGCATGACTGCCAGTCTCTTTTATTATTTTTTGAGTCAGCATCAACTCAAGCATCATGTCATTATGAAGCCTTGCACACTTTCTCACCTCTGAGGATATTTTCTTTAAAACATCCTTGGTTAGGCTCAAACTCATATTACCAGCTAAGACTTCTTGTGTCCGTGTGTCCTTCAACATGTGATAGTAAAAATTGCTGACACCTTTGTTTAGAGCTTTTGCAATTTTTCCCCTTCGCAGGTATTTGACTGGTCTACATTTTTGTTGTTTTTGAAGGTGCTTAACCCTAACATTTCTCCTAACCCAGAAACAGATATTTTTATCTGTTGGTTTTGGTTCACGTTTTCTTACAAAGGTATATACAGCCTTGCATCCCTCAAATGTGCATCTTGCTGAGGCATGGAAAAATGGAGATTTTCTTTTCCGACTATGACTCATCTTCACATGTTGGTACTTAAAAGAAAGTGTACAACATGGGTTTGTTTTTAAGAATTCTTTATAAAAAAATATCTGTCCATGGGGCATTAAGATTTTTCATTCCATGTTCAGGTTTGATTTGTTTCCAATGTTTTTGCTTAATTACAATTGAGAACATCTTTGGCCCTGCCTTTACATTTCTGTAATCACTATTGTCATCTTCTTTGTCTTCGTTTGTAATTTTATATCTTTTTTTTTCCTATTTACATTCTCAAGTGTTGTTTTTTTACTCTCCTGCATTTCCTCTCTGGCCTCATCTTCACTGTCTGTGTCAACTTGGTTGATGGAAGTTGTTTCTACATCAGCCTGTGCATGTTTATTAATGTTACCGGGCCAATCTGATACATCTTTTTCTTTCTCATCGTCTTTACGTTGTATATGAGGAATTCTGCTCATTTAGATTATCTGGTTGGCATTCTGTGGGCATATCACATTATCAGGATTTTTGTTGTAATTTTCTCCACTTGCTGCCTTTACTGGTTGCAGCATAAGACACATTTCTCTGTTTTCCAGTCCACTGTCTTTAACGTCCTTATCTGTCATTCTTGTTTCACCTGTCACACAAGCTATTCTATCATCTATTATTCCTTCATTCGCTTCGTCAGTAACATTGTTCTCTCTGTCTCTCTTTACACTCTCTTTGTGTAATCTTCTGCTCACTATCTGCTCATGCTTCTCTTTCAAATTATCATTATTATTTATGGGGGAATTGGCACCCTGTCCAGGGTGTACCCCGCCTAGTGCCCGAAGTCTCCTGGGATAGGCTCCAGGTCCCCCGCGACCCTGAACACAGGATTAAGCGGTACAGAAGATGAATGAATGAATGAAGGATTTATGGGGGACTTGTCAAGCCTTGTTCCAGTGCTCACACCTTTGCCTAAAAATGAATATATCAAAATGTTTACTGTTTTTACATTTATTTATTTATTTATTTATTTAAATAAATGAAACAGTAGGATGCTAGATAAATGGACTATATTCACACATGGATCTGAAAAATGTTAGGATATAATAACCTAAAATATTTAGTAATTTTAATGAGACCATACCTGAATGAAGCACTTCTGTCCTGATTTCATGTCTGTCCTGAGACCATATAACCTTTAACCACTTCAAATGGGTTTTTGTGTTATTTTTAAAAAGAGCAAAACTTACAGAAGACCACTGCTCAGGTGAAATATTAAAATTGACAAACCCATTCTCTACAAAATTCCTAATTATGACATCTCTTCCTCCAGCAATTTCCCAGCGATCTCTAATTGTCTGTTTGTGGCCTTTCTTGAAGCGAACCATGATTGGAACAAAATGGAAAATCTTCTAACATCTGCTTTATTTTAATTATTCAATTAGTGAATATTCATCGCCCCCTGCTGCTTAGGAGTATCCACTATGCATTGGACACACCTCAACAGCAGGGTTTGTGGAAGATGACACACATTTTATATTAATAAATATGAAAAGTGATAATATTGAATAACAAAAGGTTGTGCCCTCTGCAGGACAAGTGGACACACATTTCAGAATAGGTTTTGAGGCAATAGGTCACATGACCTTGACGGTATTGAAGTAAAATGCAGAATTATTAAATATTAATTATTAATAAACATGATAAGTGATGATATTGACAAAAAAAACGTTGTGCCTTCTGGAGGACTGGTGGACACATATTGTAGAATAGGTTTTCAGGCAATAGGTCACATGACCTTGACGGTATTGAAGTAAAATGCAGAATTATTACATATTAATTATTTAAAAAAATGAAAAGTGATGATATTGACAAAAAAAAGGTTGTGCCCTCTGCAGGACAGGTGGACACACATTTCTGAATAGGTTTTGAGGCAATAGGTCACTTGACCTTGACGGTATTTAAGTAAAATGCAGAATTATTAAATATTAATTATTAATAAATATGAAAAGTGATAATATTGAATAACAAAAGGTTGTGCCCTCTGCAGGACAGGTGGACAGACATTCCTGAATTGATTTTGAATAAATAGGTCACTTGACCTTGATGGTATTGAAGTAAAATTCAGAATTATTAAATATTAATTATTAATAAAAATGAAAAGTGATAATATTGACAAATAAAGGTTGTGCCCTCTGTAGGACAGGTGGACAGACATTTCTGAATAGGTTTTGAGGCAATAGGACACTTGACCTGGAAGGTATTGAAGTAAAATGCAGAATTATTAAATATTAATTATTAATAAACATGAAAAGTGATGATATTGAATAACAAAAGGTTGTGCCCTCTGTAGGACAGGTGGACACACATTTCAGAATAGGTTTTGAGGCAATAGGTCACTTGACCTGGAAGGTATTGAAGTAAAATGCAGAATTATTAAATATTAATTATTAATAAATATGAAAAGTGATAATATTGAATAACAAAAGGTTGTGCCCTCTGCAGGACAGGTGGACAGACATTCCTGAATTGATTTTGAATAAATAGGTCACTTGACCTTGACGGTATTGAAGTAAAATGCAGAATTATTAAATATTAATTATTAATAAACATGAAAGTGATGATATTGAATAACAAAAGGTTGTGCCCTCTGTAGGACAGGTGGACACACATTTCAGAATAGGTTTTGAGGCAATAGGACACTTGACCTGGAAGGTATTGAAGTAAAATGCAGAATTATTAAATATTAATTATTAATAAACATGAAAAGTGATGATATTGAATAACAAAAGGTTGTGCCCTCTGTAGGACAGGTGGACACACATTTCAGAATAGGTTTTGAGGCAATAGGTCACTTGACCTGGAAGGTATTGAAGTAAAATGCAGAATTATTAAATATTAATTATTAATAAATATGAAAAGTGATAATATTGAATAACAAAAGGTTGTGCCCTCTGCAGGACAGGTGGACAGACATTCCTGAATTGATTTTGAATAAATAGGTCACTTGACCTTGACGGTATTGAAGTAAAATGCAGAATTATTAAATATTAATTATTAATAAACATGAAAAGTGATGATATTGAATAACAAAAGGTTGTGCCCTCTGTAGGACAGGTGGACACACATTTCAGAATAGGTTTTGAGGCAATAGGTCACTTGACCTGGAAGGTATTGAAGTAAAATGCAGAATTATTAAATATTAATAAAAATGAAAATTGATGATATTGACAAAAAAATTTTGTGCCTTCTGGAGGACTGGTGGACACATTGTAGAATAGGTTTTCAGGCAATAGGTCACATGACCTTGACGGTATTGAAGTAAAATGCAGAATTATTACATATTAATTATTTTAAAAAATGAAAAGTGATGATATTGACAAAAAAACGGTTGTGCCCTCTGCAGGACAGGTGGACAGACATTTCAGAATAGGTTTTGAGGCAATAGATCATTTATTTATTTAAAATATGTTCATAATATAAATATTATCCGTATTTCAGTCGAACAATAATTTGCAGACGGTCCCTAACTCGCGCAGTAGGCGACGTGCTTTCGCCGGACTCTTGTTAGCGAATCTCCGCTACAGGCGGAATCTGGAGCCCGGAGCTCGAATATCCAACGTCCAACGTCAAACCAACTTCACCGCGGTGCCATCGTGTAAGGCGTGCTGAAAAATATTGATGCGAATGTCCTGTCGTGTCCTCTTGGTTTGAATGTTTACGATGTCTGAAAGAAATAAGCACTTAATGACAATTTTTACGTCGAAATTAAAACTGACTCTCTGAATCAATTACATTTATTTCGCAAAAAAGCTGAGCCATGGAACCGGCGATGAGAACCTTACAGTCACCTTGTTGATGTAAAAAGTTTATTACATCCGGCACATGATTATTCATAACCTCACTTTTACTCAAAATGTATATTACATTGCCTCATTTCCGACTGCTGTGGATGTGTTTGCTCTAACAATGTGTTTTATTTATAGTGACGCATTCACACTGCTTTAATTAACACCATGGTTTCGGAATATGAGACAAACTGGTTTTGACAAACTGGTTACATTTTTCTGCAGGAAAAGTAAACATACAATGAACTGTCCAAACATCTTTAAAGATAAAGTTTTCAAAAGTTACATACCTTTTTTGGAGTAAGCCATGCTGTGTTGCGTGTTTATGTTTTGTAGGCGTGGAGCATTACAGCTGATTCTGTGACTTCTGCATACTGTGTTTATGGTAAAGTACCATGTTGATTGGCTTTATTGAGTGATGCATATACCCATAAACAAACATGATAATCAATATTAGCATAACAGATATATATATATATATAATATTTTATATATATATATATATATATATATAAAAGTAACTGATACTAAACAATCCCTGTGGTCTCCAATGAAATGCAGGATATTGTGTTTGAGCAGAATGAGGGAAGGGTTCAGTCTTCATTCTGACCAAATGTAAAATATTAAACAAGATAGTTGCAAGCAATGATGAGTGGGCCCAGGCCCAAGGACCTGAGCGTATCACAACCTGTCAGCTTTTTGAGAATGTTGGGACCTCCAAAAAGACCCAGATGCATCACACTATGATGTCAGTCAATACAGTATGATACCATCCAATCTACGGTACTTTCACTCAGGGCATTATTAGCCCGTTTTCAGCAAGTTTTAGTGTTATGCTTTTTTTTTTAAAGCATCAGATCAGATGTCACTCAATGTGATGACATCATAGAAGATGAAATCAAACTCCAACAGTTTTTGTAATGTTGTTAGTCAGGTATGTGCTTTGAAAATTCCAGAACTCCACCTTTGCGAAAAGTTAAACAATTTTTATTAAACGTTTCACATCTTGAGGAGCAAATAGATTCTATTGCCAGGCGCTATTTGTGCCAGACACATTGGGGGGAAAAGTAGTTTAAAAAAAATTGTGATAGTTAAATATAAAATAATGAATAAGAGCCTGTTATGCATCTGGTGTAATCCATGAATTTTACTAACCTTTAAGCAAAATACCACCTGTAGTCTATGTTTATGCAAATCACTGTTTTTGGCCTTTTACTGGCGGAGCATGAACAAGCTGTTGAAGACTGTGGTGTTGGAGGGTGCTGTAGTCCTTATGGGCAGGGGTGACTGTGCAGAAGTTTTTGGAGTGATGATTGGTCGGGTGCGCTCTGAAATTTGAATTCCAAAAGGACTGAATGTACACCTTTGAAGCTATCTAAAGACTTTCAGAGATATGCTTCCCTCAGATTCACTCTTTTTGATATGGACTTGTTTCTGTGTTTGACAAATTGGGGGGAAAAGTCTTCAAAAGTCAAATCTTTGCTAGTTTTTAAAAAAATGGTTGTGAAATTGTAATATAAAATAATCAGTAAGAAAGTGGTAAGCATCTGGTGATATTCAGTTATCTTACTGACCTTTAAGCAAAATAGAAACTGTATATTTTCCTGTTTTTGAAGATCACTGACTTAACTTTGAATGGTTTCATTCATTCATTCAATCATCTTCTATACCGCTTTATCCTGTATTTAGGGTCGCGGGGGACCTGGAGCCTATCCCAGGAGACTCTCGGCACAAGGCAGGGTACACCCTGAACAGCGTGCCAATCCATCGCAGAGCGCGCGCGCACACACACACACACACACACACACACACATTCACACACTATGGTCAATTTGGGAACGCCAATTAGCCTAATCTGCATGTCTTTGGACTGTGGGAGGAAACCGGAGTACCCGGAGGAAACCCACCAAGGACGGGGAGAACATGCAAACTCCATGCACACAGAGACAGTAATCGAGCCTGGCCAGGAATCGAACCCGGACCCTGGCGGTGCAAGGCAACAGTGCTAACTGAATGGTTTTGGAATAAAGAAATTAAAATTGTCTTTTTATTTTTAGTGTTTTAATTGTTGAGGCAATATTAGGCCAAATTGTTTTTAAAGAAAAACAAATCACTTGAACCAACTACATCAATGGGCTTCAATGGGAGACAGCTTACTTTCTTGGGTAGATGAGAAGTTTGGCTAAGTCATCCCTAGAGATATACAATTAATTGAGCCCACAACCAGTACTACTTGAGCTGTTTGAATTTGAATTACAAGTTGAATCAACTTAAGATTTTGAACTGGGTCCACATTGTTTTTTTGTTTGTTTGTTTTTGTTTTTTTACGTTGAGGTGGCTTGTTTTTTGCAGAAAGCTTTGTGAAAAAAATTTTTTTGAACAGCAATTTCTATAATCCTTGATTAAAAAAAGCTGTTGATACTAAAGTTTATTTTGAGGCACCTCATGTTTTTAGAGCCTAGTGTGTTGTGTTTTAAAAAAATTTTTTAATCAAACTTTATTAAGAGTTTTTCAAGAAAATAGTTTACAATCTCACATTTCAATTACATAGGTATTTTACACAATTCAGAAAATTCATAGACTTCATTGACGCATACTTGTAAACGTAAGATATAAAAGGTCTGTAATACATTTCATTAAAAATATTTTTATACATACAAATTTGTTACATTATATTCTCTAAATACTCCATTAGTGCTTTTTGAGTGTTCTTTTATCTTTTGTTCTTGTTTTTAAGTTCACTTACAGTAGGATCACCTGAATCAAGTTTATTGTAATTAGTCAGTGTATAAATATATTTATATTTGTTTATTTTTGTTCTTTAGTTTTTTTATTATTATTATTATTATTAAATATTTTAAGATCTACAAATACGTTGTTTGCACCAATCAACACAGGACAATGTGAGACCAACAACAAGGCATCATATGAATGGTCTCACCTAAATATTTTTAGTGGGGCTCTGAGCTCCTAGCTCATATGTACTTTTTCATCTTGCAACACAATAGTGCTCAGAGTAACAATAAAAAAACCTTTATTAGCTCGGAATGGTCTGCAGACCATGAATGCCTTGAGAGTCTTTGACAGTCGTGCTAGGTCTGAGAACTTTTCTGTGCCTCCTGAGTTATCCCTGGCCCTGTCAGCTAGATATTGCACTCTTTTTGCCTAGTATGGCAGCGCACTCTAGCACTGAGGAAATGCTTCTGTTTCTGCCAGCAGGGATTGTAGATCGTAGACTGTGTATTGCTTCCACTTCCTGGCTGTGAAGACATCTTTCTCCACCACCCAGATTTGAGGATTTTATGCCTGCTCTGCCACCTGGTTTGAGACCTTGGCTTGTGACCTCCCGGGTTTGAGGATTTTGTGCCTGCTCCATGTCCAAGGTTTCTTTCTGCCCCACGCCCCGGTTCGAGGACTCCATGTCTGCTCCAACTAATATGAAAAAAATGAAAAACTGATCTCTCTCTCTCTTGCTCTCACTCTCTTTTTATTCAATTCAATCTATTTTTATAGCACTTTTAACAATTGTCATTTTCACAAAACACACTATTAGACATGTCTGTAATTTGCACAGTTTTTTACTGTATTTCATCCAGCATAAAAAAAACTATATTAAAAATTATATTTACAGTTAAAAACTGTATTTCTTTTTGCCCCACGCCCCGGTTCGAGGACTCCATGTCTGCTCCAACTAATATGAAAAAAAAATCTGTTTTTCGTTAGTGGTCATCTACTGGCTTAGATAAATAAATGATTAATTCCAGCTTTAACTCACATTTTAATCACCCCATGTGAAAATTAAGTAATTTGAGATATGTTTATCAAGAAAATTTTGTCACAGCATAATGAAAAACTGATCTCTCTCTCTCTTGCTCTCACTCTCTTTTTATTCAATTCAATCTATTTTTATAGCACTTTTAACAATTGTCATTTTCACAAAACACACTATTAGACATGTCTGTAATTTGCACAGTTTTTTACTGTATTTCATCCAGCATAAAAAAAACTATATTAAAAATTATATTTACAGTTAAAAACTGTATTTCTTTCTGCCCCACGCCCCGGTTCGAGGACTCCATGTCTGCTCCAACTAATATGAAAAAAAATCTGTTTTTCGTTAGTGGTCATCTACTGGCTTAGATAAATAAATGATTAATTCCAGCTTTAACTCACATTTTAATCACCCCATGTGAAAATTAAGTAATTTGAGATTTTTTCTTTCCCCAAAATATCTGTAAAATTGTAGATATTAAAGACATGTGCAATTATTTTCCATTCTCTCGGTACAGCTTATGTTGGGGAATTTGTTGTTGACAGTTGAATTAAAATCACCACAAGAAACCCACAAGTAATACTTCATAACTTCAAAGTTTGGGGAAAATATCTATGGGTTGGTATGTAAACATAAACGAACCTTGTAATCAACCTATAATTATTATTGTATATGTAATCGTTTCAGTTAAATCATGGAAAATACCCACTCCAGCACACATTATCTTCGCACATAGAAATCACGCCCATTTTCTAGACCTGTTTTCACTTCACCAATCTCCATTTCGGCTGTAAGTCTTTGTTCATGTGCAGCAGTTATATATATTTTTTCTTTAACATAGCAGACCATTTCTGGTCTCTGTTTTTGCAAATTTGTATCCATCTTAAATTAATGGATATGATATTAAACTATATTGTGATAAAAAAAAAGAAACGGAAATCATTCAATTAATAATATTTCTTAGTCTGTTCAGACGGAGATGTTTGTTCCATTTTGAATTAGGGATTATAGTCTAAATATAGTATAATATAGTCAAAGTAGTCTTACGTGAGATGTCGTCGAGTTGTATTTCTTGAGTCGACACAGTGATTTCATTGTGTTTATTTGTCTCGTTTTCTGTCTCAGTTGTGTTGTCCTTATTTATGATATTTTGTCTTTATTTTGATTGTCAGTGAAATTCTTTTTGGAGGATGATGGAGTTTCTTACTACTTCCTGGCAACTCTTCTCCTTCTCCTCCTGACCGTGGATCTTCTGCGTTTTGCAACTTTACGCCTGCCTGCTCTCACTTTCCTTCTTCGCCTCATGGTCACTCTCTTTACCGAACGTCTCTTCACCCCCCTCCGCCTCCTCCTCACTCTCCTCACTCTCCTTGGTGCCCTCTTAGTAGCTCTTCTACGCCTGCCTGCTTTGGATCTTCTCAGAGCACGCCTCCTTGCTGGCCTCCTCACCCCAGCGCGGTTGCTCACCTTAAACGATCTGCGCGCTCCGGCCCTTTTGGTCTGCACGAGCAAGCCTCTCCTAACGAGCGATCTGAGCGCGAGGTTGACGCGCGAGTTGTTCTTCTTAACGTCGTACCCGCGGCCCGCGAGCGCCTTCTTCAGCGCGACCAGAGACACGCCTTTGAGCTCGTGAGACGCAGCCACGGTTTTAAAAATGAGATCTGAAACTCTCGGGCCGGCCTTCCTCCGCCTTGATCTGGATCTCCTTTTCCTCGCTCTGGCAGTGGAGGCTGCCCGTCTTCTCGCGGTCCGTGCCATCGTTTGGTCGCGTTGAAAAAGTTTGATGCGAATGACTTGTCGTGTCTTCTTGGTTTGAATGTTTACGACTTCTGAAAGAGATAAGCACTTAGTGACAATTGTTACGGCAAAATTACACCTGATCTTCTCAGTCAATTATATTTGTTACGTTAAAAAGTTGAGGGAGACAGAAACCTGAGAACCTTATAGACTCAACCGAGCGCGCGGCTGCTCCCAAAAGTACAGAGTGGACTTCAGATGTGTTTCCTTACCTCGATAAACGCTGTAATTTCTGAAAAAATCATAGATAAATTGCGCTGCAAAAAGCCTTTACCGACACCTGAGCTCCCGGTTTGAATGTCAGGCACGCGGTTTGTTCGGTTTGCTGTGTCATTTTGTTTAAAATGACAAACGAAGCCAAATCTGCAGGGAGATTGAGTGGTGGACATCGTACGTCTTCTATTCTTTAAACGTTTGTATTTCAAATTTCGTGATGACGTGTGTGTATACTGACTCTGTAGTACACACACAAACACACAAATCCGGCGTAAAACTTGTGCCAATAAGGAACAGTTGGTCCGCTGTGGCGACCCTTCAGTGGGAAAGACTAACCACGCACACACAAAGCTTGCCCCTAACTCATCTATATAAATAAAAGAATGGTTTTGTCTGGACATTGATCAGAACTTATTCTTTCAATGATGTCTTTGTTTCATACATTGAAGGAAGACAAGTATCAGAAACAATTCTATATCTATATGTTTATCAAGAAAATTTTGTCACAGCATAATGAAAAACTGATCTCTCTCTCTCTTGCTCTCACTCTCTTTTTATTCAATTCAATCTATTTTTATAGCACTTTTAACAATTGTCATTTTCACAAAACACACTATTAGACATGTCTGTAATTTGCACAGTTTTTTACTGTATTTCATCCAGCATAAAAAAAACTATATTAAAAATTATATTTACAGTTAAAAACTGTATTTCTTTTTGCATCATGGGAATATTCTGACGTCAAACACCAAATACAGCGATTCACTGTATTTTTTTAAAATTGATGTATAATACTGTATTTTCCACAACGGCTTTAGCGCCCAAAGCAGATTTGATCTGGATCCGCAGGATTTGTTCAGGTTTTGTCTGAGGACGGTGGTGCAATTCCAGAGGACATCCTTATCGACACCAGATTAACATTTTTATATGCCAAAGACCAACCAACAAGCAAGGTAAAAAGTGTGTGTGTGTGTGTGTGTGCTGACATCAACTTTGGTAACATTGGATAACGGAAGCTTTACTATGCTAAACGCAGGTAACGTTAACGTTAGTATTTCTATTCTATTTTTATTTTTGCCAACAGGACTTTTGATGGACATCTTCCATACAAGATTGCAGATTTGGAAGAGAGACTTTTTCTGTGTGCACTGAAAAAAGTGATACTTTGGATCAACTTAAAAAAAAATTGCTTCAATTTGTTACAAGCAATTTTTTTACTTTCTCTCAAATCAAATGTTATAATTTTATTTAAGGTTTCATTTTTATTAAATATAAATATATTTTTAAGTTTCCCCAAAGTAAAAATAAATTCATCCATCCAAATCAAAAACAAAAGATGTTATAATGCCTTAGGCCAGTAAAACTAATTTTTTGACTTTGTAAAAACTTGATTTTCATTTTAGTAAAAATAAAAAATTTTAAGCACAGTGAAAAAAAGTATACTTTGGATCAACTTAAAAAAATGCTTCAATTTGTTACAAGCAATTTATTTACTTTCTCTCAAATCAAATGTTATAATATTATTTAAGGTTTAATTTGGATTAAATATAAATATATTTTTAAGTTTCCCCAAAGCAAAAGAAATTAATCCATCCAAATCAGAAACAAAAGTAATTCAATGCCTTAGGCTAGTAAAACTTATTTTCTAACAACTTGATTATATCACTTTAGAAAAACCTAAAATTTAACATTATATTTAAGTTTAGTGTTTACCTTCAAAGAAACAAATTACATTCATGTAGTATGAAGTAATAGGAGTAAATTATAGTATTATCTTTTTCATTATTCTCAAGTTAAAAGTATGATTACGTACAAACTTAATTTTATGAATTATACATAAAAATCAACAATAAGTCTTTTCTGAAATCAAGAAATGTACTTATCTCTGTGCCAAAAAAGTTCATTTATGTAGAGAAGTTACATTTATGAATGAAGACAATGAACAAACAAGTTCTCCTCAAAAACATTTATTTGTTTTTGGTTACCATCCTTGAAACCGTGCATTACCTATTCTTTTTGTTGTACCATTATTTCGCCAATTAAAAGACAGAAAACAAAAATTAAATAAATAAAACAATGCAACTTTAGCACATAGATGAGGCCAAACAACATGGAACATTCATGTGCGACAGTAAGTCACAATCCCGATTTCATGTGGTGGCTAAAGCCATCCTCTTCCTACATGAGGACAAACAGCACCTCACAAGTTCTGCCTGAGCTTCATCTTTCTGAACAACCTAATAAAAGAAAGGACTTTGTTAGACAAGTTGCTCTATTTGGCAAAACAGTGTCTGACGTATTGGCACGCTGTCCAGGGTGTACCCCGCCTAGTGCCCGAAGTCTCCTAGGATAGGCTCCAGGTCCCCCGCGACCCTGAACACAGGATTAAGCGGTATAGAAAATGAATGAATGAATGAATGAGTGTCTGACGTATGCATGTAAAAATCACTTAATGCTCCCATGAGTGCAAAAAAAAAAAACCCACCTAGGATTAAGGTGCATCAAGTTAAATGTAATTATGTCAATGAATAGGCAAAAACAACTGACATACATATACACACACACACATTATATATTACATTATATTGCCAAAAGTATTGGCTCGCCTGCCTTCACATGCATACAAACTTGAGTAACATCCACTTCTTAATCCATAGGATTTAATATGATGTTGGCCTTTTGCAGCTATAACAGCTTCAACTCTTCTGTGAAGTCTTTCCACAAGGTTTAGGAGCATGTATGTAACTAATGTTAACCCTAGTAAAAAAAAAAAAAGTATGCTAAGTATATTAAATCCTAGCATGCCAAAGCATACTTAAATGTACTTGCTCCAGACTAATGACTAGTACACTTGAAGTTTGCTATTTTGGAACAACTAATTTTGTACTAAGTGTATTTAAGTTGTAATTAAATTGTACAAAAGCACAATTCTAAGTGTATTAAGTATACTTTTGTGTGCTAAAGTGGAACAACTTTAAGTATACTTAGTACACTTAAAGTATATGGCTGTGTGTGTACTATAATAATAATAATAATAATAATAAATAAATAAATAAAAACAAATAATAATAATTATAGAAAAGAAAATAATTGGAAGTGTGTATGTGTGAGAAAAATGTGCAGATAATAATAATGAGACGAATGAATGAAATTTCTCTGATGAGCAAGCCAAGGGTGACGGCGACGGTGGCAAGGAAAAACTCCCTGAGATGGCATTAGGAAAAAACCTTGAGAGGAACCAGACTCAACAGGGAACCCATCCTCATTTGGGCGATAACAGATAGAAATGATATAACATCTTGTGTGTTGTGCAGGTGAAAATTCAATATGACAGAAATTATTTAAATTGACATGAAGACCAGTTCAGCATAGGGACGAGTCAGTAGGTGCAGAGGGCAGATGAGGTCTGGATCACTGGAAGCACAGGAGCAGCATGTGTAGCTCCAACCATCATAAAGCTGAATCCAGCTGGAGCTGGTCCTTCTCTGGATGCCTCAGGAACCTCGCAGGGTCGGCCTTTGTCTACTGAAGCTGGCAAAATCTCCCGATGTCTCGGGATGGGTAGAGAAATACAGAACAGATGGGGAGAATTAGCGTAGTTGCCATTCGGGATAGGTGTACTGGAGTATGAGATTATGGGATGAGTTATGTGTATGCCAGATTAAAAAGATGCGTCTTGAGTCTACTTTTGAACTGAGAAACCGTGTCTGCTCCCCGAACACTGTCTGGAAGGCTATTCCAAAGCTTTGGAGCTAAATATGAAAAAGCCCTACCCCCTTTTGTAGATTTTGAAATTCTGGGAACTACCAGAAGTCCGGAGCTTTGTGATCTTAAGGCGCGTGGTGGATTGTAGCGCATCAGAAGACTGGTTAGGTATGTGGGAGCTAAACCATTTAAGGCCTTGTATGTAAGTAATACTATTTTGTAATTTATTCTAAACTGAACAGGTAGCCAGTGCAGGGATGATAATATTGGGGTTATATGATCATATTTTCTGGATCTAGTGAGAACCCTGGCAGCTGCATTTTGGATTAACTGAAGCTTGTTTATTGAGGATGCAGGACAACCACCTAGTAATGCATTACAATAGACCAGTCTGGAGGTCATGAATGCATGAACTAGATACTGTATAAGTACATATTAATAAGTAAATTTACATTTAACTGATAATATACTGAGACTACCGTATATTAAAATTTGTATTCTAATGTATACTTTCTGTACATTTGTACAATGATTATTTCGAGCATATTTTTAAAAAATATACCAAAAATATATTGAAAAACAAGTTTAAATAAGTATACTTTGGAAATTAGACCAGCCTTTCACTTAAAGTATATTTTCCAATAATATTTTTTTGGAACGTGTACTATAATACAATTATTTTTTAAGTATATTTAAAGTTTAATTCCAAAATTTGGTAAAAGCATGATGTTAGTATACTTTTTATATATTAACTGATGGTACAACTTTTTGTTAGTATATCAGCAGTGTACTATAGAGGATTTCAATATATTTGTATTTTTCACTGGGGAACGCATACTATGATTTAAAAAAAATAATGGCCCTGTGTAAAGATTGTGCTGCAGCTGATAATGCCACTGACCATATTTGTGAATATGAAGGGGCAGATGTAGTTGTGTGGTTTTTGGTTGTTGGTATACTGATTGGAAGCTCACAGGTTCAAACCCCAGCACCACAAAGCTGCCACCTGGATCTTTGAGCAATGCTAATTTATCAATTCAGTAAAATTTTTCAGTTCTAAGGTTGAAATGCCTTATGAACAAATGCTTACCAGTGCTTAATCAGTTGGTCCACATTTTCCACTAAATACACCATAAAACATTTCAGGAGATCCTCTCAAATTCAAAATAAAAATTTTATTCGTCACATACACAGTCATACACAGTACGATATGCAGTGAAACGCTTACACGACCGCCAGTGACCTTAAAAAGAGAATTAAATCTTACAGTAAGGAATAAATATGAATAAAGAAATACAATAGGAAAATTTTAACTTAACTAGAATAAAAATAGAAATAAAAAATAAAAGTATACTGTACATAAAATAGAAATAAAAATAGAGATATACTGTACAATAGAGATTTTCTTTTAAAATTGAAATTTGGTGGAGGATGTATGGTGTGCAAGTAATTTGCATAGAAACATGAAGGTGCCTTATTAAAGTGACTTTGTGACTTTGTGCAGGGGTCCAGAATGTAAACATAAATATGAGTTCCAATGTCAGGGTAGATGTGCATGAAAATGTCCATAGTGTCCGTTGACGTTAACAGGTTGTATTAGTTCTGTGTTTGTGGTGTGAATGTGGTATGGTTGAGAGACCTTATTGCCTGCGGGAAGAAGCTCCTCCTCAGTCTCTCTGTGTTGGCCTTCAGGGAGCGGAAGCGCTTTCCTGACCGCAACAGAGAGAACAGTCCATTGTTGGGATGGCTGAGGTCCTTCACGATCTTCCTGGCCTTGGTCCAGCACCGCTTGGTGTAGATTGAGTGCAGGTCAGGGAGCTTGGTGCGGATGATGCGCTCAGCTGAACGCACCACCCTCTGTAGAGCTCGTCTGTCCTGCATGGTGCTGTTTCCAAACCAGGGGTGCGTTTCCCAAAAGCATCGTTAGCCAACTATGGTCGCAAGTTCCGTCGTTACCAACATAGTTCAACAACTAGGTGTTTCCCGAAACCATAGTTCAAACGAACATTCGCAAACAGCGTCGCAAACTTAGGTGGTTGGAACTACAGCCTTCGACCTGTGGTTAGAAGCATAGTTCCTCACCGCGGCTGGGTATGTTCTATTCACAGTTAACGACACTACGCCCTATTAGTTTCTAAAAAAAATTCCCAACCACTTTGAGCGATTTGGAAAACTTAATGTTTTGGTGCTCAGATATTAGGTTATTAATTTTTCGGTTATTTTTATTACAAATTCACTTTAAACGATATAACAGCGGTACCATCGCAATTATTCTCCCTTCGAAGTGCCCTACAGACGCATTATTTATGCCGGTTGGAACACAGCCTTGGTTTCGTTTGTGCGAAGAAAAAGTGAGTTTTTAACTGAGTATCTTTAAACATACCCAAAGAGAAATGTCTCATAACAATATTTGTAGTAGTATGTTAGAGGTTTTCACTTATAATGAATGTTATCTGAATGTTATACAGTGCACAAAGTGTTAAGCACTAAGAAATTGTAAAATGTATGCACTACCATAGTGTAAGCCTATTTAAAATATTACTCAATATATGTAAGCCTATTTAAAATATTACTCAATATATATTCAATGAATGTACCCAAATAAATCAACAAACTGGGGTTTGGGGACTGGCTGGGAATCGAACCCGGGCCGTCCACACGGTAAGCAGAACAGCTACCGCTGAGCCACAAGTTGGTCACACCTGCAAAGTCCCTCCACTTGTTTCTGACTTCCTCTGGGCTTCTCTCATACCCATTCCCAGAAGCATACATTTTTTGTGCGATTTCATTCCAATTTTTTGTCCGAATTTGTAACTGCAAGCTCTTTTTTTTAGTAAATTGTGGTTTTCGTGTCATTTTTTCACGTCAACTCTCATTAAACCATGGCTGTATGTAAAGGGACTTATATAGGAAATAATATTGAGCAAAATAGGTAACAGGTGTTCACAACACAATCCCAGCGTTTTCAAAGCCCATCATTTCTTTTTATTTTAATTGTACTGATGTATCAATACCAAATAAAAAATGAGTTCAAATGAAATATTGAAAAATGAAAAATGTTGCGTTTGTGACATTATTACACCACGTCTACGTTACGTCACTGCGAAAGCGCATTGAATGCGAGCCGAAGAGAGAGAGAGAAAAAATAAACACACTATACAGTAGGGGGCGATATGTGCCTATTGCACTACTCCGCCATTGTATCGAAGAAGAAGAAGAACTACGGTTCAAACCAACGTAGTTCTAACCATGGAAGTGCGACGCAGGTACTATGGTTTTGGGAAACACTTGTGACTAGTTAGTTATTTTCTTCAACGTTGCATCGTACTATGGTGGTTAAGCAAAGAGCTACATAGTTGTACGGGAAACGCACCCCTGGTCGAGATGTTTCCCATCAGGATGCTCTCTATGGTGCAGGAGTAGAAATTCCTGAGCACCTTGGAGGGCAGTCTGAAGTCTCTCAAACGTCTGAGGTGGTACAGACGCTGCCGGGCCTTTTTCACCATGGTGTTGATGTGACAGGACCATGACAGGTCCTGCGTGATGTGAACACCGAGGTATCTGAAGCTGTCCACTCTCTCCACTGGGCTCCTGTTGATGACGGGGGTCTGGTAGTTCCTCTCCTGCTTTGTACAAAAGTCCACTATCAGCTCCTTTGTCTTACTGACGTTCAGGAGGAGATTGTTCCTCTGGCACCAGTTCTCCAGATTCCCAATCTCCTCCAGGTAGGCCGACTCATCGTCGTTCGTGATCAGGCCCACCACGACAGTGTCGTCAGCAAACTTGATGACGGCGGTGGAGTTGGTAGTGGCCACGCAGTCGTAGGTGTATAAAGAGTACAGCAGGGGGCTCAGAACACAACCCTGGGGCGCTCCAGTGCTGAGTGTGAGGGAGGCTGAGACATGACCGCCCATCTTTACTGCCTGTGGTCTGCCAGTTAGGAAGTTGGAGATCCACTGACACATGGGTGAGCTGAGTCCCAGGTGCTCCAGCTTGGTGGTGAGTGTGGAGGGAATTATAGTATTAAATGCAGAGCTGTAGTCGATGAAGAGCATTTTCACATAATTTCCCATCTTAGTGTTCAGGTGGGTGAGAGATGTGTGGAGGAGATATGAGATTGCATCGTCTGTGGAACGGTTCGGACGATAAGCGAACTGTAGTGGGTCGAGTGTGTCCGGTAGTGAAGAGATGATGAAGTCTCTGACCAGGCGTTCAAAGCACTTCATCACTACTGAGGTGAGGGCTACAGGACGATAGTCATAGAGGGAAGCAGGATGTGGTTTCTTCGGGACAGGAACAATGATGGACTCTTTGAAGCATGTGGGGATCACCGACTGAGATAAAGAGATGTTGAATATCTCAGTGAACACAGGTGCTAGCTGGTCAGCGCAGGCTCTGAGGATACGGCCTGAGATGCCGTCTGGTCCTGCTGCTTTCCTGGTGTTCACTCTCTTGAAGGCTCTCCTCACATCGTGCTCGGAGATGATGAGCGCGTTCCCGGTGCTGGCAGTGTCTTCCTGTCTGCAGCATTAGCATTAGCGCCGCTAGCATTAGCGCCGTTAGTATTAGCGCCGCTAGCAATAGCATCGCTAGCGTCTTTAGCTGCAGCATCGAAGCGAGCATAGAATGTGTTCAGCTCGTCTGCCAGAGTCGCGTCCGCGTTCGTCATACCGGATGTTGGTGCTTTATAATCCGTTATTGTTCTCAGTCCCTGCCACAGGGTCCTAGAGTCACTCTGTTGAAGCTGTGACTCTAGTTTTCTCCCGTAGCGCTGCTTCGCCTCTTTCACCGCCTTCCGGACGTTGAATGACGCAGCCTTGTACGGTTCCATGTCCCCCGACGCAAGTCCCGTGTTGTAGGCAGCTGTGCGAGATCTCAGAGCGTCGCGGATAGTTTTATCCACCCACGGCTTCTGGTTGGGAAACGTTCTGATAGTCTTTTTCTCTACCGTATCGTCTGCCAGCTTCTCAATAAATCCCACAACCGCTTCCGTAAACACGCTGACGTCATCATCGGAGCTGTTTCTGAACATGTCCCAGTCTGCGTCATCGAGTGTGTCCTGTAACGCGGCCACCGATTGGTCCATCCAGCGCGCGACCTCCCTCTGAGCCGGCACTTCCTGTTTCAGCCTTTGTTTATATTTTGGCATGAGGAAGATGGCGGCGTGGTCGGATTTACCAAACGCTGGACGAGATGGTGCCTTGTAACCGTCTTTGACCGTGGTATAACAGTGGTCCAGTGTCCTTTCGCCCCTGGTGGGGCAGGTGATGTGCTGATAAAAGTTCGGCGCTGCGCGTTTGAGGTTGGCACTATTAAAATCCCCCGCCACAATGAGCGCAGCGTCCCGGTGTTGTGTCTGGTGCTGTGTGAGTGCCTCATGCAGCTCGCATAAGGCAATGTCTGTGTCTGCTTGTGGAGGGATGTAAACGGCGCTGATTATGACCGATGTGAACTCCCGAGGTACATAAAAAGGACGACACATGATGGACAGTAGTTCCAGGTTTGGTGTGCAGGAGCGTGTAAGAGGAACAACGCTCGCGCTGTTGCACCAGCTGTTGTTCACCATTAAGCACACGCTGCCTCCCCTTGACTTACCCGAGTCCCGCGTCCTGTCCATGCGGTGAACCAAGAAGAACTCGGCTGGTTGTATGGCGTGGTCTGGCACCGCTGGGTTCAGCCATGTCTCGGTGAAGCAGAGAAGGTTGCAGTCCCTAATGTCTCTCTGGAACTTTATCCTTGCCCTGAGGTCATCAAGTTTGTTCTCCAGTGACTGGACGTTGGCGAGCAGGATACTAGGCAGAGGTGTGCGGTGTGCACGGGTTCTCAGCCGGTTCCTCACGCCTGCTCGTCTCCCTTGGGTCCGTCGCTTCGCGTGGCGTCCATTGTTCTACCTCAGGATCTCACTCGGCCAGCTCGGATCCGGAGTTAAAAACGTCGAATTGTGAGTACATTGTATACCAATAGAAACAAGAGTGTCTCTATCATACCTAATGTACTCAATGGTGGTGATTTTGCCGATTTTAAAACACTGAAAACTAACTTAAAAAACAAAAACAAAGAAAAGGTGGTCGGAGCAGTCGTGACGGCAGCCGACCTCACCGGCGCCATGTTGGAACATGAGGCCCACCCCCTTTCCACACACACACATGGGTTGCAAAATGCGCAGAGTGCTCCGTGTTGTGGGTGTGACAACTTAGAGCAAGAAGGTTTTAGATGTGTCCACGTACTTGCTGTAACCCTGCCATTACAGCATACACCATGAACCCACCTCCCAGCTTCGAGCTTGCACCTATCAGTGAGAAAACAGTAAATGCGGCTACCCTCTCCATTGTGGCCCTTTTTCTTTTTTCAGTGAGTGAGAGTTTTCCACTCACATACAGGGTGAAGCCATTTATGTGGCAGGAATAAACGATCATAGTCAGGGTTCCAGAGGATGGTGGAATGTGAGAGGTGGGTCTTGAGTTGTTTGAATGCATGCTCTTCTTTCTCCTCCAGCACACCTTTTTCAGAAGCTCTGAGAGGGATGCTGCCATAGAAGATAAACCAGGGACAAAACGGTGATAATTTGCTATACCCAAAAAGGCATGTTTTTTTTGGCTTTGGGTAGGATCAGAAGGATCTTAATTTTCTTCTCTTGGAATTTTAACAGTCCACATCTGATCCTGTACCCAAGGTACTGTACCTCAGTCAGCCCCAAGTGATACTTTTTGAGATTTGCTGTGAACCTCCTTCCACAACATCTGGAGCACTTTTTTCAGGTGGTGTAGATGATCCTTTCAGCTACTGAACTGAATGACGACATCATCCAAATCTGCATTGGTGTATGGAAGGTGATTATGTAAAACAATGTCCATAAAGGGACATTATGCAGACTGAAAGGAAGGACCCGGTATTGCCAATGGCCCTGGTCGGTTTTGAAGGCAGTTTTCTCCTTGGCTTCCAGTGAAAGAGCCACCTTCTAATAGTCCCTGGTCACATCTAATGTAGAGATGAACTGGACCTTCACCAGTTGGTCTACAAGATCATCTACACACAGAATGTGATACATGTCAATGTCTGGGATTACATTGAGCCACCAGAAATCATTACATACTGTAGATGGATCAGGCTTGGGAATGGTCACTATGTGGCTGGACCATGGGCTCTTCGATAATAATGCCATGCTGGAGCATGTTTTCAACTTCTGTGTTAAGGGCATGACTACAGGCTTCTGGAGGTCTGGTTGAAGCGCGTGACTAGGCTTTCAGTCACTAGTGTAAATGAATGTCCAGAGTGTGTGTAAAAACCATATGTGTGGGTCAGTAATGTGTGGTGGTGTGATTGAGAGTCCGTATCGCCTGCGGGAAGAAGCTCCTCCTCAGACCTCAACAGAGAGAACAGTCCATTGTTGGGATGGCTGAGGTCCTTCACGATCTTCCTGGCCTTGGTCCAGCACCTCCTGCTGTAGATTGAGTGCAGGTCAGGGAGTTCGGTGCGGATGATGCGCTCAGCTGATCGCACCACCCTCTGTAGAGCTCGTCTGTCCTGCATGGTGCTGTTCCCGACCCAGGTTGAGATGTTTCCCATCAGTATGCTCTCTATGGTGCAGGAGTAAAAGTTCCTGAGCACCTTGGAGGGCAGTCGGAAGTCTCTCAAGCGCCTGAGGTGGTAGAGATGCTGTCGGGCCTTTTTCACCACGGTGTTGATGTGACAGGACCATGATAGGTCCTGCGTGATGTGAACACCGAGGTATTTGAAGCTGTCCACTCTCTCCAATGGGCTGTCATTGATGATGGGGGTCTGGTAGTTCCTCTCCTGCTTAGTGCTGAAGTCCACTATCAACTCATTTGTCTTACTGACGTTTAGAAGGAGGTTGTTCCTCTGGCACCAGTTCTCCAGAATCCTAATCTCCTTCAGGTAGGCCGTCTCATTGTTATCAGAGATCAGGCCCACCACGACGGTATCGTCAGCAAACTTAATGATGGTGGTGGAGCTGGTAGTGGCCACACAGTCATATGTGTACAAAGAGTAGGAAGCCCCTGGGGGACTCCAGTGCTGAGAGTTGTGGAGGCTGTGACATGTCCACCCATCCTTACTGCCTGTGGTCTGCCCGTTAGGAAGTTGGAGATCCACTGACACATAGATGAGCTGAGTCCCAGGTGCTCCAGCTTGGTGATGAGTGTGGAGGGAATTATGGTATTGAATGCAGAGCTGTAGTCGATGAAGAGCATTTTAACATAATTCCCCCTTCTAGAGTCCAAGTGAGTAAGTGATGTGTGGAGGAGATGAGAGATGGCATCGTCAGTAGAGCGATTTGGACGGTTACCGAGCTGTAGAGGGTCCAGTGTGTCTGGTAGAGATGAAATGATGAGGTCCTTGACCAGGCATTCAAAACACTTCATCACTACTGAGGTGAGGGCTACAGGGCGATAGTCATTGAGAGAAGCAGGATGTGGTTTCTTTGGGACAGGAACAATAATGGACTCTTTAAAGCATGTGGGGATCACCGACTGAGATAAAGAGATGTTGAATATCTCAGTGAACACAGGTGCTAGCTGGTCTGCGCAGGCTCTGAGAATATGGCCTGAGATGCCATCTGGTCCTGCTGCTTTCCTGGTGTTCACTCTCCTGAAGGCTCTCCTCACGTCGTGCTCGGTGATGATGAGGGCGTTCCCGGTGCTGGCAGTGTCTTCCTGTCTGCAGCCGTTAGTGCTGCTAGCATTAGCGCCGTTAGCATTAGCGCCGCTAGCATTAGCATCGCTAGCGTCTTTAGCTGCAGCCTCGAAGCGTGCATAGAAGTTGTTCAGCTCGTCTGCCACAGTCGCGTCCTCGTTCATCATACCGGATGTTGGTGCTTTATAATCCGTGATTGTTCTTAGTCCCTGCCACAGGCTCCTAGAGTCACTCTGTTGGAGCTGTGACTCTAGCTTTCTCCCGTAGCGCTGCTTCACCTCTTTCACTGCCTTCCGGACGTTATATGACGCAGCCTTGTATGGTTCCATGTCCCCCGACGCAAGTTCCGTGTTGCAGGCAACATAACAATGATCTAGTGTTCTTTCACCCCTGGTGGGGCAGGTGATATGCTGATGAAAGTTCAGCACTATTAAAGGTTGGCACTATTAAAGTCCCCCGCCACAATGAGCGCAGCGTGCCGGTGTTGTGTCTGGTGCTGTGTGAGCGCCTCATGCAGCTCGCATAAGGCAGTGTCAATGTCCGCTTGTGGTGGAATATAAACGTCGCTGATTATGACCGAAGTGAACTCCCGGGGTAGATAAAAAGGACGACACATGATGGACAGTAGTTCCAGGTTTGGTGTGCAGGAGCGTGTAAGAGGAATAACGCTCGCGCTGTTGCACCAGCTGTTGTTCACCATCAAACACACGCCGCCGCCCCTTGACTTTCCCGAGTCCTGTCCATACGGTGAACCGAGAAGAACTTGGCTGGCTGGATGGCGTGGTCCGGTACCGCTGGATTCAGCCATGTCTCGGTGAAGCAGAGAAGGTTGCAGTCCCGAATGTCTCTCTGGAACTTTATCCTGGACCTGAGGTCATCGAGTTTGTTCTCCAGTGACTGGACGTTGGCAAGCAGGATAATAGGCAGAGGTGTGCGGTGTGCATGAGCTCTCAGCCTGTTCCTGACGCCGGCTCGTTTTCCTCGGGGCCGCCGCTTCACGTGGTGTCCATTGTTCTTCCTCAAGATCTCACTCGGCCAGCTCGGATCCGGAGTTAAAAACGTTGAATTGTGAGTACATTGTATACCAATAGAAACAAGAGTGTCTCTATCATACCTAATGTACTCAATGGTGGTGATTTTGCCGATTTTAAAACACTGAAAACTAGCTTAAAAAACAAAAACAAAGAAAAGGTGGTAGGAGCAGTCGTGACGGCAGCCGACCTCACCGGCGCCATCTTGGAACATGAGGCCCGCCCCCTTTCCACACACACACATGGGTTGCAAAATGCGTAGAGTGCTCCGTGTTGTGGGTGTGACAAGTTAGAGCAAGAAGGTTTTAGATGTGTCCACGTACTTGCTGTAACCCTGCCATTACAGCATACACCATGAACCCACCTCCCAGCTTCGAGCTTGCACCTATCAGTGAGAAAACAGTAAATGCGGCTACCCTCTCCATTGTGGCCCTTTTTCTTTTTTCAGTGAGTGAGAGTTTTCCACTCACGTACAGGGTGAAGCCATTTATGTGGCAGGAATAAACGATCATAGTCAGGGTTCCAGAGGATGGTGGAATGTGAGAGGTGGGTCTTGAGTTGTTTGAATGCATGCTCTTCTTTCTCCTCCAGCACACCTTTTTCAGAAGCTCTGAGAGGGATGCTGCCATAGAAGATAAACCAGGGACAAAACGGTGATAATTTGCTATACCCAAAAAGACATGTTTTTTTTGGCTTTGGGTAGGATCAGTAGGATCTTAATTTTCTTCTCTTGGAATTGTAACAGTCCACATCTGACCACAAGGTACTGTGCCTCAGTCAGCCCCAAGTGATACTTTTTGAGATTTGCTGTGAACCCCCTTCCACAACATCTGGAGCACTTTTTTCAGGTGGTGTAGATGATCTTTTCAGCTACTGAACTGAATGACGACATCATCCAAATCTGCATTGGTGTATGGAAGGTGATTATGTAAAACAATGTCCATAAAGGGACATTATGCAGACTGAAAGGAAGGACCCGGTATTGCCAATGGCCCTGGTCGGTTTTGAAGGCAGTTTTCTCCTTGGCTTCCAGTGAAAGAGCCACCTTCTAATAGTCCCTGGTCACATCTAATGTAGAGATGAACTGGACCTTCACCAGTTGGTCTACAAGATCATCTACACACAGAATGTGATACATGTCAATGTCTGGGATTACATTGAGCCACCAGAAATCATTACATACTGTAGATGGATCAGGCTTGGGAATGGTCACTATGTGGCTGGACCATGGGCTCTTCGATAATAATGCCATGCTGGAGCATGTTTTCAACTTCTGTGTTAAGGGCATGACTACAGGCTTCTGGAGGTCTGGTTGAAGCGCGTGACTAGGCTTTCAGTCTATTGCTGGTACACTGAGGTGCAAATCTGCTATACCTGCAACAACCAGCACACATCACACATTAATTTAGACATGAAATTAGACATGAAACCTTCAGGAGCCCTACACAGCTCTCAGGCAGTGTTCGTAGGTGTGACTTTTCACAGCAGGAAAGGTTCCCGGTTAACGTATTGTATAGGCTATAATAACCTTCATGCCTATCTGCTCAAACTATTTTATTTGATTAGTGTGTTTCTTGATTAGGGTTTAACTGTTTAAAAGCAGATCTTTTAGAAATGGTGAACACCTCACTTCTTTCTGGGACATTTACGAACTCTCTGAAAACTGCAATTGTTAAGCCACTTCTAAAGAAGTGTAATCTTGTAAATTCCATTTTGAATAACTACAGACCAATATCAAATATTCCTTTTATAGGCAAGATTATTGAAAAGGTTGTTTTAATCAACTGAACAACCACTTAAACCCAAATGGCTACCTGGACAGTTTTCAATCTGGTTTCTGAGCGCATCACACACTGAAGAAAAAAAAATCCTTTGAATTTACTCGATTTTATTGTGTACATCGGTCCCACATGATCAAAATGTGGCCAAATTACACAAATTTTGCCTGCTAAACCAAAGTATTTCATTCATGTTAAACTTGTGTGAAAGAATCATGTTGACTTAACATAATCTTTATCATTTACTGTAATAGCAATTGATTGTGCAATTGTAATGTAATTTAATTATGTCTATGATACTCCATTATCATTGAAAAGTCTAACAATTTCTTAGTGCTTACATTATTCAAATGTTTAATGTAATTTAAATTTTAAAAAATTCTGTGAAGGAAGGAAGCATAAGACAAACGGGATAAAACGGAGATTTTTATCTTATATTTTAATAAAAACCCAGTTTTACACCAGCAGCAACTTACAAATGAGGTCTCAATTTGAAAAGATGTACAAAACATAAAACACCACAAATAAGTATTAATCATAGAAAAAAAAAATTACCACCAACAGAAACATTTTGTACTTTAACTGTATGTTATGACTTTTAAATATAACCGTTAGATACGTTGGTCAGGAAACTCTTGAAGTCAGATGCAGACAGGACACTTTTCAGTCACAAACTGCTGTGAAAAAATACAGAGATAGATATTCAATTAAAATTCATTATACTTAATTTAGCAAAGGAACAATATTTATACTTTGTTCCTCTAGCTTCACAACTCATGACAGACCGAAACGAGAACCGAACCGCAGATTAAGCACTCGCATACAGTATAACCCTCTGTATTTTAAATGTGATTAAAAATACAAGAAATAGCTTAAACTAAAATAACGTGATTAAACATCGCTAAACAACAGGTGACATTTATGTTCAGTATTTCGTTTCTATTTAGAAAAATGGGAATTAAGTCCTGCTTACCTTTTCCACTTGACCGCCAAACGCTTGTCTTCTCAACAAACTGTTCTCTTCTCGTGATGTCTTCTCACGATATTTCCGGTTTTGCTATTTCCGATTTTCATAGTGACACAATCTCTTTGGTTTCTCTCAACATGATTGAATCTAGTACATGTTAAGTTGTTGAATTTCCTGCAAATACAACATAATTTATTCATGTTAATCTTGGAAACATGAAATTATTATGTACAAAACACATATTACATTTTAGTACATGTAACAGGTAGCCAAATTAATTTTTTTCAGTGTGTGAATTATTGTGGATTATTGATATCCGAATGGCTCCTAGTCTGCCTATTTTTAAATCCCTTTTAAAAACCCATCTGTTTTCACTGGCCTATTAGGCTTTACTGTGCCTATTAACTTTTTGTGTTTCTGTTTGCTTCTTTTACCTTAGGCTATAATTGTCACGATGCGGGGTATATCGGGCTGATGGTGTTGCCGTGGGCTTTACAAAAGGCAGGCATAAACGCAGAGTGTTCTTTGGAAATAAAAAGTCTTTTATTAACAAACAAACTAAACACACTAAAACTAAACAAACAAAACACTGGCTCTGGACACATATTTCACAGGGGATCTGGTAACAAAACACACTCAGGGATTAGGTAAATGCAACACACACAGGGATTCAGGAAAACACATTAACATACACGAACTCTGGAAAGCTATAGCAATCAACACATGCTTACTGATGATACCCAGGCTCTCTAACACAGACCAACATACAGATGATACCCTAAACGAACTTACAGGCTCTAATGCCATAAACATACAAACAGACAGGCTCTAATATCTCAGACGAACATACAGGCTCTAATGCCGTAGACATACATATAGCCTAGCTCTGTGTTAGATGCACTACCATAGCTATGTGCCGTTACAAAGGCCCCAAAGCATTTCTTAAACAGATAACATTACAAAGACTCAAACAAACAAACACTAATGCATCACTTACGCGTATGACCAAAGCTCCTTAAGGTGGACTAAAACCTGGTATGCCTCTACGAGCGACACACTTACACACGCTCCTATGAGCTAGGCTCACACACACTGGATCCTTAGAGCGGTGAACTCACACATACCCGCTCCTAAGAGCGATATCCACACACTTGCTCCTTAGAGCGGTGAACTCACACATACCCGCTCCTATGAGCGCTGCATACCTGCTCCTAAGAGCGACATCCACACATTTGCTCCTTAGAGCGGTGAACTCACACATACCCGCTCCTATGAGTGCTACTAGTATACCTGCTCCTAAGAGTGGCATCGACCCACTTGCTCCTTAGAGCGGTGAACTCTATCACAATATGCTAATTTTTTTTGAGAAGGACCTGTACACATTCCTCAAAGTCGCCCAGCCAGTTCGCTTTCTCCGGCGACATGGTCACCCCCAAACAACATCTATGGGAGAGACCTCCGCTATGCCACTATGAAGGTCTAGCATTCTGTCACGTTGGCAGGTCTTGTGTCGATGTCTGCGTGTCATAATTGCAGAGGCTGAGACAGAGTTCAGGATAGTTCTAGTTAAGGTATGTTGTGTTGGTTGTGTTTTTCTTGAGAATTGTTATATTAATGTTTCTTGATGGTCTAAGAAAGGAGCTTTCATTTTGTTGGTTTGGACATTAATATATAACAATAAAGAACAAGAAAAGAACTATCCTGAACTCTGTCTCAGCCTCTGCAATTATGCCATGCACACATCGACACAAGACCTGCCAACGTCTAATAATCATGTTGACTTTTAGTCTTTTCATGATGTTATTATGTGGATGTACAGCACTTTGGTCAGTCTCGTGGCTGTTGTAAATGTTCTAAATAAATAAACTAAACCTAAACCTTTAAATTCTCTGTAATGGTCTCCTCACCGGCCTTCCCAAGAAGACCATTAGACAGCTGCAGCTCATCCAGAATGCTGCTGTCAAGATTCTGACTAGAACCAGAAAATCTGAGCAGATCACACCAGCCCTTCTGTGCTTACACTGGCTTCCTCTAACATTTATGATAGATTTTAAAGTACTTTTACTCATTTATAAATCACTCAATGGCCTAGGACCTAAATACATTGCAGATATGCTCACTTAATATAAACCTAACAGACCAGTCATATCTTTAGGATCGAGTCAGTTAGAAAGACCAAGGGTTCACACAAAACAGGGGGAGTCCACTTTTAGCTATTATGTCGCCCACAGTTGGAACCAGCTTCCAGAAGAGATCAGATGTGCTAAAACATTAGTCACATTTAAATCTAGAGTTATCTATTTAGCTGTGCATTTATTGATTGAGCACTGTGCTATGTCCAAACTGACTGCACTGTATTTTATGTTTGTAAAAAAGGCAGTGAGTTTTTCTAACCTTTTCCTTTAAATTCTCTGTTTTTTTTATGATGAGGCACACGCACACACAAGAGACCAGTTCATCTGAGCCAATCAGCATCAGAAACTCTGTCTATGTGATCTTCCCCTCCCTCACAGATTTTAGTTTTGGTGAAGGGGGACAAAGAGACTAACACAAAGGTTACCGCTGAATAGATTATGGGCTGTTTATTTCTTTACAAATCACCCTTTGAATCAACTGTTGTGCGTGAAAGCAAGACTACGTGTGTAAGTTTTAACCATATAAATAACGGAGATTTAATCTGTTCCGGTCACAAGTTATTATGCCCACGATGTCGCATATATATACCGTGGCAGTGACTCTAAGCCAGCCCCTAAAAGCACCACAATTTTTCTGGCCACTGCACCACCTGTTCCACTATCAAAAGATACTCTAAGACCTCACTGCACCTACTGTGACAACAGGAAGCACTCCCTCAACAACTGACCAGTCAAGTACCTTCAAGTAACCAGAGGTGTCAAGTAACGAAGTACAAATACTTCGTTACCTTACTTAAGTAGAAATTTTGGGTATCTATACTTCACTGGAGTAATATTTTTTCAGCCGACTTTTTACTTCTACTCCTTACATTTTTAAGCAATTATCTGTACTTTCTACTCCTTACATTTTAAAAATAGCCTTGTTACTCTATTTTTATGATCAGAACGCGCAACCCCCCCGGTCGCATGATAAGAACGCGCATAAGAACCCCCCCACCCGTCGCATGATCAGAAAGCGAGACCTTAATGCTTTTGTCGCCCTTCACGGTACTTTTACTTTTATACTTTAAGTAGTTTTGAAAGCAGTACTTTTAAACTTTTACTTAAGTAAAAAGCTTGGATTAATACTTCAACTTCTAAAGAAGTATTTTTGAACCCTCGTATCTATACTTATACTCAAGTAATGAACGTGAATACATTTGACACCACTGCAAGTAACTCACAAAAGACTAAAAGTAAAGCTGGGTCAAAGATAACAACAGATGCTGGAGCTGTGGTAGAAGCCATAGGTCTGCAGAATGTAATCTGAAGATTTGTTGCAAACAGTGCAACAGCCAACACCTCATGGCTCTTCATTACATCAGTGCTGGGAAACCTGAGTATTCAAAGCTAGTCACAGAAGAAACAGCCAACACCAACACCTGTCTGTTTAACGCTATGAATGAAATTCTCCTGATTCATAAACCGCTGACCAGCAGGAAGGTCTTCTCATCAGTAAGGTCTTCTCATCAGTAAGGTTATTCTCAGGAATGGAAGAAGAAAAATGGATGAATATGCGATCCAAGACGATGGATCTGAGACAGCCATCCTCCTCCACAGTGCAGCTGGGCCTCATAGGTCAGCCTGAAGACATCTCACTTCGAGCAATCACACAGGAGTTACAAGCGCTGAAAGGGGCAGCTGTTTAATTTCTGATCTCGCCAACTGCCCAGCCTGCTAATCAGTTTCACATCAAAGGTGCCTTGACTGCTCAACAACTGAACTTGGCCAAATACTCACACTCACTGAAAACTCTGAAAGAGAGCTATCAGGACCTTAAAGGACTACCACTGCATGACTTTGACCAGGTCAGTCCCATGTTACTTATTGGATCTGACTACCCCCACCTGATCAACCCAGTGAAACCAATTAAGCTAGGTCCACCTAGAGGACCAGTCGCTATAAAGACCCATCTTGGTTGGACATTACAGGGTCCAGTGCAGTACTTGCGAAGTGACATGACTGAACAGCATTGCTTCATTACTTCAGTCTCTTTCATGGAATTGGATCTCCACAAACAAGTAGAGAGATTATGGCAGATGGATGTACTGCTCTGGCATAATGAAAAGTCTTGCATCAGTTCCAGAAAGGATAAGGAGGCAGTGGAACTTTTGTAAAGGAGTACAATAAGGGTGAAGTTGGATGGTATCAAGCGATATGCAACCCCCTCTTGCGTGTCAGGAACATACCTGAACTCAAAGTACCTAAAGAGGCCATCTTGTTACAACTGAGATCCACTGAACAGACTTGCCAAAAATCCACAGCAGGCAGCAGCTTATATAGCAGAGATTTCAAAATGTAAACAATCAGGCTATGTTAAAAGATTGCGACAAAATGCTGTGACTAACACATCCTGCTCCTGCTACATCCCACACCATATGGTCGAGCACAATGGAAAAAATTGCATTGTTTTCAACTGCTTGTTCCAATATTGCAGAAAAAACCTGAATGATTTTCTGCTTCCAGGACTAGTGTTGGGGCCATCCCTACTTGCTGTGTTACTCAGATTTAGGGAACACTCCATGGCAGTCAGCAGCAATATTAAAGGCATATTCCACCAATTAGGCTGCTCCCAGAAGACAAATCACTTTTACGCTTCCTCTGGAGAGACCTAAATATACAGGAACAACCCATTGTGTACAAATGGCAGGTCCTTTCAGCACCACCTGCAGCCCCTGCTGCGCTTTGCACTTCAGAAACACATCCTAGATCATAGCCAGCCTGGTGATCATGTCCATAATTCTGTGCTGAAATCTTTTTATGTCGACAACCACCTCCAGAGCTTCACTTCAGCAGATGCAGCAAAAGGTTTTGTTAATAGAATCGGGAAACTGCTGGCAGATGGAGGCTTTGATCTAAGGCAGTGCTCCAGAAATGTCCCTTCAACTATAAGTCACCTGCCCCATGATTCCATATCGAACAGTGCAGAACTTTCACAAGGTTGAATGGACATTAAGTAATCAACACTTGGGCTCCTCTGGAACCATCAGTCAGACACAATATTAGTGAGACTACAATGTGCAGCATACAGTGGGTACGGAAAGTATTCAGACCCCCTTAACTTTTTCACTCTTTGTTTTATTGCAGCCATGTGCTAAAATGATTTAAGTTTATTTTTTTCCTCATTAATGTACACACAGCACCCCATATTGACAGAAAAACACAGAATCGTTGACATTTTTGCAGATAAAAAAAAAAGAAAAACTGAAATATCACATGGTCCTAAATATTCAGACCCTTTGATCAGTATTTAGTAGAAACACCCTGTTGATCTAATACAGCCATGAGTCATTTTGGGAAAGATGCAACAAATTTTTCAAACCTGGATTTGGGGATCCTCTGCCATTCCTCCTTGCAGATCCTCTCCAGTTCTGCCAGGTTGGATGGTAAACGTTGGTGGACAGCCATTTTTAGGTCTCCCCAGAGATGCCCAGTTGGGTTTAAGTCAGGGCTCTTGCTGGGCCATTCAAGAACAGTCGCAGAGTTGTTGTGTAGCCACTCCTTTGTTATTTTAGCTGTGTGCTTAGGGTCATTGTCCTGTTGGAAGGTAAACAGTCTGAGATCCTGAGCACTCTGGAGAAGGTTTTCATCCAGGATATCCCTGTACTTGGCCGCATTCATCTTTCCCTAGATTGCAACCAGTCATTCTGTTCCTGAAGCTGAAAAACACCCCCATAGCATGATTCTGCCACCACCATGCTTCACTGTTGGGACTGTATTGGACAGGTGATGAGCAGTGCCTGGTTTCTCCACACATACTGCTTAGAATTAAGGCCAAAAAGTTCTATCTTGGTCTCATCAGACCAGAGAATCTTATTTCTGTTTTCTTCCATTTAAGGATTATGGAGGCCACTGTGCTCTTAGTCACCTTAAGTGCATCAGAATGGTTTTTGTATCCTTGGCCAGATTTGTGCCTAGCCACAAATCTGTCTCTGAGCTCTTCAGGCAGTTCCTTTGACCTCATGATTCTCATTTGCTCTGACATGCATTGTGAGCTGTAAGGTCTTATATACAGTAGATGGGTTTGTGGCTTTCCTAATCAAGTCCAATCAGTATAATCAAGCTGGACTCAAATGAAGGAATAGAAATAGACAGCACCTGAGTTAAATATGAGTGTCACAGTAAAGGGTCTGAATACTTAGGACCATGTGATATTTCAGTTTTTATTTTTTAATAAATCTGCAAAATGTAAACAATTCTGCATTTTTCTGTCAATATGGGGTGCTGTGTGTACATTAATGAGGAAAAAAGTTACCTTTATTGATATGATTTTAGCAAATGGTTGCAAAATCTAAGGGCGTCTGAATACTTTGCATTCCCCCTGTATACAGAGTACTGGCCAGACAGTATGATCCATTAGGCTACCTCATCCCTTATACCACTCACGCTACGATCATTGTACATTTACCATTGGACTGGGATGACCCAACCTTGCCAATAGATCTGCTACAAACCTGGACTGAGTGGGAAGAGGAGTTATCAGACCTACAAAATATTGTTCTTCCTTGATGTTACTGTAGCCCCGACAAAGACAAAAACGAGCCAAAGAGACATACAGGTCTTCTGTGATGCCTTTGAATATGCTTATGGCTCCATGGTGTCAGGGGGGCACGATGTCGGTCGGTTTGCAGAGGTGGATCCAGATGCAGGTGCAGGCACGAGGCGTTGACTGTACTTGAATGAATGAGTGTGTGCAGGAAATCCACTGGAGCTGGAAGCGGCCGTGAACGTGAAGATAAGCCGTAGTCGAGAAAGTGCGTGTTGGGTCAAGAGCCGTGAAATCCGAATGCAGTGACAAATCCAATACGCGAGACGAGAGGCAAGAAACGAGAAACAAAGCGAGGTCGGTAACGTGGAAAAAATCATGGACTGAAACGCGAGAAAATAGTGGCAAAAAACACACACAATAATCCAGCGGCAAGCTGCGCCTCCTTATAAGCCGGAAGAAATCAGCGCCGGATGAGAAACCGGTGTGCCGGCGGGGTGGTCCGGGAGGAGCGATGACTGCGTGGGAAAACATGGCCACGTGATGAGAGCCTGACAGCGTGGGAAAGGAAATGTCAAGGGTCTTTGATCAGCGCGAAGGCACTGAGAGCGTGACACATGGCATATCTTCGAACAGAGGACCAACATGGGCAACCTGAGATTATTTTTCTAACTGCTAGATTCAGTGTTGCACTGAAAAAACAACAAGATGTCCCTTGACTGGAATTGTGTGCTGCACTGACTGGAGCCCAACTCTACAAAGTACTCTTGACTGAGCTGAACACATTCGCCAAATGACCTTGTGGACCGAATATACCACTGTCATCACATGGTTACAGCCTGACTCATGCCGATTAAAAGTATGCGTTGGCACTTGTCGTGGAACCGATTAATGTTTTAAACTGTCATATGTCCCAGCTTACGTTAGGAGATGTATTGCATGAAGTTAAATGTGTTTCAGAGGTTAAAGCTCAACGAAGACTCCAGAGGAAACGCAGAGGTCCCCCGGGACACAGATGCAGAGGCTTCTCAGCAGGTCACGGTTGCAGCGCATGCACCCAGAGAAGGGAACAACACCTGCAGGGCGACGGTTAACAGAAATATACTTCACACCGGAAGAGGAGCAGTATAGCGTCACGTCTGAGAGAACAGGACGTTATGTTCTCGTTCGGCAGGAAGCCAGCCCTAAGATAAACATATATGTTTTGCAAAGTGTGTTAGAGCAGTAGGCAGCAGTATAGGCTTAGTTTTTGTTTGCCAGTGCTTTCCTTATAAGGTCAAGGCCTGCTAATTGATTAAGAAGCATAAGACTGCTAGGACATGAGTCACAGGACAAAAGTATAAGAGCGTTCTGTTAGACTTTTGTTGGGTTCTTCTTTGGTTCTTGGGGCAGTGTTAGCATACATTGTTAATTTGAGTTCACAAGACTTTGTGTTCTTTTATTTTCCATTGAACTTTTTGCTTAGTATTTGCTATTTGTATTCACAATAAATCTACCTCGTTTTATTTGCTTAAGTTGTAACATTTGGCATTATAAAATAATAAAAGGACTGCCACCCATTGTGAGGCCAGTACCCCCAGTACGGTGTACAAAGTGTGAGCTTGTTTCCTGCATCGGGAAAAGACGGTTCCGGGGACTATATTTCCACGGACTTCTTCTAAGGTAAGTCACGCGCTTATCTTTACAGAATGTGACACCGGTAATGTTTCGTCCTTTGCATATAAATATGCCTTAATTTGGGTGATTCATGTTATGTTTATTAAATGCAGAAAACACACTCGAGTAGCCAAGATCCAGGACCTTATAAAGCAAAACAGGTGGCGATATGTACCCCCTGCATGCAATCCAGCTGAAGATATTACTCGGGGAAGGTGTCTCAGTGACCTCAGTCCAGAAAGTCGCTGATGCCATGGACCGCACTTCCCAAGAGATCCTCCTTATCAGTGGCCTGAATGTCCCAGTCCTGAGGAACTAGACAGTGATGAACTTCGCAAAGTTGGTATCTGTGCTTTTCTCTGCTTCAAATGATCTGATTTTAGGCAGATTAAGACTCTGGAGGAGTTAATCGAGTCCATGGCTCTTGAACGGGTGGCCAGTGGTAAGCCTACAGCCAGTGACTATAGACATGCTGAAACTTGTCATGGGCAAAAATCGCAGCAGGACTGCTTCTCATCAGACATAAACTTGCAACAGCTGACTACGGGCCCTGGCAATAGAACTCGATGTAGGATCGAACTTAATGAGAGTCAGCGGACGTTTACGACATAGTCCCTACTTGGAACCTGACAATATGCATCCTATCAAATTGGATCCAAGCACCCATCACAAAACTCATCATTCAAAGTTATGACACAAAACTTTGTCATCCAGGTCCTGAGAGGATGTTCGCAGAATGAAAATGGGGAATAATCTTTAAATGCCTCACCACCAGAGCAGTATACATTCATGTACTTCATACTCTGGAAACAGATTTTCTTTATGGCCCTCAGGCTGTTTAAAGCTAGATGAGAGAACCCACATGAGCTCTTGTCAGATCAGGGCACAAACTTCAGAGGAGGTGAGAGAGCTGAAAGAAGCCTTCATAGCTCTTGTCCCAGATTTGCAGAGTCAACTGGCCGGACAGCAGATTGAATTTCACTTCAATCCATCCTCTTGATTCACCACACTTTGGAGGCTGCTGGGAGAAAGAAATTCACTATCGGAACGGTGCTGGCAGAAATTGAACTATAACCATATATGAACAACGGACATTTAATCTGTTCCTGGCTATATATATATATATATATATATATATATATATATATATATATATATATATATATATATATATAGCAACATCACAGGCATAATAACTTGTGTATATATATTTATATATACAGTGGTGTGAAAAACTATTTGCCCCCTTCCTGATTTCTTATTCTTTTGCATGTTTGTCAAACTTAAATGTTTCTGCTCATCAAAAACCGTTAACTATTAGTCAAAGATAACATAATTGAACACAAAATGCAGTTTTTAAATGAAGGTTTACGTTATTAAGGGAGAAAAAAAAACTCAAAATCTACATTGCCCTGTGTGAAAAAGTGATTGCCCCCCTTGTTAAAAAAGAACATAACTGTGGTTTATCACACCTGAGTTCAATTTCTGTAGTCACCCCCAGGCCTGATTACTGCCACACCTGTTTCAATCAAGAAATCACTTAAATAGGAGCTACCTGACACAGAGAAGTAGACCAAAAGCACCTCAAAAGCTAGACATCATGCCAAGATCCAAAGAAATTCAGGAACAAATGAGAACAAAAGTAATTGAGATCTATCAATCTGGTAAAGGTTATAAAGCCATTTCTAAAGCTTTGGGACTCCAGCGAACCACAGTGAGAGCCATTATCCACAAATGGCAAAAACATGGAACAGTGGTGAACCTTCCCAGGAGTGGCCGGCCGACCAAAATTACCCCAAGAGCGCAGAGACAACTCATCCGAGAGGCCACAAAAGACCCCAGGACAACATCTAAAGAACTGCAGGCCTCACTTGCATCAATTAAGGTCAGTGTTCACGACTCCATAAGAAAGAGACTGGGCAAAAACGGCCTGCATGGCAGATTTCCAAGGCGCAAACCACTTTTAAGCAAAAAGAACATTAAGGCTTGTCTCAATTTTGCTAAAAAACATCTCAATGATTGCCAAGACTTTTGGGAAAATACCTTGTGGACCGACGAGACAAAAGTTGAACTTTTTGGAAGGTGCGTGTCCCGTTACATCTGGCGTAAAAGTAACACAGCATTTCAGAAAAAGAACATCATACCAACAGTAAAATATGGTGGTGGTAGTGTGATGGTCTGGGGTTGTTTTGCTGCTTCAGGACCTGGAAGGCTTGCTGTGATAGATGGAACCATGAATTCTACTGTCTACTAAAAAATCCTGAAGGAGAATGTCCGGCCATCTGTTCGTCAACTCAAGGTGAAGCGATCTTGGGTGCTGCAGCAGGACAATGACCCAAAACACACCAGCAAATCCACCTCTGAATGGCTGAAGAAAAACAAAATGAAGACTTTGTGTCATGTCTCTCCAAGGATTTAGGACGCAAATGCAGGTCTTGAACACAAAAGTCTTTTATTTGTCGAGCACACAAACTCAAAAATCCCAATCTCCCAACACAAACTTAATCACAACTGAAAACTGTTCCAAAAATAACGTGGGAGTCCTTTTCTTTTCTTTAAATAGACGCCGGCTTTCCTTTGCCGGCTTTAACAATGGGAGTTCCAGGTTCCCTTTAGTCCTGGAGGGGAAAACAGGCAAAACACAGACACATGCTCGAGTGTATTCAGAAGCACGCACAACGGTGGACAGACATGGGACTCCGGGGTCGGCTGGTATAAATAGAGAGAGACATAAGGATGCACAGGTGATCTTAATAATTAGACAAGGGGACAGACATACACACGTAGACACACTAGGGGGAGATAAAGCGCCGGCTCAGTAATCCGGGGAGCTGGATCTCACTCCCCGAGGCCGTGGTGGTCCAGATGTTATACTTTGGAGTGGCCTAGTCAAAGTCCTGACCTGAATCCTATTGAGATGTTGTGGCATGACCTTAAAAATGTGGTTCATGCTAGAAAACCCTCAAATAAAGCTGAATTACAACAATTCTGCAAAGATGAGAGGGCCAAAATTCCTCCAGAGCGCTGTAAAAGACTCGTTGCAAGTTATCGCAAACGCTTGATTGCAGTTATTGCTGCTAAGGGTGGCCCCAGGGGGCAATTACTTTTTCACACAGGGCCATGTAGGTTTGGATTTTTTTTTCTCTCTAAACAATAAAACCCCTCATTTAAAAACTGCATTTTGTGTTTACTTGTGTTATCTTTGACTAATAGTTAAATGTGTTTGATGATCAGAAACATTTTGTGTGACAAACATGCAAAAGAATAAGAAATCAGGAGGGGGCAAATAGTTTTTCACACCACTGTACATATTATATTATTATGCAGGCAGCACGGTGGGGTAGTGGTTAGCACTGTCGCCTTGCACCTCCAGGGTCCGAGTTCGATTCCCAGCCAGGCTCGATTCCCGTCTCTGTGTGCATGGAGTTTGCATGTTCTCCCCGTGCTTGGTGGGTTACCTCCGGGTACTCCGGTTTCCTCCCACAGTCCAAAGACATGCAGATTAGGTTAATTGGCATTCCCAAATTGACCATAGTGTTTGAATGAGTGTGTGTGTGTGTGTGTGTGTGTGTGTGTGTGTGTGTGCTCTGCGATGGGTTGGCACGCTGTCCAGGGTGTGCCCTGCCTCGTGCCCTGAGTCTGCTGGAAAGGCTCCAGGTCCCCGCGACCCTAAATAAAGGATAAAGCGGTATAGAAGATGAATGAATGAATGTTATTATGCCTGTGATGTTGCTATATATATATATATATATATATATATATATATATATATATATAGCCCGGAACGTGACCCGGTCAAAAGAGGAAACCCAGATGGCTTTCACCAACCCCGACCTCAAATGGTACAAATCAGCATGCCGTTGAACGAGGAAGAGACAGTTCACGACATCAGCAAACACGGAAAGAAACGGTTTCACGTCTCCAATTCAGATGGTGTAAATCTGCAAAGCAACTTCTTTGCACAAGAGAGAAACATTTCACATCCCCACTCAAATGGTGTAAGTCATCAAGCAACCCCTTGAATGAGAAAGAAACCAGTTACACAACTCCCTGGCAGTTGCTGACACCCTGGAATGCATTATTGCCCTTTGGTGAGGCATTGTTTGCCTGGTTACTGATGGCGGTGCTCTCAACGAGACTTTGTGCCAGAACTCAGAAGTCCTGCAACGACGAAACCCTTCCAGAGCCCCGCCATCGGTAACCAGGCAACCAATGCCTCAGCAAAAAGCTTGCCCGAAAGACGTCATCTCAACCTCAGCACACCAACCAATCAGCAATGCTGTGATTCCCTTCGCTGGAGGCGAACCAGCGATTGAGAACGAAACGTAATGTGAGCAAACAAACAAAGCTTCATACCTTGCTGAAAATTGGTGCTCTCAGATCTAGTAAATGTTACTAGAAGAACTCCATTAATTTTCACACTCTGAACTGCGTGTGTGTGTTTAAGTAGCGTGTTTTCATGTATCTAAGATTAGTTGTGGGAGAAAATTCTTCCACCTTGTTGAAGTTGCCTTGAATTTAAAATATCAAACAGTTAACAAATTACCTACAAAGAGAATTTAAAGAAGAATTAAAGAAGATTTCAGACGCCACTCAGATCTGGATGAAGTAAGTCAGGTTTATTATTGCAGCAATAAGAACCCAGGTGAGCCAGGCTTAGTAATGCTCTAGATCAAATCACAAGCAGTGCCAAAGTGAGACTGATTTTCACAGCGAAAACCACGCTCCAGTTCTAGAAAGAAGGGGAAGTCCCAGGGAATTTCCCAGACTCCTCCTCTTGTACATTTCATTCTGATGACCAAAGCAGATTTTTTTCCATTATAATCCAGTTCCTATTAATTTGTAACGCTTGGATTTATAAAACCGCTTGGTTACAAATAAACGGATTCGGGAATCTAAACAGGGGCTTGATAACACTACTTCCGGTATTGCGCAACCGCAGTGGGACAAAACACGACGTGACACAAAATAATTATAATAAATTAAACCAAGTGTATTATACAGACGGAATAAAGAAATAAACAAACACGGTGCACCACAAACCAATATATACAAAATATATACAAATAGAAAAAAAGTGTGTGTGCAATGTATGCGGGTGTGTGTGTGTGTGTGCGTGTATATGATAGTCCAGTGTCTGAAAAACGGCAATTGGTGTGAAATGGTGAAGTTGGAGAGATGGATCGATCTCACCAAATGACGATGGTAGGTCTGGGAGATCGATAAACGGAATGAGCTGGGTACTGAATGAAATTATCAACGGGTAATCCACAAACAGGCTCTCAGTCTCTCTCAAAAAGCAGCGCGCTGTCATCATCTCTCCGTGCCGGTCTCAATGCCGGTTCCGGCTTTATGCCGGATCATGTGACCCACGTCACTTCCGGGTTCCCATGCGTTGCGATCGCGCATGCGCAGGAACTTGCCCGGTGACCAAACCACTGTCCATGGGGAACCAGAAACCGCTAGGGCACGCCTTCGGCCACAGGTGAGCAGCATTACCTCCATAACCAATTCCCTGTGTATGAAGGAGTCCCTTTTGTGTGGCTGCGCTACATAGACCCCCCCCCCAAGCCTCCGGCGTCTGAGGAGAACGTCCGCACAAGCGCTTTAAATTCGTCACACTGATATCGGCTATTTGTGGGTAGCCCCAAGACCTTGTGTATTTAATTGGCCCTTTTCTGGTTTTTACCTCTGCTGGACCCTCCCACTGGGGCGCTCGCCTTGCAGAATCTCTCTTTGTTGTGGAGGAGTGTGGTTGAGCTTTTCTCCACACCAGTTCTCCCGGTTGAAAGTGCGCTGCTTTCCTCCGGGTATTGTGATATCTGGCTTGTGTGGCTTCTAGTTGTTGTGCTCTTTGTTGCACCTCCTCCTGGATAAGTCTTTGTCGGGGTGATGACGGATGTCCTGTCTTGTGTCGGTGGCACATGCTGCAAGCTCTGGTATAACGCCAGACGTCTTTCCGCACCGTCGGCCACCACGCCACCTCTAATAACCTCAGCAGGGTTTTCAGTTGTCCCCAGTGTCCTCCCAGTGGATTGTCGTGAAAATACTGAAGGAACTCTCTTATTAGCGACTGGGGGACTACTAGCTGAAATTTTTCTCCTTTTCTTACCGGTACCCGGCGATATAGCACGCCCTGACGACCTTCGAAAGTGACCCTTTGATCTTGTATGCCTCTTTGATGATCTTTGGAGAGCAGCTTCGTGATCGTTGGGTCGTTCTGTTGGGCTCTGCTGATCTCGCTCAGGTCGCTCGGGAAGCTGGAGGCCTCTTTAGTGGACATGGTGGGTAGACGTGGGGTGTCAGCTCCTTTCAGCGGTGGGGGTGCTCGGGGTATGGCATCTGGACCCGGAATAAAGCTGTCCACGCCGTCTTTCTCTCCCCTAGCGCCTCTCTCCACCCGCTTTTCCACGGTGCTCGCCGCTCCTCTTAGCGCCACTCTCGCGTTGCTGTTCTCCCTAGTTCGCCTCACTGGTTTTTCATCGGAGATATCAGGTTTCCCCACGAGACAGAGGGCGGGGTGGTCATCGGCGAAGTCTCCGTGGCGTTGCGTTGGCTGCTGTACCGGAGACCTCAGGTTGTCTTCCTCTTCGTCGAGGTCGTCGTCCAGTATGAACGCTGCCATGAACGCCTGTTTAAAAGACTGCCAGTCCTTCACCTTGCCTTTCTCCGCCTTCCACCAACTCAGAGCAGGCCCTCGTAGAACTGCGCCGAGGGTTCCCAGCAGCTCTGGTCGGGTCAGGGGTCTGATCTCCAAGTACTTCTCTGCTTGCTCTATGAAGTTCCATACCTCCGCTGTCTCTGACACATCACAGAAGGCTGGAAACTCCACGCAGATGGATGGATGAGCGCGAAGAGAAGAAGAAGAAGAATGTGGGGAGGAGAGCAGAGCCGAGGAGTGTGCTGGAACACCAGGAGGAACGTCGGCGATGGCATGAGTGCTTGGTAGCTTCAGCTTGGCCGTCGCTGTAGTGGTTGGAGTGCTGGGCAGATGTGGTGCAGGAGGTGGAGGGGATGCAGGTGTGGTGGGCGTACTAGTGAGACGCAGTCTCTTCATCCGGTTTTCCCAGATGACGTCCCGTCGCAGAAAACAGTCAACGATGGCGCTCTCCATTTTTTCGAGAGCCTCCTGGCAGTAGCGCTGCAGCCCTTCCAGGCTCGCGTCCACTGCGTCACGCAGACTGATTTCTCGGTTGAGACTGCTGTCCATGGATTGTCTATAATCCAGCTCCATGGAGCTCACTTTATCAGTAAGCGCCCCCAAGTCCCTCTTACATTGATACAGTTCTTTTTGTAGTGTGTGCACTACTTTTATATCAGTCCCATGAACAATAAACTCATCATCATCATTATTATTGTCATTATCATGGCTATCTGATATATATAAAGAACTAATCAATGAAGTTAAGTCTGTTGTAGGGTTACGGCGTGTATTAAATGCATCCTCTACATCTACCGGCATGTTATTATGCACTACACAGTCGGCCTTAGCAGCACTACTAGCATTAGCCTTAGCCTTAGCACTAGCATTAGCGATGTTAACATTATCGTCCATTTTGTTCAGCCACATCACACAAAACCGGAAAATATCCCAAAATATAGATTCCCCGTGCGTACGGGCCACCACTATGTAACGCTTGGATTTATAAAACCGCTTGGTTACAAATAAACGGATTCGGGAATCTAAACAGGGGCTTGATAACACTACTTCCGGTATTGCGCAACCGCAGTTGGACAAAACACGACGCGACACAAAATAATTATAATAAATTAAACCAAGTGTATTATACAGACGGAATAAAGAAATAAACAAACACGGTGCACCACAAACCAATATATACAAAATATATACAAATAGAAAAAAAGTGTGTGTGCGATGTATGCGGGTGTGTGTGTGTGTGTGTGTGTGTGTATATGATAGTCCAGTGTCTGAAAAACGGCAATTGGTGTGAAATGGTGAAGTTGGAGAGATGGATCGATCTCACCAAATGACGATGGTAGGTCTGGGAGATCGATAAACGGAATGAGCTGGGTACTGAATGAAATTATCAACGGGTAATCCACAAACAGGCTCTCAGTCTCTCTCAAAAAGCAGCGCGCTGTCATCATCTCTCCGTGCCGGTCTCAATGCCGGTTCCGGCTTTATGCCGGATCATGTGACCCACGTCACTTCCGGGTTCCCATGCGTTGCGATCGCGCATGCGCAGGAACTTGCCCGGTGACCAAACCACTGTCCATGGGGAACCAGAAACCGCTAGGGCACGCCTTCGGCCACAGGTGAGCAGCATTAGCTCCATAACCAATTCCCTGTGTATGAAGGAGTCCCTTTTGTATGGCTGCGCTACAAATTAGCTTTTCCATTATAATTACACCTTGTCTTTTAACCCCTCCCTGCGTGTATCTGACTCCTCCCTGCGCTCATCTGACTCCTCCTATGCTTATTAATTTTTCCATTAAACTTAATTTTCATTAATAATTAGTTTCCATTATCTTTACACTTTTCGTACCGTTTTATAAAAGATATAGGGGTGGCGCTTGTTTTCTAGGCTTTTTCTTTGTTTGTTCTTGGTTTATTCCTCATTTCTCAAATGGGTAAGCATCTCCCTTTAGTTATATTTATTTATATTACTTATTTTACCCATTTCAATGTTTTTAAACACTTTATTCTATTTTATAGCTAACTGCGACTTCTCCATTGATGACTTCATCCCTTTGGATGATTCGGACAGCCAGGACAGTTCAGATCGTGTTCCTTCTGAGGACTACAACCCGACTGAGCCTGTTACGGATCCGGCCTCCGTGAGTCCTGTCCGATCTGATTCCGAGTTGTCTGGATCTTTGATGCAGTATCTACGAAATAAAGGGCTTACTTATTTTAAAAAGGATGAGTCTAAGCCTGCTCCTTCTAAGAGACGGCGCTTGGATTTTGAGAGTTCTCACTGTTCTTTTCAGCCAGTGAGGGCCACGTCCAGCACTCCCGCTCCATCTAACAGACAGCCTAGATTTAAAGTAAGTGTGAGTACTCAAACTGATTTAAACGTGTCTGTTAGTACACAGACCAATGAAACTAATTCCATTGGTGTTCAAACAGATTTTCCTCAGGCCTCTGTGTCTATGTTAAACCGCGGAGTTTCCGTGTTTATTCCCCTTACTGACCTTCCTCTAGGAGTCATCCTAGGCCAGAGAAGGCTTGATACAAATGTCATTTAATTTCTCTAGATGCTTACCCATGGCCCCCTATTTTTGTATGTTTTCGTTGGCCCTTTTTATACTTTTGTAAGCGTTTTACGTTATTACCATGTAGATACGCATTTTTATTCTGTGTCTACTCTTATTAAACTATGTTATTCATAAGCCTGTTTCTGTGTCTCTTCTTTATCAGCTCGTACCAGTCTATGCACACACATATACTGTACACTGTCCTGCGTGGAAATTCCCTTATACCATACATATGTCAGGTATAGTTTTGGTAACGATTTATTACATTGTTTTTCTTGTGCCTCCGGGTTTTTATGGCCTGACCATCCGTTCTTCTCCTGAATAATTTTTAGGTTCGTCCAATTATTTTTGGTTTCTGGTCCTTTTATGTTCCATTATCTTATCTGGGGTGCGTTTCCCAAAAGCATCGTTAGCCAACTATGGTCGCAAGTTCCGTCGTTACCAAGATAGTTCAGCAACTAGGTGTTTCCCAAAACCATAGTTCAAACGAACATTCGCAAACAGCGTCGCAAACTTACGTGGTTGGAACTACAGCCTTCAACCTGTGGTTAGAAGCATAGTTCCTTGTTAGTTTCCTGTGTCGACGTCATTGATTTTGCCCGTGGCTGGGTGTGTTCTATTCACAGTTAACGACCCTACGCCCTATTAGGTTCTAAAAATTTTCCCAACCACTTTGAGCAATTTGGACAACTTAATGTTTTGGTGCTCAGATATTAGGTTATTAATTGTTCGGTTATTTTGATTACAAATTCACATTAAACGATATAACAGCGGTACCATTGCAATTATTCTCCCTTCGAAGTGCCCTACAGAAGCATTATTTATGCCGGTTGGAACACAGCCTTGGTTTCGTTTGTGCGAAGAAAAGGTGAGTTTTTAAGTGAGTATCTTTAAACATACCCAAAGAGAAATGTCTCATAACAATATTTGTAGTAGTATGTTAGAGGTTTTCACTTATAATGAATGTTCTCTGTACTGTTCACAAAGTGTTATGCACCAGAGGTGGAAAGTAACGAATTACATTTACTCGCGTTACTGTAATTGAGTAGTTTTTTTTGTGTATTTCTACTTTTTAAAGTAGTTTTAAAAATCTGTAATTTTACTTTTACTTAAGTACGTTTTGTTTGAAGTATTGTAATTCGCTACATTTTAAATCATATTCGCTACTGAGTAAAAAATAAATGAATGAAAATGATAAAATAATAAAAAAAAATATTATGCTTTGTATAAATGCTCCGTTGCGCCGCGTGTGTGTATCATGTCCTGGTCGCGCGCCGCTCCAGACTCCACTCCAGGTTTTCTGACATCGGTATCTTCCTGACCTTCCACACGGTCGCTTCCGCCCTGAGTGACGTCATCGACTAGCGCGACCCATATATAAACCGGAGAGAGACGCGGGAAAGAGGAAAGAGGTTGTGATTTTGGCGTTTTGATATTTGGTTGTGTATTCTGGTTTGACTTTTTGCCTCCAATTGACTTTGATTATTGCTTTGTCCCTTTGGTTTGGTTGATCTTTGTATATATTTGTAGATAATTTCATTGTTTTTGGTTTAGGGAGTCCGGGAAGGTACCTGTATTTTTGTTTGTGTGTGTGTTTTTTTTTTGTTTGTTTTTTTTGCAGGTAATCTAGCTACTAATATAAATACCATTTTGTTTATTATTTTGGCCTGGGTCCACCCTGAATCTGATCCTCCTCCTGGTGTGTGTGTGTGTGTGTGTGTGTGTGTGTGTGTGTGTGTACAAACTAGGGCTGCACGATAATAGGAAAATATGCGATATGCGATATTGTTGTTGAATATTGCGATAACGATATTTCTTGCGATATAACATTTCCCTAGAGAAATGCATTTTTTTATTATTATTATTGCCTATTTTTTTAAATTATTTATTTATATGTAATGATCATACTAAAATAAACAGGTAATAGATATTTGTCTGATGTAATTAAATCTAATTCAGGCTAAAAAGAAACTATATGTCAAGGAAGTTGCAATGACTTAAACCCCTCAGCAGATATTCTGATTTCTGGTTTGCTGTTACTATAAACCTGCCAACACAATATGAATTACTTTCAAACATTACTGTTTATTTACGTGTAACCGTACACTCATCAATAGTGTCTTAAAACAAGAGCATCTTTTAAACTAAATATTCTCTTTGGCTTGCCTGTTTTTTTTAAATAAAAATAAATATTATTAAACAAAAATTAAAATAAAAAAAATACTATTTGTCACACACACATACGCGCGCACGCACGCACACGCTCCCCGACCGGCACTAGGACTCGGAAGTAATGCGGGCGCAAACCCAGAAGTATAAGAGGAGTAAACAAACTAGTGCATAGAGCTTAGTCACTGAGTTCACCATGTCGGTTCAGATTCGAGTGTGTGTTTATAGGACGCGGGTTAAATGTGTGTGTTTCTCTTGCTCCCCTTCTGTGAGAGTCCTTAAACTAATTTGCGTGGTTATCCTGCCTACTCGCTTGCTTCCCCGTTTGGGTTCACCGTCTATAAAGGGCTAACGGCTAATCGCGGCTAACGGCTAATCGCTAAATCTTCTGATCATCCGGGGTTAGTTCGCGACATAATGAAGTATTAAGATATAAATAATGTATATTATATAATATATATATATATATATATATATATATATATATATATATATATATATATAAAGATATAAGCGGGTATAAACATAGTAAGGGCCCATCTGATTGGTCAAATTTGGACACACAAATGCTTGGCAAATAAAGTATTTATCGCAACTCCTTGCGATATGGTTATCGCGCATGCCATTATCGCGATAACGATATTTTTTCGATATATCGTGCAGCCCTAGTACAAACCTCATTATTTCATCAGTTAATGATTGGATCTAGTTATTTCTGCCATATACCACCATTTCCATACAGTTATATATATTATAAATAGAACCCTGAACCATTCTTTTGCTGTATGGCCCTAGACTGGGACGTAACACCATATTTAAGTGACCACTTTGATTTTCAAGCACAAGAAAGACAACAGCTTTTTTATGCAAAGGTGTTCCTTCAGTTAAAAACAACTAGTTTTAGATTTATATCAGCTCATCTTTTTTGAACTATGCTAGAATGCCTCATCCCACCCCCGCTGTTAAAAAAAATATAAAAGTAACTCGGTAACTTTTACTCTGAGTACATTTTGTAATGAGCTACTTTTTACTTTTACTTGAGTAGATTTTTATAATGGTAACTTTACTTGTACTTAAGTAAAATTTCACTGAAGTAACAGTACTTGTACTTGAGTACAAAATTTTATTACTCTTTCCACCTCTGTTAAGCACTAAGAAATTGTAAAATTTATACACTACCATAGTGTAAGCCTATTTAAAATATTACTCAATATATATTCAATGAATGTACCCAAATAAATCAACAAACTGGGGTTTGGGCACAGGCTGGGAATCGAAACCGGGCCATCCGCACAGCAGGCGAAACAGCTACCACTGAGCCAACCCGGTGCCCTTCTGAGAAGTAGAATATGGACTATTGGTATATCCTACTTGTTTGTAAAATTATTTAAAGTACATGTGCAGGGGGAAACCATTTATGCAAATAAACAAAATATTTATTAACACAAGTTCATTCGAGATTCATTAAAACAAAACATAAATACAGGATCCAAACTGTAAAAAATAAAAATAAATAAATAACCAAACATATTCTGAATTAACAGTTGTCTGACCTGCTCCTGCAGGATGCATTCTGCCTTGATGTGTGTTTGAAGGATCATCACTATCATCATCATCATCAGAAGTGTAATCTTCGTCATCCACAGCAGCACCAGAAAGACGCCCCTCTTCCTCATCACAAAGCGGGACATTTTCCTTGACTGCAATGTTGTGGAGAATTGCAGTAACTGCAATTACATAGCAGCTTTTGTAGGGGTCCAGTTTCAGGCCACCACTGGACTTGCTTGTTTGGTCACACTTGCAAAGTCCCTCCACTTGTTTCTGACTTCCTCTGGGCTTCTCTCATACCCATTCCCAGAAGCATTCATTTTTTTCTGCGATTTCATTCCAATTTTTTTTGTCCAAATTTGTAAGTGTGTTTTTTAATTTGGAGAAAAGCAAGATTTGATTGTTTCCCACCTCCTCCAAAAGAACTGCAAGCTCTTTTTTAGTAAATTGTGGTTTTCGTGTCATTGTTTCACATCAACTCTCATTAAACCATGGCTGTATGTAAAGGGACTTATATAGGAAATTATATTGAGCAAAATAGGTAACAGGTGTTCACAACACAATCCCAGCATTTTCAAAACCCATAATTTCTTTTTATTTTAATTGTACTGATGTATCAATACCAAAAAATCTCATAAAAAATGAGTTCAAATGAAATATTGAAAAATTAAAAATGTTGCGTTTGTGACATTATTACACCACTTCTACGTTAGGTCACTGCGAAAGCGCATTGAATGCGAGCCGAAGAGAGAGAGAAAAAAATAAACACACTTTACAGTAGGGGTGATATGTGCCTGTGGCACTACTCCGCCATTTTATCGAAGAAGAAGAAGAAGAAGAAGAACGACAGATTAAACCAACATAGTTCTAACCATGGAAGTGCGACACAGGTACTATGGGTTTGGGAAACACTTGTGACTAGTTAGTTAGTTTCTTCAACATTGCATCGTACTAAGGTGGTTAAAAGCAAAGAGCTACATAGTTGTACGGGAAACGCACCCCTGGTTATCTGTTGGTTTCAGTTATGTCCAATTAACTTAGTTTCTGGTCCGTTTATATTTTCATTACCTCATCTAGTTATCCTTTTATGTACTTCCGATCTTTCCCTCATCTCTTCATTAAGTGTGTGTGCTCAGTTTTCCACTAAGTCCGGCACCTTAAGTGTGTGTGCTCAGTTTCAGCTAAGTCCGGCACCTGGCGCCTTATCTTGTCTATGTTTTACGACCTGTCATGCTCCTTAGTCTTAGCTGAAGTTTCGGGTACCCCTGTCTTTTCTGTTTTTCCTGACTTTCCCTTGTCTGTTAATGCAATAATGGTGCATTTGTAATTCTTATTTATATTTCTCCCTACTTAAATATATATTGATTAAATATGCTTGTATATTCAAATGAATTCTTGCTTCTTTATAAAGAACTATTGTCTTGGTCATGTATTTTAAAGTCTAAACATTTGCCAGATCTTACTTTACCTTGCTCATAATTAGTACATACCAAATGTTCTGAATCGTGCTAAATACTGGACGGATAGATGATAAAATGTATGCTATAAATTCTATTCAGTTAAACAAATTAACCCGAATCATTAAAGATTCGATTAATTTCTAAACCAGAGTTGAAACCCTACATTATCTTCTCTTTCATGTTAAGGACTTTGAATTACCATTGTGTATGAAATGTATATATCCAAATAAACTTGCCTTGCCTTGCCTTATTTTCCCTATGGTTTTGTTGGCCCCCAAGTGACCCCCGAATGGCATTAAGTGTGCCAGGTTCATTGCAGTATATATTTTGGCTTGGGGCACAACTTTGAGATCAGCTGGCTTACCTCTCCATAGCGTGTGGTACAGCAACCGCTCATAATCAAGTTATTCTCCACTTTCCACACACGCTGACTTTTGCCCAGCAACAGCGTTCTGCTCCACCCACTCAACCCCACTCCACTCTCCAGACTCACTCGTATGTCTCTCATCTGATACAGTATCAAGCGTTTATTTCTTACCAATAGGAATCAATGACTGGGGATTTCTATTAAGTGTCTCAGAATCACTCCTAGGCATCACACTAAAAGGTAATTTAGAATTTATTTCTTGCTTTAATGAAGCTTCCAACTTTTACTTTAATTTAATTACCTGAAGGGAGAGCTGAAGGCTGCTATCAGAGCAACCTGGGCATCCATAATACCTCAGCAGTGCCACAGACTGATCGCCTCCTTGCCAAGTCGCATTGCTGCAGTAATTCATGCAAAGGGAGCCCGGACCAAGTATTGAGAGTCGTACACTTTAAATTGGTCTTGAATAATATTCTAATTTACTGAGATACTGAATTTTTAATTTTGGGTTTTCATTAGCTGTATGTCATAATAATAAAAAAAAAAACACTTGAAATGTTTCAGTCTGTGTGTAAAACATCTACATAATATGAGTTTCACTTTTTGATATTCAACTTTATTGAGGAGCACCTACTGTACAGTATAATAGAATTGTATAGGACTCATAAATGACCAAAAAAGCTAAACTAGAAAGATGATGAGGGTGTTTTGCTTGTGGAGGTAGGTAAAAGTGAAGAAATAATTAAACAACCAGCCCTACTCTTACCTCTAAATATAAAAAGTGAGTGGACAGAAAATGGGAGTACTGTGTGCAGTGTTAATGAGCTTATAACAGGGAATAGAAAACAGCTGTGTACACTCAAACATAGTTATACTTCATATATAAGTATGGTTATTTTAATGTGTGTGCCATGGATAATGCATGGATAAGCTCCATGAATCCAGTTTCTTGTTTGTTCTGGGGTTCGAGGACTCCACGTAGGCCCCGGCCCCGCCTGCCGGGGTTATGGTATCCAGCGTTTGCTCCACAGACCATGTTTGAGGATTTTGTGCTAGCTCCACTTTTCAGATTTGAGGATCTTGTGTTTGCTTTGTTGTCAAAGTTCAAGGATGACATTTCATGGTTCCATCTCTGTGCCAAGCCCATGGTCAGATCAAAGGACACACCACACATAGCTAGGCCAGACAACAGATTTAGAGGGAGTTGTCCTGGGCCACTTGGCGATAAAGCAACTTTGAATATTTAAATTAGTCTTGTCCATGGACTCTACAATAATCCAGGCCTCTATGTTTCATGTATGTTGTCGTTCCTGTCGTCATTTCTGTTCACGTTTCAATTTGTTTTTATTTTATACATTTTTATGTTTCCTGTTTTCTTTATTAAATGTCTTATTAAACATCTACATACCTACATTCCCTTTTTACATGAAAGGTTGAATGATGTTTTTAAAAGAAGACATTGCATGGTTCCCTAGATAAATAGTTCAAAGTCCTCTGATACTGTATGTGAATTTTTATGAGATCTTCCCATTCTGTTGTTATCCAATGTATATTTTACACCCATTTTATTTAACCTAATTATCGAGATTTCTTCATACACCACCGTTCAAAAGTTTGGGGTCACTTGCAAATTTCTTTGTTTTTGTTTAGTGATTTATTTCCTACATTCTACACCAATGTAGGAAATAAATTACTAAACAAAAACAAAGAAATTTGCAAGTAGAGTTAGAGTTCAGAACTATAAAATAACACATAAGGAATTAGGTAATTATGTAACAACAACAAAAACAACAGTTAGTTGTTATTGTAAGACACAGAGGTCAGCCTTTCTGTAGTAGTTCTTGCAAGAACAGTATTATCAAGTGCATTTGCAAAATCCATCAAGCACCATAATGAAACTGGCTCCCGTGAAGGCCGTCCCAGGAGGGAAAGACCAAAACCAACCTCTGCTGCAGACCAGAAGTTAATTTAGAGTTATCAGCCTGAAAAATGACCAAGTAACCGCACCTCAGATTAGAGGTCTCAATATCAACTGTTCAAAGGAGATTAATGCATTTTTTGTATACACATTTTTATAATTTATCCTGTTAATTTCACTTCAAGGATATTTGAGTCTTTTTAGTCTTCTATCCAATTAAGGGGTGATTGCAGTTATAAAAAGTTTAGAACATAATAGTCTACTATTTACTATATATATTTAAACATATATATAGTCTTATATAGAATTTAAATTATGCAAATAACAGGTACTCTTGAAGAAATATATATATATTTTTATCTAAACCTATTATGGAGAAATCTTTCGTTTTTTCTTGTTTGGTTTATTTATTATGAGGTCTCACGTTATACCAAGATTGTCCCACATAAATCTTCTTTCATTGCACAGGTTTTTGTTCAGTTTTAATTACCTTGTTTTGAGAGATTTTTTATACGGTTTTTAATTATTTTGGTAAGGATCTTCTAAACAGTTTTTATAATTCTTATTCGTCACCAGCTGGAAAGATTATGTAAGTCGATAAAGAAATTTGTGGGTTTCGTGAGTTATAGGCTAAATTAATTTCAGCTTGTATTTAGGCAGTTAAGATTATTTAACCATTTACTTCTTCATTTAACATATTTAATAAAGATTTAATATTTAAGGTGATATAAATCCTGATTTCTTTTTGTTTGGTTGCAAGAACTGATCTGTAACTTTGTTTTATTTTCTTCTTTTTTGCTGTTGGAGTAATTTATATTTCGTTTAGAAAAAAAATTCTCAGATCTCGGCGCTTGGTCTTGTAAAGATTACATGATCAAATAACACCTTTAAAAAAACAAAAAAAAAACATGAATTTCATTTCCAAAAACTACGGTGTTTTTCTATTTTTAAATTGATCTTGATAGATAAGGCTAAATGATCAGATCATAGAACATGTTCTGTTTTATAGTGGGTCGACTTTTACTGACCTAGATGCATAAATATAATAAATTCCTGTTTTAACTTCTATATTTTTTATCAAACCAAGATGAACCCTTAGCCGTTGGAGATTGTTTTTCTCTGTAAGTATTAGGTCAAATGGCACCTAATTTAATAGACATTTGCAGGTAATTTCTATCCAGTACAGATGAAATGATATTAGGTAATTTGTCGTTGACATACTGCAAGTTTTTTTTTTTTTTTTTTTACAGTTAACTAGTCTATCGGGAATGATTTCTTCTCTATATTAAGTTATTTCAATTGAATCGTTGAAACAATTAATTCCCTTGATTTCTTAGCCTTTTCAGTCTCTGAATGAGATATTCTGCCCCGTTGTTTTATTAAAAAAAATTCTAATAGATTTTTCTTTTGTTTGTTTCAGTTCATGTTAAATAGACCAAAGTCTTACTTGTGACGTCCGATTTGTATTTCTTCAGCCGAGCCGGTGATAGTTCTTGGATTTATCATTATGTTCAGTTTTAATTATTTAATTTTGTTTAAAGTCGCTTCTGTTGCTCTAATTTTTGTGATATTCTCTCTTTAGGTTGATCGTCAGTAAAATTATTTTTGAAAGATGATGGAGTCTCTTATTTCCTCCTAGGAGCTCTCCTCCTCCTCCTGACCGTGGATCTTCTGCGTTTTGCAGCTTTACGCCTCCCTGCTCTCACTTTCCTTCTTCGCCTCATGGTCACTCTCTTTACCGAACGTCTCTTCACCCCCCTCCGCCTCCTCCTCACTCTCCTCACTCTCCTCGGTGCCCTTTTAGTAGCTCTTCTACGCCTGCCTGCTTTAGATCTTCTCAGAGCACGCCTCCTGGCTGGCTTCCTCGCCGCAGCGCGTTTGCTCACCTTAAACGATCTCTGCGCTCCGCTCCTTTTGGTGTGTACGAGCAAGCCTCTCTTAACGAGCGATCTGAGCGCGACGTTGGCCTTATTAATATCATACCCGCGGCCCGCAAGCACCTTCTTTAGCGCGACCAGAGACACGCCTTTGGGCTCGTGAGACGAAGCCACGGCTATCAAAATGAGATCTGAAACTCTCGGGCCGGCCTTCCTCCGCCTTGATCTGGATCTCCTTTTCCTCGCTCTGGCAGTGGAGACTGCCCGTCTTCTCGCGGTCCGTGCCATCGTTTTAGAGCGTTGAAAATTTGATGCGAACAACTTGTCGTGTCTTCTTGGTGTGAATGTTTACGACGTTTGAAATTACGAACTTAGTGACAATTGTTACGGCAAAATTGAAATTGGACTTCTCAATCAATTACATTTGTTACGTTAAAAAGTTGAGGGTAACAGAAACCTGAGAACCTTATAAACTCAACCGGAGTAGTGTGACACACACACATATCAATTAAAAACGTTTATATTTAGACATTTATAATATTAAATTATTTGTCACTTGTACTTTACAGCACAATGAAATGTCTTCTTCGCATATCCCAATTAGGAAACTGGGATCAGAGCGCAGGGTCAGCCTGCTTACAGCGCCCCTGGAGCAGATAGGGTTAAGTGCCTTGCTCAGGGGCTCAACAGTGGCAACTTGGCGGTGCTGGCTCGAACCCCCGATCTTCCGATCAGTAACCAACAGCCTTACCTGACTGAGCCACACCTGCCTCTATAATAACATTTTATATTAAGTAAGTACACACACACATTATATATAATGTGTGTGTGTACACTCTAAAAAGAAATGCTTAGACTTAACAAAAAAAATTAACGCAACGTTTTGCATTAGTCTTTTTGAGTTATGACAACTTCATAATTATATTTAACCAACAAGCTATATTGCGTTGGGGTAATTAGCTTTTCCTCTTTAGTCAAAGATTATTTTAATTACCTGTTACTTATTAACTGTTAGACAAAGGGCAAGATTTAAAGTTGATAACTCATAAATTATGTTGCTCCAAATGGCCTTCCGATATTATTTTAAAGCAATTTTATGTTGCTAATTAATTACTATAATAATGTATACAAAATTTCAAATAGCATCCATTAAAAAAATTCAGTGGCTCCAAATAGATTTTTTTTTAGGTTTCTTTTTATTTTTTGTAAGTTTTTTTTTAATGTGGTAGATTTAAAAAGACATTTGTTCAACCATTATTTTTGTGAAATTAACTTTTTTTTTCAACTGCTGTAGTATGTATGCACAAAATATAAATTAAAAAAACTTTCAAAATTCAACAAGCACGCATAATAAAATCTCCATAAATTTTACAGTCAAAAGCCAAGTAACATGTCATGGAACATTCCAAGAGAAAAAAAAATTAGATAACATTATAGCTTACAGTCAAATGAGCAAAACTTGAATAATGTTTTTCCCATCAGCTCTCTTGCTGAGCAGATATCTCAGTGAAACAAGTGCAAATTCATTACTTTAGTAGAACTATTAGATGTATACTGAAAAACATTTGGAGTAGGATTTACTCAAAAAAAAGTTAGGAAAGTTTTTTCACTTAGAAAATGTGAGTAATTTCAATAGAATTTCCAAGTAAAAACTAAAAACAAAGAACTGTAGCTTTAATTAGAAAATCTCAGTAAAGTAAAGTTTACTTGGAATTTCCTAGTAAACTGTATTGACTGTTTCTTTATATATTTTACTCAAGGAATGCTTATAAATGTTTTTTTTTTACACAATAATCCTAGTTATCTTATTTTAAATGGAGTAACCTTTACTTTAAATATTATTTTAACATTTGATGTTGTTTATGTATTTAAATGGTGGTCAATAAAATAACACTGACATACATTTTACTTGAAATCTTTTATTTCTTTGAGATTCCTTAACAGATGAGAGCATGAAATAAAAAAAGTAGTAAAACTGCATTTGTTTGATAAATGGTACACTATAGTGCATTTTACTCCAGTAAACTTTTTTTTTAGAACAACCACAGTGCATTAAAGTGCATAAACATTTAAACATATAAAACCTTTAAATATAACATGAACATGAACATGAACAATCTCAGTTGCAGATATAAAAATACAAAAGTATAAAAGTGCAAATAATGTTAAACTAGTAGCTGCCTTTCTTGCAAAAAAAAAAAAAAAAAAAAAAAAACCCAGTAAAACAGCATAAGTGCAATAAGTGCAAGTACTGTAGTGCCCAACTAGATTACAAGCTTTCTATGTAAAGAGTTAACCTTTGGAGAAAACTTTAAAGCATCTAGCCCAAGAAAGATTTTCTGGAACACTTCAAATGTGTTTCTCAGCTTTGGGGGATAGCTCAAATTTAGGGAGTAAATGCAGCCCATGAGTAAAATACATGCATTTGTGAGATTTTTACATCCCAGCAGCACCTCAGTACCCTCGATGACAATGATGACATCAGATATACTGGCATCTTCCTCTTCTACAGATCTGCTCAGTACAATGATTTTCATGACATGACTGGAGAAAGTATCCCTAATCATGTCTCTGCTGACATCCTGTGAAATATACAAATCAGAGCAAAGTGGTTAAAATACTGTACAGTATCACCTTATCAATTTCTATATATAGCTATCATACCCAATAGTAGAGGTAAACAATATAAATAAAGTTCAATGTAATATTTGCCTTGTACAAGTGCATTTTAAAAACTAATGTTAATCCTGTGTGATTAAGACGCGAAAAACAGGGTGATTATTAAATTTCGGCAGCTCGAACTTTACTGGGACAGAATGCTAGAACACGACAGGGCAATGCCTCGAGCTAAGTTTGCACGGATGTTAAAACTCATTTTTACAATAATCGTCTGACAAGATTAAGGTCATATGTGACCTTCTAGATTTTTCTCTCTCTGACCCGGTTTATCCCACCCTTCATCAGCACACGCACTCAGGACTTGGATGATGTTGCAATTTATTGCATTTCATTAGCACATTAGCACATGGCAAAACCAGGTACATCAAAACGGAAATAAAAGTATCAAAATACCACAGATATTGAACAAAAATACACTTGACAGATGAGTCAATACCTATGCTGTTGAATACCTTTCAAACAGTGCCTGACATTTCTTGTGAAATTATATTTTTTACTTTTATTGTGGAGCTACAACAGATTGCAACTTACCCACAGCAGTTCTCCACTACGGAAGCGCATTGTGTAAGGGACTGCCACTAGAGGGCACTGTGGTTGAGTTTGTTTTGTTTGTAGTTTTGGTTAGAAGACCCAGTTTCCCAGAAGGCACCTCGGTCAGGTGATGTCAAAGTTTCACCTGTACCGAGGTGGCTCGTTAAGCAAAGATTAGGTATAAAAAGCTGTTAGTTCTGGGGAACTGGGTCGAGCATTGACATTGTCAGGTGGGCTTTAGTTTTGTTTTATTTAGTTCTGTTCTGTTTTGACTTGGTTATTTATTCATTAATACCTGGCTCTGTAAGTTTGTCTTTTGTGTTTATTTTCAATATGTCTCTTGGTTTTTCCCTGTGTGTTTGTAGTTTAAGTTTAAATGTTTAATGTGTGTGGAGTTGATGTGGTGTGTTGTCCTGTTGTGTTCCATGGTCATTAGAACAGGTAAGTAGATAGTCTCAGTGTTTCCTCACCTCCATGTGTCTTCTAACCCTGGTGTCTCCTCCCCTCTGAGTGTCTCCTAGCCTAGCCTTTGAGAGCCCCCTAGCCTAGCATTGGAGGGTCTGCTAGCCCTTGAGGGTCCCCTAGCCTAGCCTTTGATGGTCCCCTAGCCTGGCCCATGAAGGTCTCTAAGCCTAGCCTCTGAGTGTCCCCTAGCCTAGCCCGTGACGGTCTCTAAGCCTGGCCCGTGACGGTCTCTAAGCCTAGCCTTTGCGTGTCCCCTAGCCTAGCCTTTGCGTGTCCCCTAGCCTAGCCTTTGCGTGTCCCCTAGCCTAGCCTTTGCGTGTCCCCTAGCCTAGCCTTTGCGTGTCCCCTAGCCTAGCCTTTGCGTGTCCCCTAGCCTAGCCTTTGCGTGTCCCCTAGCCTAGCCTTTGCGTGTCCCCTAGCCTAGCCTTTGCGTGTCCCCTAGCCTAGCCTTTGCGTGTCCCCTAGCCTAGCCTTTGCGTGTCCCCTAGCCTAGCCTTTGCGTGTCCCCTAGCCTAGCCTTTGCGTGTCCCCTAGCCTAGCCTTTGCGTGTCCCCTAGCCTAGCCTTTGCGTGTCCCCTAGCCTAGCCTTTGCGTGTCCCCTAGCCTAGCCTTTGCGTGTCCCCTAGCCTAGCCTTTGCGTGTCCCCTAGCCTAGCCTTTTAGTATACCACGGCCTAGCCTAGCCTTTTAGTATGCCATGGCCTAGCCTTTGAGTGTCCCCTAGTCTAATCTCTGGGTCCCCTCTTGACTAGCCTTGGAGCCTCAGTCCCTAGACCTAGTGCTTCCGTGTCCCACATCCTTAGTGTTTGTTGTTCAAAGATTAGGTAAGTGTAGCTGTGGTCATGTCAGGCTACGGGCATGCTTAGCTAGGTGTAGGTGTAGCTGACTGCCAGGGTTAGCTCACTAGCCCTGTTCAGCTAGTAGCCCTGCCTAGCTAACTGCCATGTCCTTAGCCTATGTCTAGTCTCTTGTCTTTAGTCCAGTCTCTCGTCTCTCCCGGTCTCTACTCTTGTCCTGTGTCGCCCGTCCTATTGAGTTCTCGAGTCCCGTGTCTTATGTGTAGCCCTTGTCTCCAGTCTCAACTCCATGCCTGTGTCTTTGTGTCATAAGTTTACATTCCCTGTGTCACTACACAGCGCCCCTGTCTCCAGTCTCCGTTCCCTGCCTAAGTGTCTTAATATTATAAGTTAGTCATCTGTGTCACTACACAGCACCCCTGTCTCCAGTCCCCGTTCCTTGCCTAAGTGTCTTCATGTCGCAAGTTTATGTTCTTAGTGTTACTACACCGCACCCCTGTCTCCAGTCTCAGCTCCTTGCCGAAGGGTCTGTTTCACTAGTTTATGCCCCCTGTGTCACTACACAGCACCCCTGTTTCCAGTCTCTAGTGTTCGAGCAAAACCGTGACTTACCCGTGATCTGGAGTAGAGGGTTCCCGTTCCCCTCGTCAGGTTCCTACAATTCTTCCCTGTGGGTTCCGTTACAGTGTGTGTGTGTGTGTGTGTTGAGCTAACAGAGCCAGAGTTTTGTTTAGTTTGTTTGAGTTTTGATTTGTTTATTATAAATAAAAACATTGTTCTTTACCCTTACACCCTCTGCGTTTGTGCCTGCCTTTCATGAGCCCACGGCAGTAACAACAGCCAGCGTCAGTGAGAACGTGACACATTGCATTCACACACAAAAAAAAAATCACGGGACTTATGTCATAATTATGACTTAAAATCTCATAATTATGACTTAATATCTCATAATTATGACTTACTATCTCATAATTATGACTTACTATCTCATAATTATGACTTACTATCTCATAATTATGACATCCTTATCTCATAATTATGACTTACTAACTCATAATTATGAGATAATATCTCATAATTATGACATCCTGATCTCATAATTATAACTTAATATCTCATAATTATGACTTATCACATATAATTATTAGGGTTCTGAGAAGACAGGGACAATGGAGCAAATATTGCCAAATTTAATTAGCTTTTATTTCTTGGATTGAGATACTGGGAGATATTAATGTCATTGTGTAATTTGGATGCTATTATCATTAGAATGTCAACACTGCGCAGGTATCTAAAGTGCTTAGGACTGTTCAGGAGGAAAGCATATTCTGTCCTTCTCGAAGTGGCTCTTCCTTCAGGAGCAGCTAAACCTGTAGCGATGCGGCTCTTACGAGGGGCAGAACCACGCATAAATACTCTGCAATAGTCTGAATGGGCAGATCTGTAGAAAAGAAAGGCAGACAAAGTGTGCTGTTCAGAGACAGAGGCAAAGCTCCAGCCTGTGACGCCGGTGAGAGCGAGAGAGAAAGAGGGAGTGCGCGGCACGCATCAGTCCAGCGCGCGCACTCACGTTAAATACAGGATGAAAGTACAAAAAGACACAACCTCCCCCCCCCCCCCCCTCTCTCTCTTATAAATCCTCGGTAAGGGCGAACACTCCGAGAGGATCTAAAGTTTATTTTTAGTTTTCCGAGCACCGTCCGTTCTCGCGTAGACGGCGGAGCTCCGGTCATTTTGCGTTTTCAGTTTTAATTTTGTTTCCTTTTAAGTTCCTAATTAATAATCCCCCCCCCCCGCCCGCTATTTCCAGAACGGAAAGGTCCTCCCGTGCGTATCATAAGCATTCTCACAACAACTCCTATTTCACTGACCCCCTCTAAAGCCCTGCGTTAGGACTCTTATACACATCATAACACATCGTGGTGCAGCTCTCCATAACCGCCCCATTTAACAAAACCAATATGGAGCGCTTCATAAATACAAAATCATGCATATGAAATGCATCCAAGCTGCCTTTGTGGTATCTCAGATAACTATCTGGCACCTGCTTAAAATTCTGGTTCCTCGCTTCCGAGCAAAAGGATGCAGTAACTTCCGTTTCCGGTGTCATGCGCTAAAATGCCCCCTGCCACAAACTGCCTCCCCTTATCTCATAATTATGAGATAGTAAGTCATAATTATGAGATAAGGATGTCATAATTATGAGATAGTAAGTCATAATTATTAGAGATGTTCCGATACCATTTTTTCCCTCCCGATACCGATTCCGATACTTGGGCTCAGGGTATCGGCCGATACCGAGTACCGATCCGATACCTGGGTGTGTATCTGTACTGTGTGTGTGTATATATATACACACACATACACATTATATATATACATATATACACACACATACACATTTTATATATATATATATATACATATATATATATATATATACATATATATACACATACACACACACACACACACACATACATTATATATATATACATATGTACACACACATACACATTTTATATATATATATATATATATATATATATATATATATATACACACACACACACACATACATTATATATATTTTTACATTTCTTTTTTAAGTAAAATCCTACTAGCCCTGTGTAACGGGTTCGACCCTAAGTGCACGGGTGACACCATGAAACACGGACACGAGGCGAGGTCTTACAGGAAAAAGGGTCATTTATTTAGAAAAATGGGGAAGGAAAGGGTTAAAGGCTCTCTGCGGTCTTTTCCCCTTCGGCGGCAGGGATGCGAAGGCGGGCTCTACACGGAAGTGAAGGTGCCGCGGGAGCTCGCGCAGCTCGTTCACGCGCTCCTCTCGCGGAGATCAAAGGCGCCCCCCCCTTTTTTAAGTCTCTGGGGCGCATCACATCGCCCCGCTCTTGTGCCACTGTCTCTCATAAAATCCACCGCGTCGCAAAGTCCAGCTTCCCAACAGTCAGACCCCGAGCTACACTCCCGGCTGTGTTTTATAGCGCCGATAGCTCATGGGTCGTTGCCTGATTCTGCGGCCCTGCTACTTCACATACCTAAAGGGGGGGGAGGCCGCCTAACTAGTGAGCGAGGAGCGATATCAATTTGGACACATGCCCATCACAGGCGCACGCCGTGACACTCTGTAAGTAAGCTAAACTAGCAAAGCTAGCGGGCATAAATAGGTTATGTTTAGGAAAATGGTATCGGATCGGTACGTGGACCCAAGTACTCGCCGATTCCGATGCCAGCTTTTTTGTGGTATCGGCAGCATTTCCGATACCAGTATCGGAATCGGAACAACCCTAATAATTATGAGATAAGGATGTCATAATTATGAGATAGTAAGTCATAATTATGAGATAAGGATGTCATAATTATGAGATAGTAAGTCATAATTATGAGATATTAAGTCATAATTATGAGATAAGGATGTCATAATTATGAGATATTAAGTCATAATTATGAGATATTAAGTCATAATTATGAGATAAGGATGTCATAATTATGAGATATTAAGTCATAATTATGAGTTAGTAAGTCATAATTATGAGATATTAAGTCATAATTATGAGTTAGTAAGTCATAATTATGAGATCAGGATGTCATAATTATGAGATATTAAGTCATAATTATGACATAAGTCCCGTGATTTTTTTTTTTGTGTGAATGCAATGCGCTTCCGTACTCCACAGCTCTGCTGCAGACTGTTCGAACACAGTGGGAAACAGCGCCTCTGGCGTAACCAATAGGAAGCGCATTCACATTAACGTAGGATTTACTTATAGAACTCATATTTATATCTGTGTAACATTTATAGTTAACTCTGTCAACTATAGCTTCATTTAGTAATGTTTTAACTCTGTTTAACAAAACTAAGATTAAGTTTTAACGTTATCCAAACATCTGTTAACACTGTTAACATGAACACTTTTAGCACTTGTACCTCAATAAAAAAAAGAAACGGTAGTCACAAACCACTGGGGCTGCAGATAGCTTAATGACTCTACACTTTTCTGCAAATATATTTCAATTAATTACTTAGCATATTAATAACTTACCGTGGTAAAATTCACATTAGCCGTGGTGAAATCTCTCTTCCTTTCCTCTGTGCGCGCCGCTTCAAACTTCGGAGCCAAAGCGTAAGTACGTCACGAGTCTGCGTGCACGTAGTCCATTACCTTGCCGAACTGAGTACATTTTACTTTAAATTGTTCATTTTTTGTGTGATTTGATTAGATGGCAAACACTAAGTAAATATTACTGAGGAGATTGTATTTAAATTTACATATGTATTTTAGTATAATAAATGACAAAGAAACTGCAAGTAATGTACTGAATTAAACATGACATTTTTAAGTAAAAAGACAAAATAGTATTTGTTTGTAAAACATACTTAAATAATGTTACCATTATTTACAAGGTCAAAAAATCACTTTTTACAGTGTAAATTAAATGTTACTCACCATGAAATATTGTTTATATTGAGTTTGGTTAGCCTATAAGTCTGCTAACACACAATCTTACCACTGGAACACGTCCAGGCATGTTATAGGAGTTAATTAAATTTTTTTCAGTTATCATGCCAATTTTTTTTTAAGTTAAGACAACTTAAATTTTGTTTTCACCCCATTACCAATTAAATTTGAGTTTAAATTACATGCAAAATTAAGTTGATATAATTACCAACATTATTATTTGATTACAACTTAAAAATTAAGTTCGCAACTTAGTAGGTTCATCTAAATCAATTAATTACAATTTTTAACTTGCATCCATGTATTAAATCAATAGTGGTAAAAGGTCCTCTGAGTTAGTTTTTAGAGTGTACTGTTTATATATGCAGTACACTGTTAAAGAAAATTAAATAACCTGCCTCAACGTAAAAAAAAAAGTTTAGTAACTTGCACATCTTTTTTTTTTTTAAGTTGACTCAACTTATTCAAACTCAAACATTTAAGTCGGCTCAAGTATTATTGGTTGTGGATCAATTAATAATATTTCTTTAGGGTTACTTAGCCAATTTTTTTTTATCTAAAGGTAATTGGTGATTGTTTTTCTATAAAAAAAAACAACAGAATGGCCTAATAAGACCCCAACAATTAAAACACACGAACATTGCCTAAAATTTTTTTCCCCCAAAAGTAGTTAAAGCTAAAACAGTGATTTGCATAATACAGGATACATGTTCTATTTTGTTTAAAGGACAAGAAAATACCTGGATAATACCAGCTGTCTATCACGAATAAGGCTATATACTAGAGCAGTGTTTTTCAACCTTTTTTGAGCCAAGGTACATTTTTAATTGGAAAAAATCACAAGGCACACCAACAATCGAAACTGTAAAAAAATTTAACTCTGTACCCTACACTGAAAAAAGTGATACTTTGGATCAAATTTAAAAAATTGCTTCAATTTGTTACAAGCTATTTTTTTACTTTCTCTCAAATCAAATGTTATAATTTTATTTAAGGTTTCATTTTTATTAAATATAAATATATTTTTAAGTTTCCCCAAAGCAAAAATAAATTCATCCATCCAAATCAAAAACAAAAGTTGTTACAATGCCTTTGGCCAGTAAAACTAATTTTTCGACTTTGTAACAACTTGATTTTCATTTTTAGTAAAAATTAAACATTTCACCCTACAAAATGCTGGGTTAAAAACAACCCAGTCTGGGTAAATATAGGACTAACTAAATGCTGAGTTAATTTAACCCAGCAAGATGGGTTATTTGTTTAACCCAGCAAGATGGGTTAAATATTCAATCCAAATGCTACGTCATATTTAACTATAATGCTGGGTTAATTCTACCACATAAATTGGTCAAATGTTCTACCCATATGTTAGGGGTTTGTTGGTTCATTTTAACTGGAATGTTGGGTTAATTCTACCTCACAAATATGTTATTATTATTTTCATGTTTTACAGTGAATCTGTATTACAAAAAAATAAAAAAAAAACACCCATGTCTATTAAACAGTTAAATTATTTTGATATACTGGTCTATTACAAAAAACCATACATATATGCAATAAACAACATCCTATTAAATGTTCTTAGAAAAAACATTTATTTTTCAAAAGCACAAGAACAGATAATCAACAGTGACATCTATACTATTACTGACAAGGGCAGAATGCAGTAATTGCACAAATAGACTAAGGCAGCTTCTACAGAGCAGGATCTCTCTGTGACTTCAGATATCTTTTCTGCAGAACAAAACTATCCAGCCCTGGTCTCATTTTAACATACAAACACTGTCTATGATTTAGGCCTCGCTATTTCATAGCAACGTTACAATATTACTGAGAGCAGCGCTGGTCATTATCTCCCAACGTCAGGATGTAGGGATACGGCCTTGACACTTCAGCCTCCTGGAGGTATTCCACCATGAAAGAAACCTTAGAAAGAAAGAAATGAAAAAGTAAAAATTTTGTAGAATAGCAAAGATTAAACTGAATAAGACTATTAATTCATTCATTTTCTATACCGCTTAATCCTGTGTTCAGGGTCGCGGGGGACCTGGAGCCTATCCCAGGAGACTCAGGGCACGAGGCAGGGTACACCCTGGACAGGGTGCCAATCCATCGCAGGGCACACACACATACTCACACACTACGGGCAATTTAGGAACGCCAATTAGCCTAACCTGCATATCTTTGGACTGTGGGAGGAAACCGGAGTACCCGGAGGAAACCCACCAAGCACGGGGAGAACATGCAAACTCCATGCACACAGAGACGGGAATCGGACCTGGCCGGAGAATCGAACCCAGACCCTGGAGGTGCAAGGCGACAGTGCTAACCACTACACCACCGCGCCGCCCAGACTATTAATTTAGTGTGAAATAGGATTGATATAAAATAAAAAATTACAAAGCTGCCCATTAAGATACACTCTAAAAAATGATTCTGTGGCCTTGTAAATTTCACAGTAATAAACAGGTTATGTTACCTTAATAAAATCTCTAAAAGTCACATACATGATTGTTTGAGTTAGACAAATCAAAATAAATGCCTAAAAAAACTACTGTTCTGTTTGTCTTCAATTTACACTATAATTTAAGTTTATTTCACAAATAGAAATTAGTATTTGACTAACTGAATTATATTTTTAACATCCACTTAATATTTTTGATACATTTCAATCAAAATATTTGGTAATGGAGTAATTAATGCTGATTAGTTTAAAGAACTACAATTATCACTCATTCCAACTCAATATTCTTTATGTTTAACAAGAAAAACTTAAATAATTTAGTAAATTGCCCTGCGCAAGAGCTCATGGGAAATCTGGTGTAACATCAGAGACCAGAAGGCTGTGAGGATGGACATGAAGCTCCTGGAACATTCCTTATTAATCCTGGTGAGTAAACAGCTAACACAAGTTACTGAAATAATTCCTCTGTTTGTCTGTATACACAACTTTATAGTGTGTCAGTTACTGTTCTGAATCCTGTCACAGCCGAGCTACATAGCTAACGATAGCTAGCAACAGCTCAGTCCTGGTGTTCAGTGTCATTTTACTTGTTTGTTCCAACCACCGAACTGCTCAGGTAAAGCGGCGTTAATACAGACACTTAAAATCTGGTGTAAAAGGAGGGATTTAACACCGAGCCGCGTGCGCGTGCATGTCCGGGTTTCTCGGTATAACCGGCCGCGGTTGTGCCGCAATATTTGAATTTCTCCCGCCGAATGCGGTGATTTTGCGCAGCCAACCGTCACTATGGCGATGATATAAAACTAGCGTGTTCAAATAATTACCGCGTGTGTACCGGGTCCACCTCACACACTGAACCGCGAGTCTGCTCGGGTCACTCCGACACTTTAAGGAGGAAACGCAGAACAAAGCAGATTTAAACAGCAGAAATGAGGTGAAGTGTCCGGACTCTGGCACTGTTTACACACCGGGAGAGCAACAGCTCTGAGTCCAGTACAGCTCCAGTCATGATTAGCAGTATAATGGTGTATAGCTTTGTTTAAAACAATAGAACTTCAAACCTTTTACTCAAGTTAAAGTCATAAGCACATGCCATTCTAAACTTCTAATGTATTTGAAGTACAAAAGTACTACAAGTACTTCACAAACATAACAGTGTACTTAAACATTATTAAAATGGCAGTTGATGAAATAAATGAAGTAAAAGTAGGCCTACAACATTTCTCTCAGAATTATAATTGGGAGAAATAATATAAAATTTAAATATTGAAGTGAAATATGTTATGTATGTTGTAATATGTAAGTAAAAAAAAACTAAAACTGATTTTTAAATCATTTTCGTGAAACGTTATATATTTTCAATATCTCTTTCACAGCACCAACACCACTAAAGAAGAGAAGTTGAATGGAGATAAAGCTGGAGGTAAATGTCAACTTTTTAAATGTTTCAGAAGTATTAAATGTGTAACCATTGAATCCAAGATAGAAATTGAAACAAGGCTGGAAATATTTCACTTTACCTATTTTTAATCCAGAATATATTGAATCCACTAGAATATACAATATTTTCCAGTAACTAAAGTAAAAAAATTATATAGTTGATAGTAATGCGTAAATAAAGTTCTTGTATCATTTTTATACAAGGGACAAAGACATGTACAAGGGACATTCAAGTCAAAGCAGGACTTTTAATTGTGCAGAATAACAGAACACACTTATTAGAGTAAAAGCTCCCTTTATTTCTCTCTATATATTTCTGTCTCTATATATGAGGTTGTGCATTGTTCTGCAAGAGCAAAACGCCTTTGGTGATCAAAGCAGTCTGTTTTTTGTAAAAGCATTCCACTGAAATGTTCACCGGAATTTTACCAGCAATGGTCTCTGTAAAATCAAATCAGTTTTACGTCTTCGTTTGAGAGAATTTTCATCACAAGTCCCGCTTTGACTTGAACACCACTTATAGATCAGTGTGATGATGCATATAGTAACAGTCACACTTGTACTTACTTGTATACTATAATTCCTTTTTTAGGTGCCAGCTTATGGGATGGCGGTGTAAGCTCTGCACATTTGTCGCATCAACAAAAGGAATTTCGATCATTATGGAGTGAAGCATGGTACTGTTGATCAATGATATTCAGTGTCCTGTCTTCATTTAGACTGTCATTGCTTCTTTAAGACCTGGGAATGTCTGCACACACATTTGTCCATACAACTTTCCACAGTTTGAAGGAAACTGAAGTGTGAAGGTCTGCAGTCTTTCAGATGTAAAATGTGACTGTGATTCGATTCTAATACAAAAGTCTACTTTCCACATATTATCTGTATAATACTTGTGACAGAAATATTGTTTGTCAGACTGTTTAATAATGAGATCAATTCAGCGCATTGTTTATGATCATGTTACATGTCATTTGCAAAGTAAACCAGATTGAGTTTAGACGTCATGTCTTGTCAAATTTGGCAAATAAATGTTTAATTAAAATGGTAATGTGTGTATTGTGTCTTTGTTTATAATTAGATATGTCATTAGATACATTGACCTGAATTGAAAAAAAAACTTGATTAAAAGCTAAATATACAGTATTAAAAAAAATAGTGTAAGATATTAATTCTGTGATAGACCAGTATGAATTAAATTTATTTAAAACAAGTAAATGTAGCACATTTGTTTGTTAAATAATAGTGAAATTTTCAGTTTCTTCTACCTTCCATTTCAATCATATCTACTCAATTATTTTACTCATTTTCACTTGGGTAACCTACTACAAAAAGTTATTCAGGTCTACTTATTTTTTTTACTGACTTGTACTTCATTCATGAAGTATATTTTACATGATTTTTTAAATTTTTAGATTGATATTGATATTTTTAAGTGTAAAAATGTTTCACCAAAAAAATTGAGTACAGCACAGTTTTATTTTTTAGAGTGTAGGGTAATGGTAACCTAAAACAAAAACATGGAGACAGCTACTACACTCTAAAAAATGCTGGGTTGTTTTTTCTACCCAAACGCTGGGTTGCCGCTGTTGGGTCATTTTTCTGGGTTATTTACAGAGAGTTGGGTAGTTTTTGTGTAATCCAGCTGCTGTGTTGAAGTTTGCTCAGCCCCTCCCCCAAAGTTCACTGGTGGATTCAGCGGCTGTCACTCAGCTTCGTGTCTCTTGAGCTCTCACACCGCTGATGACGGTTCATCCTCCTCGGACATTTAAGGGAAAATGGCGTTAAATACAAGGTCTGTATACAAATGTTCACTCACCTAAGTCACATATGACTAATAAATGTTACATATAGTAATAACTTTTCACTGTTACCGTGTTAAGGTTACACAAACTTTCCGGCTGGTCTGAGGTACTGGATGATAATTTAGCTGAGAATAGCTGCTAGCCAAAGAACCCCACCTGTGTATGAAAGAAACAGCTAAGATGTCTGAGCTTTTTAGCTTTCTCTGTAGAACGTTTGCAGGGTTACGAAGATGGTGAAGTGATGAATGAACGCTAAACTTAACTGTAGTGCTAGCATGACGGAGGCATTTAGTTAGTTTGCTAGCATTAGCAACCACTTTAGAACTTTATTAATCTCACTGCTTGAGACAATAAAATGCTGGGGTGGTACAAAACACTGACCCTCTCACAAATATACAGACCTGCTAACCCTCCCGTTTTTCACTAGCTAGTAATTTACTCTGCGGTCAAATTTCTCCTGCGTTTCTCCCGAGTTATAACAATATTTTACACCTTTCCCCCTTTGGCAAGTATGCTAATGTATCACCAGTAATAGCATGTAAGCTAACCAGGTACCTCTCTTTAACCAAAGTTAAATTAACTTATCAGTCAGCGCGCCAATGACAGGAAAAAGTACCACAGCGGTACAGATAACTATTAGATGGAAGTATTAATATTTTGGTGATTGTAATGTACCAGTATGACACCAGCTATGACATTTGTTCGGTAATTAGCTTAAAATCAATGCAGACCACAATATCAACTAGTCTGACATAAAGAGCTGCATCCTAAAAGCCATGCTTATTTCGCTGTTTTATGTTTGGTAGTAGCTGTCTCCATGTTTTTGTTTTAGGTTACCTATACCCTATCTTAATGGACAGCTTTGTAATTTTTTAGTATCAATCCTATTTCACACTAAATTAATAGGTCTTATTCAGTTTAATCTTTGCTATTCAACAAAATTTTAACTTTTTCATTTCTTTCTTTCTAAGGTTGGAACCAACATTGTGGCTGAAGTGTCAAGGCCGTACCCCTTCATCCTGACGTTGGGAGATAATGACCAGCGCTGCTCTCAGTAATGTTGTAATGTTGCTATGAAATAGCGAGGCCTACCTGAAAAGTCATAGACAGTGTTTGTATGTTAAAATGAGACCAGGGCAGGATAGTTTTGTTCTGCAGAAAAGATATCTTAAGTCACAGAGAGATCCTGCTCTGTAGCAGCTGCCTCAGTCTATTTGTGCAATTACTCCATTCTGCCCCTATCAGTAATAGTATAGTAATGTCACTGTTGATTATCTGTTCTTGTGCTTTTGAAAAATAAATGTTTTTTCTAAGAACATGTAATAGGATGTTGTTTATTGCATATATGTATGTTTTTTTTTTGTAATAGACCAGTATATCAAAATAATTTAACTGTTTAATAGACATGTTTTTTTTTGTTTTTTTTACAGATTCACTGTAAAACATAAAAATAATAATAACCTATTTGTGGGGTAGAATTAACCCAACATTCCAGTTAAAATGAACCAACAAACCCCAAACATATGGGTAGAACATTTGACCAATATATATGGTAGAATTAACCCAGCATTATAGTTAAATATGATGTAGCATTTGGATTGAATATTTAACCCATCTTGCTGGGTTAAACAAATAACCCATCTTGCTGGGTTAAATTAAATTTATTAAATTTATTAATAAATTGTATTTCTTGCCAATCTGTTGTATAACTGTTCTTGTGTAGGCAGGAAAACAAATAGTAATAATAATAAAAAAAACTTGTATAATAAAACCTGCATATGATATGAAGGTTACAAAACTGTTCTTTTTAGGTTACACACCCATTTGAGTTGGTGGGCATGGACCTAATAGGGCCACTGACGGTCACCAAGAGTGGGTACAAGTACATCTGTGTGATGGTCGATAATTTGACTAAATGGCCACAAGCTTACAGCTTAAGCTCAAAACGAGCAGAAGAAGTTGCAGCGTGCGTCCTTCATTTCGTGTACCAGTTTGAGGTTCCAAAAAGAATCCTCACTGATCAAGGAAAGGAATTAGTTAATTCGGTATGTTTTTTTACATTTTATTTACCTTTATTTAACCAGGCAAGACAGATTAAGAACAGGTTTCTTATTTACAACTGTGGCCTGGCAAAGGCTGAGCCTTTTGGGGGAAGTAGGGGAACTGATAAAAAAATAAAACATTTTAAGAAATATAAATGAAATTATGAAAAAGAAAATTTAAGCAAAGAACAGAAAAGTTACATATTAAAATAATAATAATAATTAAAAAAATTATATATATACACATATACATATATATACACACACACATATATACATATACATAGATACACATACATACATATATATACATACAATACATACATACTGTAGGCACACATGCATATATATATATATATATATATATATATATATATATATACACATATGTACAAGCATATGCATATACACACATACATACATACATACATACACATATACAAACATGTGAAGAGTGGAGCAGCAATGAATAAGTGAATAAGGGTGCACAAACACACACACACACACACACACTTATATATATATATATATATATAAGTGTGTGTGTATATATAATTACACAGCGATTAGCCATCACTTTATGACCAAATGTTTACCCTGTCAGGCCACTATATGTAATGATATTATGTCATAGGTTACATGCATAACATTCATCAGCAAATATACATCAATAAAACTAATGGGCACCCAAGGCTCACCTATGCATGTTCTACAGCACAAATCAGAGAAAAAAGTCAATGTTCGCCATGATAGAAATAACACCCATTGCATCACAGTCTGCTTAGCAGGAAAGAGTTCAAGGTTGTTGATCCGGCCTCCAAAATCCCCAGATCTCAATCCAACTGAGCATCCATGGAATGCGTTGGAGAAACAAGGCCAATCCATGCCAGCGCCACCCCACAATCTACAGCACCCAATTGATCTGCAACTAAACAAAAGTCCTAGTGCCAGTCACACAGTGCCTAGTACACACCCCCTGAGGTCCAGTAAGGGGCCAGATCTGCCCCATAAGCACAAGGCGAACACACAATATTGGTCATAATGTTTTGTATGGTTATGGTTGATCATGTGTATCAATTTCTTATTCAAAATCAAATTCTTTGGCCTCAATTTCTTAGGGGTGTGTGCATCCAAATTTCATTCAAGGAATTGTAATCCTTTTCACATTTTTGCTCATAGATAAACAATGGTCTGTGTGCCAAGCTTGGCATCAAGTGAAGTCTTTGCTCCCCTTATCATCCCCAAACAAATGGCTTGGTGGAAAGATTAAATGGAACTATTCAAAGGTAACTAAAGTGTGTGTTAAAAAGTTCTACTGTGTCAATTATTTGTCTTTGCAATTGATAAACATATACATCTTAATAATGCCTTTAAGATGTTAAAGTTAAGATGTGCATAATGTATTGATATAATTTGTCATAAGTGTAACAAGTGCACACTGTGTGTGTACGAGAGAGATTTAGAGATTAATGCCTCTAGGCATTGGGCTTGTATGTCTAGCACATACCACAGGTGCTTGATTGGATTCATATCTGTGGACTTTATTAATGTACCTTAAATGCCCATAACACTATTAATCAATGTTAATCATTTCACCTGTAAGAGCTCTGTTATGGTTGATTGCTGTTTTTTTATGCATTTAAAAGTTTTATTGTGCCATTGTGATGTCTAAAATGTCTTTCAGAGGAATTTCGAAAACTGGTGGAGGAAAGAATAGACACATGGGATGAGTACTTGGATGCTGTGATGTTCGGCCTTCGAACTAAAACCCAGGCTACCACTCCCCTTATTTTTTAATGTTTGGGAGAGAGGCTCGGTATCCTTCTGAAGTGCCACAGGATTATTTGGTTAGTAAAGGGGTGTGTGCATGTGTGTGTGCAGGTATTATTTACATTTTTAATCCTTAAGACTTTTACTCTATTATTTACAGATTGACAGTAGCGTGGAAGCAGTCATTGCTGAGGAAGCTGTCTGTGAGGACATAAAAAGACTCGACTCAATCAAACAAATTGTACAAGCAAATGTAAAAAAAAAAAAAACAGAAGCACGTACAGCGGAGAGTCAGGTCTGGTGCACCCATTATAGACTTTAAGGTTGGGGACCAGGTGTGGAGGCAGAACAAGCGTAGTGAGCAAAGGAAGGGGGGGCAAATTGGAGCCAAACTTTCTTGGTCCTTTTACAATTTTGTCCCTGGATGGAAAATGCGCTGAAATTCTTGGACAAAATGGCACTGTGCACAAAAAGGTTAACACAGATCATTTAAAACCTTTGAATACAGGTGATTCCCGTGTTCCTTTGCAAGTCAAAGTTAAGACATTGGCTAAAACAGCTGCCCCAATAACTACATGTGTGGGTACATCAACTCCCAAGCCGTCTGTTATTTTTTATGCACCTCCTGCCAGAGCAGCATCACCACCACTGGACCCTCAGGCACAGTCATCACCACCACTGGACCCTCAGGCACAGTCATCACCACCACTGGACCTCCAGACACGATCAGCGAGATACAGTGCTTGTAATGCAACCTCGGAAAACGGTGACCAGGGTTAACTATCTTTCCTTTCAACTGCTGGTAACTGTTACAAGTAAATAGGGGACAATTTTAAGAGGATAAAATGTTAACAGTGATCATGTTTAAACTTAAAACTAACATTACACAGTAAAATGTGACATTAACATTGTTTAATACTGTCACAGATCTGCAAGATGCTTGGGCAGGAAAGGATACCCATATTATCCTTTCAAAAGTGGGACCGTACAAGATATATTATTGGGGCATTGGACGAATAGGTCCTAAGATGGAACTGGAGAGTGAGGTATTATTGAAATAGGTTTTAGTTCTCTGTAATTTGTGAATTGTTAGGAGTAATTGTTTATGAATCACATTTAGCATTCCAAATGTCGACACATTTGAAATATTGCACCCATTTAAATACGCTGTATTGCACCAAATGTTTCCTTTCATTTTTATTCACAGGTAATCAATGCATACCTTACAGTACTTGTGTGGGAGCACAATAAGGACAAACTGCACAGGGCAGCATTAATTGACTCCTTTGCCATGACAGCAATATGGGATCGCAAAATACCCAGAATCTGGGTACTTCATGCTACATGATTGAAAGCATACCAATTTTTTTCTTAATGAGGGCAAAACTAATTATTTTTTACTCATTTATTGTTTAGATGGACTCAATGTCATATGATATTGTTGTGGGTATTATAAATACGAGCGGTCACTGGATTCTGAGCGTAAGTATGTGATGTTTTGTAAAAAGCTTGTAAATCATGCCCATAAAGACACACAAGCTGATCATTTGAAAGACATGCAGACTAGATTTCCTATATATATTTGTAATTATTTACATTAAACAAAACCTTGGATAGCCTCCACAGTGAGTGTCTTTTGTTAAATCATTCACTATTTTTAAGATAAGCACTGCACCAAAATGATAGCAGTCTTTAACCCATTGTATTGTAGGAAGATAGCTTTACCCTAAACTCCTAAAAAACACATTAGACAGATAAGATGCTCTATAATATGGTTATGATTGCATTCATGATTGACAAGATTATATTTAAATTTGACTAATATATAGGTTCTGTATCCTCATGAGAAGCGGTGCCTGCTTTTGGATCCCCTGGGAGAATCTCAGGGTGATCGGAAAAGATGTCAGGAGACCACAAGGTAAATTTGCCACTGCCTGTATCTTACTGACAGTCAAAAGAACAAATATCCATTTAATGCTGTAAATCACATGACAGCATCTAAAATTTTTCTCTTTGTATGCAAGGGCATTTATGCGAAAGTGTGGCCACCATATTTTAAGGTGGTCCTGTAGTAGCCTGCTTCACTCTCTGCAGCAGGACTCTGTATCTTGTGGTGTCCTAACATTAAAAGTTAGTGCATGATCCTGTGCTAAGAGTGTTTTAAACTGTATCAATGTTACTCGTTTAACTTTTAAAAAAATTATATAGTCGTGTTGTCCAGTTTTTAAGTTCAGGCAATCTACTATACAATTTTTTTTTTCAGTTTGCAGAAAAGATTCTTCGGGGTGAAAATTTTTATTTAACCACATCAGAGAAAGAGGTGAAAAAATGAGACTCGATATAGCCACCACCCCCCTCCAGAATTCAGGTGTGTATCTTTTTTTGGTAAACAGACCATTCCTTTTTTTTTTATTGTTAGACATTACGCAAACTGAACTCACAGTGGAAAGAATATATCTTTTAAAATAGTTTGTGGAAATAGTATATAGAATGTATTTATTTTTGTGTTTACAGAAGATCTCAGCAACTTGTGCTACTATTGTAGTAGTGGCGATGAAGACACAGAATGGGTAACTTTGAATTAAACATGCCCTCTTTTGGGGGGGGGGTGTTGGAGGTGGGGGTAAGGTGGTTCCGTTGGTTGTTACCAAGGTTCCAACCCTGGTTGCGAGACCCTTGTTGCACGTCATGTCCCTATTCTCCTATGCTAGTTAGCACTGTGGCCTCGCACCTCTGGGGTTGAGGGTTCTGTTCTCACCTCATTTGTTTGCATGTTCTTCTCGTGCTTGGTGGATTTTCTTCTGTTACTCCGGTTTCCTCCCAAAGTCCAAAGACATGAACGTTAGGTTACTTGGCATAGTAAACTAGTTACATACTTTAATCATTATGGTAGTTAATGTTAATTCAAAATAATGCTGAGAAACATTTTACTCTTACACTGTACACAGAATAAGCATGCTGGAAAGGGTTTGTGTGTAATTATATATATATTTTTGTTCCCCCAGATTTGCTGTGATGGCTGTGACTGATGGTTTCACATCAGCGGTGTTCAATGTCCTGCAGTTGAAAAGGAATACTTCTGCCCAGCCTGCATGTAAAATACTGACTGGAAAAAAAAAAATCATGGTTTCTTTTTTTATTGTTTGGGTTATTTTTTTGACATGCTATGCTCAATTATTTTTATTTTTTTTTTATTATATTTTTTTATTATAACGTTGTTACTATTCTTTGGTATTGTTGTTCAAAATAGGTTTTTAATATTTAAAGAGCTGGTTGTTAGGTAAATTTTAAATAAATATAAAGAGCTGTCTAAAGAATTTAAATCCATTTAGAGAGGTGTTTGTTAACTTTTAAGGTGTGTTTTTTTTTTTTTTTGGTGTGTGTTTAAAGGTATTTAAAGAACTGTTTGTAAATAAATTGAGACACATAAACACAGGGCTTATAACAGTAACTGCTGCAGGTTTGGTGTCTGTGAGCTTTTCCTAAACAGAGTTAGACGGGGGGCATTTCGTGGCACAGCTGTTTACCATGAAATGCCCCCCCCCCCCTTCCTAGATGTTATACACTGTGTCCCAGCAGCATATAAATTGAGCCACATAAACACAGGGCTTATAACAGTAACTACTGCAGATTTGGTGTTTGTGACCTTTTCCTCATCAGTTAGACGGGGAGAGGGGGGGGGACTCTGTGGCTGCTCCAGTTACACTCTACTTACTTAGATATTGCAGAGAGGGGAGTTAATTTCTGTTCTCTTCATCCGAGCTTAATTTCATCTGAGGAAATAATAAGTTTTGGAAAGTCTGGGTTCATCTTGCCAGCCAGTGTTGGTTAGGGGCAGGGGAGCATCATGGCAGGATTGGTGTAATTTATTATCTTTTTAGCCGTGCTGCATAAGAAAAGAGTCGTGACAAATTCGTTACTTTTAATAACGTGACGTTTGATTGGATGTTATATAATTTCCAAGTTTGATAGTGTCGATTTTAGAGTGCATTATACGTGCGATGCGAAAAGGAAGTAAATACCCAGATAGCAGAACAACATTGAATCATCGTTGAATCAACATTAAAGCATCAACCAACTTGTCATTGAATCAATGTTGAAATTTCAATGTTAAATGTTGATTTTTCATCAGGTTTGCACCTTGAAATAATGTTATTTCAATGATGAAAAATAGATCAAGATGGGCATAAAATCAATGTTTGTTCAACGTAAATTCAATCACTTATTTTACATTGAATCAACATTGAAGCAATTATAGTTTAGTCTTGCTTTATGAACAGCAAGATTCTATGAAGTAAATCATGTCCGTTTTGATTTATTTCTTTAAATCAGAGACCATGTAGGGCTGAAAAGCTTTTTTTTTTTTTTTTTTAAACAAAAAGTCAGTAACTCAACATCCTTCAGTTTACATGTAAACATATTTATTTATTTATGCTCCATAGCCATTTAAACAGGAAGTAACATCACAATTACAATAAAACAACTATATAATAAAACACACTACAACTTGCATACAAATTATTATAAACTGGATGACAAAATTACTTTTTAGAAGAGAACTATTAGAAGAGATTGTTAATTCTGAATTCATAAAACAGAATCTAACTGCCAAGAGAAGAGACTGGAAAACCATAATATAAAAATGGCAGCCTGCCTCAGCAAAATTCAGTCCAATGCAAATAGAAACAACCAAGTCAGAAACACAACAGATGACTGAAACATTATTCGTAAGTTGAAATGTATTTACTCAGCAAAACAGATAATAAAACATAAGTCTGAACTTATGGTTTTCCACCACGAGCAATTCCCCCCAGCCGTTCTGGGGTATAACGAAGCCATTTCTGAACTGTTGAAGCAAAGAAACTCTGTGGCCTCCTTTTCTTCAGCTTTCAGTTGTTGTAGTGCATCTAAAGAATGAAAAACAAACAAAAGGTTAGAACTATACAATGCTCTAAAAACTTGGAGTGGTAGTTGTTTATGAATGACAGAAGGTGGGTCCTAAATTTTTGGAAATGTGACTTTTACAAATGTACAGATATGCAACATATGTTTTTAAATGTCCTACAATCTTCCATAGATACAATGCACACATTAGATTTTTTTTAATATACAGGTCCTTCTCAAAAAATTAGCATATTGTGATGAACTTTATTATTTTCTGTAATGTACTGATAAACATTAGACGTTCATATATTTTAGATTCATTACACACAACTGAAGTAGTTCAAGCCTTTTATTGTTTTAATATTGATGATTGTGGCATACAGCTCATGAAAACCCAAAATCCCCATCTCAAAAAATTAGCATATTTCATCCGACCAATAAAAGAAGTGTTTTTAATACAAAAAAAGTCAACCTTCAAATAATTATGTTCAGTTATGCACTCAATACTTGGTCGGGAATCCTTTTGCAGATTCTTGTGTCTTGTGTCTCTCAACTTTCTCTTCACAATATCCCACAGATTCTCTATGGGGTTCAGGTCAGGAGAGTTGGCAGGCCAATTGAGCACAGTAATACCATGGTCAGTAAACCATTTACCAGTGGTTTTGGCACTGTGAGCAGGTGCCAGGTCGTGCTGAAAAATGAAATCTTCATCTCCATAAAGCTTTTCAGCAGATGGAAGCATGAAGTGCTCCAAAATCTCCTGATAGCTAGCTGCATTGACCCTGCCCTTGATAAAACACAGTGGACCAACACCAGCAGATGACATGGCACCCCAGACCATCACTGACTGTGGGTACTTGACACTGGATTCAGGCATTTTGGCATTTCCCTCTCCCCAGTCTTCCTCCAGACTCTGGCACCTTGATTTCCGAATGACATGCAAAATTTGCAACCTGTAGCCCATTTCCTGCACACGCCTGTACACGGTGGCTCTGGATGTTTCTACTCCAGACTCAGTCCACTGCTTCCGCAGGTCCCCCAAGGTCTGGAATCGGTCCTTCTCCACAATCTTCCTCAGGGCCCGGTCACCTCTTCTCATTGTGCAGCGTTTTCTGCCACACTTTTTCCTTCCCACAGACTTCCCACTGAGGTGCCTTGATACAGCACTCTGGGAACAGCCTATTCGTTCAGAAATGTCTGTGTCTTACCCTCTTGCTTGAGGGTGTCAATGATGGCCTTCTGGACAGCAGTCAGGTCGTCAGTCTTACCCATGATTGCGGTTTTGAGTAATGAACCAGGCTGGGAGTTTTTAAAAGCCTCAGGAATCTTTTGCAGGTGTTTAGAGTTAATTAGTTGATTCAGATGATTAGGTTAATAGCTCGTTTAGAGAACCTTTTCATGATATGCTAATTTTTTGAGATAGGGATTTGGGGTTTATGAGCTGTATGCCACAATCATCAATATTAAAACAAAAAAAGGCTTGAACTACTTCAGTTGTGTGTAATGAATCTAAAATATATGAAAGTCTAATGTTTATCAGTACATTACAGAAAAGAATGAACTTTATCACAATATGCTAATTTTTTTAGAAGGACCTGTATGTGTTATTTCACAATCTGCAAATGTTGTCCTACAATGTACATATTCAATGCTATGAAGAAAAATATACTTAATGTAACAATGTAGTCTTTTATGTGCAAAAAAAAAAAAAAAACCTGTAGGACCAAAAAAATTAATTAATTAAAAAAAAATCAATCCGTGGCGACGGTTTTGCAATTTGTCCCCCGCACTCACAAATACTTAAACTGTTCCCTCAGTTTAACAAATCGTGGCCACGGATTAACAAAATGTATGCACAAATTTCCAATCCGTACACTCAGATACCGTACTGTTTGCATATTTATTCTTAACATGAAGACTTATTTTGGTGATTTTATTATAAGCTTTTTCCCCAGAGTTAGATGCATGCTGCACTGTTAATGTTATTATTAAATAACGCCTATTATTACATTGCATTTAGTTTGAGAGCACAGTAATGACAACATAAACTGTACATTATTTGTTTTGTATTGCTTTTTACCTTCTCCTCAAACTCACACTGCATGATTTTCAAAGTCATCGGATCACCATTGTTTTCACACTGTACTATCTGTGGTAGCATTTAGTTGCTGCTGTGTTCACATTGCACAATGAATTGGCGACAGGAGATTACACACTGCATGACTTTACAATAGGAAGAATCGCCAACAACTCTGTCTGGTGTGCAAGCTACAGCCAAACGCACACAAGAAGCGATAAGGAAACAACGCAAGATCATGCTGACATTGTGGTCTATAATTCCTCCCCGAACAAACTTGTCCTTGTTTAAGATCCCATATGGTCAAAACTGAAATTTCATGGCTTTTTTCATGGTAACTGAGGTCTAGGGGCTACGTATGTAACTACCATACAAGTTTCAAAACAGTCAATCCACAGTAGAATGCACACAGCCTGCATAAAGTAGCTCTGCCTTTTCACGAGCTGCTGTGACGTCCAATCTACTCAGTCACCGCTTTCAGTCACCATCAACCACCATCCCACCCTTCTTTTGCCAAAACATCACGTCCATGCCATTGCTGAACAACAATAACATGAAAACAAGTCGAAAAAACGCTGTTCAGTCGATAGATGTGGAAACTACATCATTACACAGGCTTCCGAGCAACATTAATATAAAAGACCAGTGGCATGTCAGCTTCAGCATCTTTCACACAGCCATTCCATTAAACTTTAAAAATTTACATTTAAAATTTTATTTAATACAAGTTAATTGATAAAGAAAATCTATTTATGACATTATTTTTGACAGCATTATGATTATTTATTAAAACTTCAGACAACAACAATTAGTGCCACGAGGTTATTTGCAACACTATATGTTCTACAAAATAGAGGACTACACACCTTACAGCGCAATATAATGTGGCTTTAGAAGAGGAAAGGTAGGATTAAGAAGTGAGCAAGTGATGAATTGGTATTATAGGTCCCAAGCAGATACAGTAACAATAATGGGTGCTCTACCTTATGCAGTCTCCATTGATGGCTAATAAACATTGATACAAGTAGGCTATGGTTAAAGTGGTGAACTTATAAAGTCTTAAATGTTTTGTTTTCCCTTCTCAACGCATTATGCATTTACTCACCAATAATGGCAACCTTTTTAATTTGGTCAAGTCTCCAAGTCGAAGGTGCCCAGCAGCAGATTCCGTACCATGGCAGTAGCAGAGGTGGCAAGGCGGGCTCCTCTCCACGCTTCTGCCTGGCAAAACACCCCAAAGCCCTTTATAACTTCAATCTGAAAAATTATTTCACATCACAATATTAATTTATTGGCAACTTTTAGAAACTTTTCATGTTTCATACTGATTCTTATGTTTAGCTTCCCAATAGTTAATAGGATTTTATGTATGAATGCAGATTAATGATAATCTGGACATTCTGTACATTTGTTTACATGCAGGGTAAAACTGCAACAGGAACAGTACAAAATAAAAACTGAAAAAAGATGGACATTCAGAGTAAAACAGTGCAAGATAAAAAAAAAAAAAAAACTGTACAAAACATACATGCAGGTTAAGCATTGGTGGGTGCAATGTCCAAGCAGTGTAGAGAAATATTTCTGTACGACTTCATTGTTTTGTGCTGTGTAGTATAGTATTGCAATAGCTGATCAGAGTGATCAACTCCCCATGTGCTGGTTGTATGCAGTCACAGGACTTGGAAATGTCTTTGTAGTCCATGTACCTTGTAATTTCACCCTCATCTTCACCGCGTCTACTGTAAAGCAGAATGGATGGTAGAACAGGTAGATACTTCTCGTGTGTCCATCCACTTCACAAATACAAGAGGTCCATCTGAACGGAGCTTGCGTGTCCTGATGTGAGGGGCTGGTGAAGGCAAGGGTGATGCAGACACATTCCTAAAAACAAATAAATAAAAAAATTTTAACCTATACTGTTCAGAGTAAATGGATGTGCAATTAATATGGATGCACAATATATACAGTACAGAGATGACCAAAAATGTATCCACACTTCAACATGAAAAATATACACCTCTCTTCTGTAGGTCACATGACAGCATCAATGATGGTGATAGATAATACTACACACTGCTGCCATAATTCAATTTGAGTTTTAAAAAACACCATCCATTGGACATTACACACATATTGAACACATTCTAAACAATTACATCTTATCAGGTATTTGTAAATACACGCTAAACAAAAGGGATTATATACATTTACACCAAAGAAATATTCATAAGCATCACTTAGCTACATAAGGCAGTATTTTAGCCACCTGGAACTAGCTTGTTTGTGCTAAATAACATTACCGATAGCAGTGTTATAAGCTAACCAAAATGGAGCCAAATACACATTAGCAACCATAATCTAAAGCTATCCAAAACAAGGTGAATATAAACATCTGTAAACTCCATAAGGCATTAGCTTAGCCACCGGGAAATATCATGTTTGTGCTACATGAGGCAGCATGTTAGCATGATTTACCTAAACTATATAAATGGCATTGAAAGCCAATGTGTCACACAAGCTGACAAGAGCTAGCTGTAGTGAGGAAAATATTTACTAATATTAGTTTAATATTATCAGAATAAGAGTTATATAAGACTTAATAACTTACCCAGTGTAGCATGGGTCTATTCTCTGTTCAAAATGCTCCCGTTCGTCGTCGGAGTCACACAGTCTTCTTCTGAGGTAAATGCAAACTCCTCCGACTTTCCAGAACATTCTGAAGTGTTTCCTCGGATGTGTAAGCGCGTGCCATCTTCCAAAACGTGCTGAAAACTCACTGAATCGGAGTGTTTTCAAACCTGTCTCTCTGTGTTCGTTTTTCATGCCGGTGTCCGGGGGCGTGGCCTAGTATGTAAATTACCCTGACTGATTTCCGTGTGATTGGCGCGTGGGCGTGTCCTGTCCTGATTCATTAGCAGATAAGTGCGACAGAAATTCTGTGCCTCTCCTTGGTTTCATACGGATTACATAAACTGAGAATATTTGTTTTCAATGTGACTTGCATCATTTAAAAGTAGACACTTTAAGCTTTATATAGATATATTTCTCATTTCAGTTAATTTTAGTGACGTGTTTCAAAAAGATTTTCACGGAGACTGAGGTTTCATATATGTGCATATATCCTCATATACTGTATGTGGCCAATTAGGATTAGTTTTTTGCATTTTTTTTTGTTGGTTCTTAGTTATTGCCTTGATAATAGAAAATATGAGTTACGCATCATGTATGACAGTTGCCAAAGTGAGATATGAGCTAAAATGACCAGATCCTGCCATAGGAGACATATCTTGTATGTACATATAGGGCTTATATGTGGATATAAAGAAGCAATACAGGAGACCTACAGTATATGGCCTGTATATGCACATATATGCACCTCAATGTTGCCTACATGTGGCATATATACGCATATATGCAGCATATATATTATCATATATATGCATATATACTGCATATAGGTTTCATATATGCGCATATATCCTCATATTTACATTTAGGCATTTGGCAGACGCTCTTATCCAGAGCGACTTACATTTTTATCTCATTATACATCTGAGCAGTTGAGGGTTAAGGGCCTTGCTCAAGGGCCCAACAGTGGCAACTTGGTGGTTGTGGGGTTTGAACCTGGGATCATACGAACCATAGTCCAATGCCTTAACCACTGAGCTACCCCTGGCCCCATATAGGTGCGGTTATATGCGCATATATACTGCATATAGGTTTCATATATGCGCATATATCCTCATATAGGTTCTTTCCATGTGGGGCACGCACACTGCTCTGGGTCAGACACAGACAACGGGAAACAGGAACTAAGCTCTCAAACAAATGCTTCCCAACAGAATACCGTTGGTCGCATCGCCAAAATTCTTTCACCGTGAGTGGCAGGAACTTCCAGACTACAACATATTGAATTCTCATGCCTGTAGAGTGTATTATAATGACGTGGCGACAGTGTAAAAACACCCTCCGATGTTAAATGCGAGCCGAAAATTGAGTACTTTTGAACGGCAAACAGGAATTAAGCTCTCAAGTGAGTAAACTAGACAGCAAGGTAAATACACAAAACTTACCGTCAAATAATTTTTTTTCCTCAATAACTATATATATATATATATATATATATATATATATATATTTTTTTTTTTTTTTTTTTTTTTTAAGCATTATGGCAAATCTCTCGTAGTCAATTTTTTAACCTGTTTTAAACACATACACACATGCATACACATTTTTATAGAAATGCACTTAGTTAATTTAATTTGCCTTACATTGTTGAATGAGGATGGGTTCCAAAACCAAAAATCAACATTGATTCAATGTTTGTCTTTTCAACACAGAAAAGCATTGAATTATCAACATTGATTCAACATTATTTAGCATTGAAAAATCAACCTCAACCAAAATGATGATTCTGATGAAATTTCAACATTGAATCAATGTCACCTTGCTATCTGGGTAAACACATAGCAATGCAAAGAGGACAGAGCAGCGAAATATTTAAGCAATATAAATTCAACAAAGTGTGATCATAATGGTTGCTGTTGCTGCTGTTAAGGTAATTGGTTTCATTGTGTTACTGAACGCAACTGTGTTCACAAAACCGAGCGCAGAGAAAGAAAAACACTCGCTAACGTGTTCGAAAGGAAAGGGGCGGAGCCTTTCTTTGAAGATAGCGATTGCGTAATGGGGGGCAATCCGCGGCAGGGGGGCGTTTTAGGGCATAACACCGGTGCGGTTCATCATGATTCAGCGCGAGTTTTGGTGCCGTCATTACGTTTCCATTTTATCACGCAAAAAAATTAAACATGTTTAATATGTGGAAGCTCGCGGACCAGATCTTCGTGGACCCTCGGGCGGTCATTCGAGGCGGATCACGGTGCCTAATACCCCTATCTCACCTGTGCGGCTTGACTCATCTGCGTGAGCTGCCACGATTGCACGCGACGTTCCTTTAACATCCCACAAAGTTGTACAAGGTGTGCAATCTTCCGCGAGGACCAGCAAAAAATTTAAACGTTTAAGTTTTCACGTGGAAAGATGCACAAAAAAACTCGGGGTGAATCATGATGAACCCTACTTACGGCCACTGCACAGGTGAGATAGGGGTATAACACCGCATCTCACAGCGAGTCAAACCGCATAAGTGAATAGGGGTATTAAGCATTACAATCACACAGAAAAATGAATGGATGCGGGGTTTGAAACTCCCATGGTTATTTTCTCATTTAACTAAATCAAATTTCATAAAAACGTGTCAAAAGAAAAACCCATAAAGTCATGGATAATGGCTAATGATCAATGAAACATATTTTAAACAAAAAGCAGCGAGCAGCTGGACATCGGGACGGGGAGTGTAAGTACGACGCGTTGGTCTGGCACGCGCAGGTCTGAGCAGCTCAAGAAGCTCCATAATCTGTTGCCTTGGAAAGCAAAACTTTTATTCATTTTTTTAATAAAGACCACGGGGAAAATATGAAAAGGGCTGAAGTTTTGTCTAAAGGAAAAATGTACATGACCCACACGGCTCCACGGACCGCGCCGTCTTCAGTTTAACACAACACCACGCTGCCAAATTGTTCGCCACCTGTTTAATATTAATTGTGATTGGCAATTTTAATGCATTAGTCACATTATGAAATAGGCTAATTAAAAGTCACTCTATTAGTTCTGATATCAAATAAAATAAAATTCTTAAACAGGTCTACAGTATATTCCATTATTAATACGACTTTGATAACGTGCCATAATGTGTTTGCATACACCGCTGGTTTATAAAGACTGCTGCTCAGTGGCGGCCACTAGCGTCTTGAGCTGAAACTACGCTAAGTATGAGTTAAGGTTGGTCCAGACCAACCTTACGAACGTTTGACTTAGCTAACAGATACTTAGCGTAAGAACGTTTCGGGAAATGCGCCATAAAGTTAAGAGAGAGGTTAAGGTACAACTTAAGAACTCCTTAGCGATAAGAAGCTTTCGAGAAACCGGGCCCTGAATGTTTAAAAAAAAAAAAAAACACTGTCTTTCAATTCAAGTATGGGAAACGATGAAGTATGGGAAACGATGTGATTGGGGGTGGATGGGGGGGCTCGCCCAGGGAGCAATTCAGTGTAGAACCACCACTGGGTATGTGTGCCTGTAGCAAAGATAAAATAATGATCAGGGCCCGGTTTCTCGAAAGCTTCTTATTGCTAAATAGTTCTTAAGTTGTACCTTAACCTCTCTCTTAACGTTATGGCGCATTTCCCGAAACGTTCTTACGCTAAGTATCTCTTAGCTAAGTCACAAGTTCGTAAGGTTGGTCTGGACCAACCTTAACTCATACTTAGCGTAGTTTCAGCTCAAGATGCTAGTCGCCGCCACTGAGCAGCAGTCTTTATAAATCAGCGTTGTATGCAAACACACTATGGCACGTTATCAAAGTTGTATTAATTATGGAATATACTGTAGGCCTGTTTAAGAATTTTATTTTATTTGACATCATAACTAATAGAGTGACTTTTAATTAGCCTATTTCATAATGTGACTAATGTATTAAAATTGGCAATCACTATTAATATTAAACAGGTGAGCGATACAGCATTGTGTTGTGTTAAACTGAAGATGGCGCCGTCCGTGGAGCCGTGTGGTTCATGTAATTTTTTCCTTTAGACAAAACTTCAGCCCTTTTCATATTTTCCCTGATGTTATGTAAAGACGCATCTTTTTAATCTGGTATACACATAACTCATCCCATAATCTCATACTCCAGTACACCTATCCTGAATGGCAACTACGTTAATTCTCCCCATCTGTTCTGCATTTCTCTACCCATCCCGAGGCATCGGGAGATTGTGCCAGCTTCAGTAGACAAAGGCAGACCCTGCGAGGTTCCTGAGGCATCCAGAGAAGGACCAGCTCCAGCTGGATTCAGCTTTATGATGGTTGGAGCTACACATGCTGCTCCTGTGCTTCCAGTGGTCCAGACCACATCTGCCCTCTGCACCTACTGACTCGTCCCTATGCTGAACTGGACTTCATGTCAATTTAAATAATTTCTGTCATATTGAATTTTCACCTGCACAACACACATAATGTTGTATCATTTCTATCTGTTATCACCCAAATGAGGATGGGTTCCCTGTTCAGTCTGGTTCCTCTCAAGGTTTCTTCCTAATGCCATCTCAGGGAGTTTTTCCTTGCCACCGTCGCCGTCACCCTTGGCTTGCTCATCAGAGAGATTTCATTCATTCGTCTCATTATTATTATCTACACATTTTTCTCACACACACTTCCAATTATTTTCTTTTCTAAAATTATTATTATTATTTTTTTTTTTTGTAAATTTTCTTTCATTTTTGTGAAGCTGCTTTGAGACAATGACCATTGTTAAAAGCGCTATATAAATAAAATTGAATTGAATTGAATTATTAAAAAAAAAAAAAAAAAAAAAAAAAAAAAACGCGGTGAAGTTGGTTTGACGTTGGATATTCGAGCTCCGACATCCAGATTTGTAGCGGAGATTCGCTAAGAGTCCGGGGAAAGCCGAACAACTAGAAGCCTGTATTAGATAAGAATGGGACAACATTCCTATTCCCAAACTTGAGCAACTTATCTCCTCAGTCCCCAGATGTTTGCAGACGGTTATAAAAAGAAGAGGGGATTCCACAAAATGGTAAACCTTGCCTTGTCCCAACTTTTTTGAGATGTGTTGATGCCATGAAATTTAGTATCAACTTATTTTCCCCTTAAAATTATAAATTTTCTTAGTTTAAACATTTGATATGTCATGTATGTATGTAAAAAACCAATAATGCAGGAAAAAACATGTTAAAGTAATACAACTAAGATCACAGTAGCCTATACATCATATGCAGTTAAATAAAGTAAGCCTGCATAAAAATATAAAGCATGTTCAAAAGCCTTTAAGTGACAGAGATAGTATTTTATTAAGTCGTATAATGAAAATAAATCATAGTGGTAAACTTACATTTCACCATGTTAGTGTCACTGGTCGCCCTTTATTAAGGGACAGAGCCGCTCCTCAGATGGGGTGAGGGGAGGCGGTGGTGGGCCCCCGCCAGTTAAACGTGCTTCAGCCTTCTTTCTATTAGCTACATGACAGAAATAATATACTAAACTACTTTAATGTAGTTGATGCAGACTAATTCATTAATTAGTTGTGGCAAAAATGCTGATTACCGATGTAATTTTCCATGAATCTGCTATATTAGCGATTAAATTATTACTTATGGTGTACCCCGCCTAGTACCCGAAGTCTCCAGGGATAGGCTCCAGGTCCCCCGCGACCCTGAACACAGGATAAAGCGGTATAGAAAATGAATTAATGAATGAATGTTTTTCAGGAAATAAAGAAATGAACTGTGCAGCAGACCAGTGCAAACTATTTAATGAAAGTAATTTTGACAAATACTGTCTTCCATCTCTGTTGTGTGCAAAAAAGTTCCTCTGGGCCATCTACTTCAATACAAGGAAGGTGGCTCTCTCCTCTTATATTGGCAATGTTGTGAAGCACAACACAAGCCACTATGGTGTTGCATGCCCTCTCTGGACTGGCCCAGAGCCCACGCAGACACTGAAACCTAGACATGAGGATCCCTATGGTCATCTCCACCTTGGCCCGTGTTCAGCTGTGAGCCAGGTTATAGCGTGTCTATGGTCCAGGATCAGGTTTAGGGTACTGTAGGGTGTCATTAAATAGGGCAGACAAGGGTATCCTCTGTCCCCCAGCAAGTAACCATTGTACTGTCCTGTAATGATTCAAGTGTACAATATATATTAAAAAAAAAAAAAAACATTGTATAGAGCAAAACATACCCAACTGAAATGTCTGGCATAATGATGACTTGTGGAAAATTCTGTCATCATGCACAGATTCTGGCCATTTTGCTTCACTATTAGTAATGATGTGAGTTGCCTCACATATTAAAAAGTAATGAATTTAATGATCTTAACAAGGCAAAAAATTAAGCACACAAAATAAAGTTGTTACCAGTACATTGATATTATGAATAGGTTTCCTATTAACATAGTCTCCCTCATTTATTGAAGGAGCAATCGATGCTTCCTGAGCAATCGATTTCAGCTAATTCAGGACCTTCACTGTAGACTGCGCCTTGTAACGTCGAACGTTCAGTAAGAGGCAGCAACTTAAGAAGGCTGTTGATAGATGTATGATTGTGACTGTACCAATACATGACCAAAAGGTGGCAGTGTTTAGCAGGTATATTATAGGGAATTATTTTTTCTCTCTCTCTCTCTCTCTCTCTCTCTCTCTGCACTTGACTCATAAAGAACGGTGTATCTGTTCGTATTGTTATATAATAAACTACGCCACGTAAGGTCTGAAGATAAATGTCCATTATTGTTCCACTGCAAGAAGGCAAAGTTATTCTGCTAACAAAGGCTCCTAAGAGACAGTTCGAGAAATACACTGAGAAAAGTAATCACTTCACGTTATCTTAAGAGTCTTCTTAGCACGCGAATAGTGTGCGTTATCGAGAAACCGGTGTTCCGTGAAATTCAGTTTCAAATTGAGACCTCATTTGTAAGTTGCTGCTGGTGTAAAACATTAAATATAAAATAAAAATCTCCGTTTTATGCCGTTTGTTTTATGCTTCCTTCCTTCACAGAATGCTGTTGACCATGGTATATAATTAACAGAGGGTATTTAATTAAAATAATGGGAGGGGGTGTTTTAATAAAACGACGTCTATCCGACATGACTCAGACAGATGTATGAACATCTAACATCGTCTAAAGAGCGGATCAGGGACGTTTTTCGGCGCCGTTCTCAATTCGCCATCACAGAGGGAGGATTAAGGCAAGTTGTGTGATTTTCGATCAATTGTTATATCTGCATCAAAGCAGTCCTTTCTCATAAATATTGTACAGTTTACAAAATGTCATGAGGGACTAATCAGTTAAATCTTCGCTGTGTTCACCCTCATCACACCAGCTGTTTCCTCTAGTGAAAATGAAGCCCTTAATACATCCTATATGAACATAGTCTATACAACAATCATACCGTTGCTTTTTTAATTGGAAAACTGTCTATATAAACATTTCACAGTTCATATAACTACCAGAGTTATGCACATAAATGATTAAAAATAGTGACAGAGACCATTCGGTGCACTCGTTTTAACTGCATACCAGTGTGATTTACAATGTTACAAAATTCTTTTTTTGTAATATTGTATCGTATTAAATAATGTCCCAAATCGTAAAATACATTTATTAGCCTTAGAGTAGAGTTTTTGTCACTTTGATTTAGAAAAAGTTAATTTTTTTTTGTCTATTCATTAAAAAAAAAGTATGATATTAAAAAGATGCTTTGTTTAATTACATTAAAACAATGTTTGTCAATATTAATGAATTTGAACAAATAGCCTAGTGACTATGAAATTTTAAGGGGTTGAAGAGAGAACCTACTGTCTTATTTAGCTAAAACACTAAATTAAAGATAACGTGATGATCAAAAAGTTTTAATATTTAAATTTAACTGTAGATTAAAGTTTTTTAAATTCACGTGACAAAAAAGATGTTCTGATCTTATCTGCTGCTCAGACCTACTCCCATGTGACTTGAAAAACCTTCCATCTACAGTTCTCTGTTCAGTTCATTGAAAGGGCAGGCACATTAACACTGTGTTCCCAACATTGAAGTCATTGCATCAAAAACTATTTTTCAAATTTTTTTGTCTGCCAGTTTCCAACAAAAAGCAGCAGCATTGTCAAAGAATTAACAGATAAATGTTTGATATTATTGACACCCACACAATTTATTCCATTGTCCAGCCTCATAGGTTTGTTGTTTTTATTGCTAATCAATGTAAGTTTAAAGTTATATGCGGTTTTCTGATTACATTTTTCTGATTGCACCTGTAGATAGAAAAAGGTTTATACGGCAAAAAACGTGTGTGATCAAGAAGACACATTTGAGTAATGATTCTGAACAAGACAAATATGTGTTAAACATCTCTGGGGGCTGAGCCCCCCACACCTAAATGAAAATCCTAGAAACACCCCTGAGTTGTACCTTAACCTCTCTCTTAACGTTATGGCGCATTTCCCGAAACGTGGTTCATGTAAATTTTTCCTTTAGACAAAACTTCAGCCCTTTTCATATTTTGCCTGAAGTGGCTATTAATAATAATAATAAAAAAGACTCCTAAGGCACAGTTCAAGAAACACGCTTAGAAAAGATAAAATGACTTTATCTTAAGAGTGTTCTTAGCGTGCGTTATCGGGGAAACCGGGCCCTGATCTTTAAAGTAAAGAGTACAATCTCGACAATTATATAACGTGCCTAAAATAATACCCGTCCAAAAAATATAAATGAAAGATCAGAATTTTTTATATCAAAAATATTTCCCGTCTCCCTCATATTTTCGACGTAATAAATGTAATTGAGAAGGCAAGTTTCAATTTTGCCGTAACACTTACCAAGTGCTTGTTTTTTTAGACGTCTTTAACATTCGCACCAAAAAGAAACGACAAGACATTCGCACCAATTTTTTCACAATTTATTTCTGGTTACATTTTTTCTGATTGCACCTGTAGATAGAAAAAGGTTTATACGGTAAATAGCGTGCGATCAAGAAGACACATTTAGTGATTCTGAACAAGCCAAATATGTGTTAAACATCTCTGGGGGCTGAGCCCCCCACCCCTAAATGAAAATGCTAGAAACGCCCCTTAGTTGTACCTTAACCTCTCTCTTAACGTTATGGCGCATTTCCAGAAACGTTCGTACGTATGTCTTATGTAAGTCACGTTCGTAAGGTTGGTCTGGACCAACCATACAGTAACTCACTCTTAGCGTAGTTTCAGCTCAAGACGCTAGTCGCCTCCACTGAGCAGCAGTCTTTATAAATCAGCGGTGTATGCAAGCACATTGTGGCACGTTATTAAAGTCCTATTAATGATGGAATATACTGTAGGCCTATTTAAGAATTCTATTTTATTTGATAACAGAACTAGAGTCACTTTTAATTAGCCCATTTCATAATGTGACTAAAGCATTAAATTTGGCAATCACTTTTAATATTAAACGGGTGGCAAACAATTTGGGAGCGATACAGAGTATTGTTGTGGTAAACCGAAGACGGCGTCGCTCACGGGGCCGTGTAGTTCATGTAAATTTTTCCTTTAGACAAAACTTCAGCCCTTTTCATATTTTGCCTGAGGTGGCTATTAATAATAATAATAAAAAAGACTCCTAATGGACAGTTCAAGAAACACGCTTAGAAAAGATAAAATTACTTTATCTTAAGAGTGTTCTTAGCGTGCGTTATCGGGGAAACCGGGCCCTGATCTTTAAAGTAAAGAGTACAATCTCGACAATTATATAACGGATATAACGTGCCTAAAATAAAACCCTTCCAAAAATATAAATGAAAGATCAGAATTTTTTATATCAAAAACATTCTCCCTCATATTTTCGACGTAATAAATGTAATTGAGAAGGCAAGTTTCAATTTTGCCGTAACAATTACCAAGTGCTTGTTTTTTTAGACGTCTTTAACATTCGCACCAAAAAGAAACGACAAGACATTCGCACCAATTTTTTCAACGCTCCGAAACGATGGCACGGACCGCGAGAAGACGGGCAGGTTCCACTGCAAGAGCGCGGAAAATGAGATCAAGATCAAAGAGTAGAAATGTCGGCCCGAAAGTTTCAGATCTCATTCTGAAAGCCGTGGCTGCGTCTCACGAACCCACAGGCGTGTCTCTGGTCGCGCTGAAGAAGGCGCTCGCGGGCTACGGGTACGACGTCAAGAAGAACAAGTCGCGCGTCAAGCTCGCGCTCAGATCGCTTGTTAAGAGAGGCTTTCTCGTTCAGACCAAAAGGACCGGAGCGCGCAGTCCGCTTAAGGTGAGCAAACGCGCTGCGGTGAGGAAGCCAGCCAAGAGGCGTGCTCTGAAAAAATCTAAAGCGGTGAGGCGTAAAAGAGCTACTAAAAGGGCACCCAGGAGAGTGAACAGGAGCCGGAGGAGGGCGAAGAAACGTTCGGCAAAGAGAGTGACCATGAGTCGAAGAAGGAAGGTGAAAGCAGCGAAGCGTAAAGCAGGAAAACGCAAAAGGTCCAATGGCAGGAGGAGGAGAGCTGCCAGGAAGAAGTAAGAGACGCCATTACCGTCCAAATAAAATTTCACTGACAATCAACCTAAAAAAAAAAGGCCAACATAACTGAGAAAATAATAAAACAAAAGAAAATCACTACTGAACTTAGAAATCCAAGAACAGCGGCTCGGCTCAAGAATCGCGGACTGAAACGACAGAAATGTTAGATATTTCCAAAGAAAAACAATATTTTCTTATCATAATTAGGTTTAGAGGTTTTTCCGTTAGCTTTTTATTTTTTTTTTTAGCATTTTTAAATGTCATTGTATAATTTAAAAGGGATAAAATCAGCAAAAATGCATCAGAAATGCTATGTTACAGAACAAATGTGACATATTGCTCAAGAGCGAATATTTACAAACACAATGCACACTGATTAAGTGAAAAAATATGAACAAATGGAGACGTCTTGATTTATTGGCAAAAGATCGTGATAATGGTATGGATATGTTTTTAATTGACTCGACTAAATTAACTTGAGAAGAAATATTTCAGAGTTGACGACTACTATTCGACTACGAAAATGCAAACAATAAAAACAAGGTTGGTTAATGTTTACACTCCACCTGATAGATCTACAAATATTATATTTATTCCCTAAAACAATGAGGATTTATCTAGGGCCTTCTTATAATTCCAAGTGGTGATTTTAATAACACTCATGTCAACGACTGAGGGAGTCATCTTAACTGCACGAATACAAGCTAGAACACATCCAACTCAGAATACCCACACAATGTTTAAATCACCAATAATCTTGTCAGCTAAAAGACAAATATTATGAATACTTATTACAAAATACGAGATAATTGAAACAGAAATCAAAGTAAGATTTAAGTGTGCAAAGTATATGCGGTACAATCTTGGTATAACGCAAGACCTCATATTATACACCAAGAAACAGAAAAACAGATTTCTTCATATTAGATTTAGATTAGAAAATTTTTTTTTTTTGTAAAAAAGTTACTAATGAGTGCTATATTTAATAAAAATTAAAAGCTGCAAATATCCTTGGAGTAAAATCAACAACGAACATAATGAAAATACGTATTCTGACCTGATTGTTTTCATAAATAACCAAATTACAGTAAATGCAGTTACTAAATAATTTTAAATATATGGAGCAATCTCCATAATTAGGTTAAACAAAATATGTTAAAAATATATATTGCTTAACAGCAGAGAGGTAACGATTTCTTATGTAACTACAAATATCTCCGGCGAAAAAGTAAAAATAGATTTTTTTAAGGACGTTATACGAACCTTCATGTAAAAACACAACAAAGAAAAAGAAAACCAAATTGAAACTCCAACAAACTTCACCAGAAACAAGGAAGCTTAGAATAGAAATCATACATTTTCATAAATTCCTATGAAAACAGACAAAGTTTTAACACAAACTCAAGATTGTAATAACATTTCTTAAATAATCTGAAGAACTGTGACAAGGTATAGTAAATTTGATACAAACTATATATGAAGATCTGTTTTATAGCATTAGAGTACAATCCTAAAATAACAAAATGAAATATTCAGACTACTAAGCTGTAACATTCTCTTTCTAAACTTTAACATTGCTGTGAAATATCATTGACTAAAAACATATGAAGAAATAAATATCAAAAGAGATTCCCAATGTTCCAATTAAAGTTGGATTGGAAGCTTTTTTTTTTTTTTTTTTAAATACAGTACAACGAGGAATTTTTTTTGTTTGTTTAATTGATTTTACAATTTTACTGTTAAAATTTTACTATTAAAAGGTCTATTAATGTACAGTGGGGCAAAAAAAAGTATTTAGTCAGACACCAATTTGCAAGTTCTCCCACTTAAAAAGATGAGAGAGGCCTGTAATTTTCATCATGAGACAAAATAAGAAAAAAAACAAACAGAAAATCACACTGTAGGATTTTTTATGAATTAATTGGTAAATTCCTTGGTTAAAAAAATTATTTGTCACCTACAGTACTAACAAGCAAGATTTCTGGCCCTCACAGACCTGTAACTTCTTCTTTAAGAGGCTCCTCATGGCTTCCACTCAGTTCCTGTATTAATGGCATCTGTTTGGATTTGTTATCAGTATAAAAGACACCTGTCCACAATCTCAAACAGTCACACACCAAACTCCACTATGGCCAAGACCAATGAGCTGTCAAAGGACACCAGAAAACAAATTGTAGATCTGCACCAGTCTAGGAAAACGTCTCGGGTTACATTGCTGTAACCCTGTTCCCTGAAAGGCGGGAACGAGATGCTGCGTGAAACCGCTATCGGAACCATTTTGTCGCGTTGCCGGTCGTTGAAGCATGCTGTGAAAACACGCCAAAGTTTTTGGCTATATATAACCTCAACAGGTGACGTCATCTGATTAGATGTAGATGGAGGTTATAAAAACAGGTGAGCCGGCAACAACCTCAGATTAATTTAGTATACTTCATTGAAACCTTACAGGTTTTTTGGAGGTGTGGTCCTAAAATTTTGATTAGTTGTAAAACAGCCTGTTTTAGTTTAATCATTATTTTCAATTAATTGAGTGCTCAAAAAATGTTTTGTCTTATTCCCCTTTCTTCTTGTTGCATGTTGAAGCTCTGCTTGGAACCTTGTTAAGATCCAACCATGCAAAATATGAATTTTTGCCATTTTTCAAGTGTCTTAAACTTGAAAAACAAAAGTTTTTCACCGGGACTATATATTGTACATACATAAAATGTTTCAATGAAGTATATATATATATATATATATATATATATATATATATATATAGAGATAGATAGATAGATAGAGTATACTTCATTGAAACCTTTTGTGTACAGTGACAACAAATTCCACATGTTGCTTATGCATATACACAATATATATACAGTATACAGTGGTGTGAAAAACTATTTGCCCACCTCCTGATTTCTTATTCTTTTGCATGTTTGTCGCACAAAATGTTTCTGATCATCAAACACTTAACTATTAGTCAAAGATAACACAAGTATGGAGCGATATCGCGGACAATATTCAAGTGCAATTGCAAATTGCATTTGCAATTGCGTTTCCCATATGTGGACGCACAAACTGTGCCATAATTCAAGTGCAATTGCAAACTTTGCATTACCGTTTGCTGTTTCGCCTTTGCGAGCGCACACTGACTGCCACATTTCAAATGAAAAAGCAAAGTCCATTTGCATTTGTATTTCCCAGGTCTTACACGTCATTAACCTGTCATTTAAATATCAAAATCAATCACCACGTTTGCTTTTTCACTTTCTCTGCGCCGCGCGTCAAGCCGGCCAAAATTCAAACGCAATCGCTAATCCATTTGCAATTGCATTTCCAACACGTTACACAGAAACCTGTCAATCAGCGTCAGGGGCGGGTCTACACTGTGGGGCAGGATTGTATGGGGAGTGACGTCACTCGCAGTCGCCGACCAAGAGGGGGATATTTGAGCACTGGAGGTGAACCGAGATTATCTCATTTGTTTATCAAGAAATAAACACACAAAAATGACAAATCGCATATTTTCTTGCTCCGGAGTGGACAGAGATGTTTTTACAAATAAAAATATTTTTAGATCTTCACCTGTTACAGCCTGCTGGAGCTAAATCTTTCAGAAACGCTGCGTACCGGTGTTATGCGCTAAAATGCATCTCTGCCACGGATTGCCCCCCCCGAACATAACCTCTATCAAATATTATATTACAACATAAATTAATAGGTTTATGATTTACAAATTGCACCAAACGAATTTGATTATAAAATAAGCTATATTAAAAAAAACATGTAGTATAGGGGGAAAATATATTAATTATATATTTTTTTCATATACATGTATATTTTATATTTCTTATTTATAATAAAAATCGCTTCGTGTAATTTTTCATCAAACAATATTTGTTTAGTGTAAACATTTTTGTACATGACAAACCCCTGCAAAATAAATGTGCCACAAAATAAACATTATATGAGAATTTGTATTATGTGTCTTAATTTCCATGTCATGTGCTTAATGTCACGTGCTTAGGGTTAATTATAATAGTAATAATATATTTGATAATACTCATAATATATTTGATAATATGAACTTTTGATTGTGATGTCCTAATATATTTGACAGAGATTTTGTGGGGGTGCAATCAGTGGCAGGGAGGCATTTTAGCGCATAACACCGGTACGCAGCGTTTCTGAAAGATTTAGCTCAAGCAGGCTGTAACAGGAGAAGATCTAAAAATATTTTTAATTGTAAAAACTTCTCTGTCCACTCCGGAGCAAGAAAATATGCGATTTGTCATTTTTGTGTCTTTATTTCCTGATAAACAAATTAGATAATCTCGGTTCACCTCCATTGCTCAAATATCCCCCTCTTGGTTGGCGACTGCGAGTGACGTCACTCCCCATACAATCCCGCCCCACAGTATAGACCCTCCCCTGACGCTTATTGACAGGTTTCTGTGTAACGTGTTGGAAATGCAATTGCAAATGGATTAGCGATTGCGTTTGAATTTTGGCCGGCTTGACGCGCGGCGCAGAGAAAGTGAAAAAGCAAACGTGGTGATTGGTTTTGCTGTTTAAATATGACAGGTTCATGACGTGTAAGACCTGGGAAATACAAATGCAAATGGACTTTGCTTTTTCATTTGAAATTTGGCAGTCAGTGTGCGCTCGCAAAGGCGAAACAGCAAACGGTAATGCAAAGTTTGCAATTGCATTTGAATTATGGCACAGTTTGTGCGTCCACATACGGGAAACGCAATTGCAAATGCAATTTGCAATTGCATTTGAATATTGTCCGTGATATCGCTTCATACACAAGTAAACACAAAATGCAGTTTTTAAGTGAGGGGTTTTATTATTTAGGGAGAAAAAAATCCAAACCTTACATGGCCTGTGTGAAAAAGTAATTGCCCCCTGAACCTAATAACTGGTTGGGCCACCCTTAGCAGCAATAACTGCAATCAAGCGTTTGCGATATCTTGCAACGAGTCTTTTACAGCGCTCTGGAGGAATTTTGGCCCACTCATCTTTGCAGAATTGTTGTAATTCAGCTTTATTTGAGGGTTTTCTAGCATGAACCGCCTTTTTCATGCCACAACATCTCAATAGGATTCTCAATAGGATTCAGGTCAGGACTTTGACTAGGCCACTCCAAAGTCTTCATTTTGTTTTTCTTCAGCCATTCAGAGGTGGATTTGCTGGTGTGTTTTGGGTCATTGTCCTGCTGCAGCACCCAAGATCGCTTCAGCTTGAGTTGACGAACAGATGGCCGGACATTCTCCTTCAGGAGTTTTTGGTAGACAGTAGAATTCATGGTTCCATCTATCACAGCAAGCCTTCCAGGTCCTGAAGCAGCAAAACAACCCCAGACCATCACACTACCACCATCATATTTTACTGTTGGTATGATGTTCTTTTTCTGAAATGCTGTGTTACTTTTACGCCAGATGTAACGGGACACGCACCTTCCAAAAAGTTCAACTTTTGTCTCGTCGGTCCACAAGGTATTTTCCCAAAAGTCTTGGCAATCATTGAGTTGTTTTTTTAGCAAAATTGAGACGAGCCTTAATGTTCTTTTTGCTTAAAAGTGGTTTGCGCCTTGGAAATCTGCCATGCAGGCCGTTTTTGCCCAGTCCCTTTCTTATGGTGGAGTCGTGAACACTGACCTTAATTGAGGCAAGTGAGGCCTGCAGTTCTTTAGATGTTGTCCTGGGGTCTCTGCGCTCTTGGGGTAATTTTGGTCGGCCGGCCACTCCTGGGAAAGTTCACCACTGTTCCATGTTTTTGCCATTTGTGGATAATGGCTCTCACTGTGGTTCGCTGGTGTCCCAAAGCTTTAGAAATGGCTTTATAACCTTTACCAGACTGATAGATCTCAATTACTTTTGTTCTCATTTGTTCCTGAATTTCTTTGGATCTTGGCATGATGTCTAGCTATTGAGGTGCTTTTGGTCTACTTCTCTGTGTCAGGTAGCTCCTATTTAAGTGATTTCTTGATTGAAACAGGTGTGGCAGTAATCAGGCCTGTGGGTGACTACAGAAATTGAACTCAGGTGTGATAAACCACAGTTAAGTCATTTTTTCTAACAAGGGGGGCAATCACTTTTTCACACAGGGCCATGTAGATTTGGAGTTTTTTTTCTCCCTTAACATAAACCTTCATTTAAAAACTGCATCTTGTGTTCAATTATGTTATCTTTGACTAATAGTTAACGGTTTTTGATGAGCAGAAACATTTAAGTGTGACAAACATGCAAAAGAATAAGAAATCAGGAAGGGGGCAAATAATTTTTCACACCACTGTGTGTGTGTGTGTGTGTGTGTGTGTGTGTGTGTATATATATATATATATATATATATATATATATATATTGTATATACTGTGTATATTATATACTGTATATATACAATATATATAGATATTGATGGGTCTATTTGTTGCAAATTATACCATCGCCAGATTTATACGTCAACTTGCATCTGGCAAGCTAACGCCCGGCCACCTCTCAACTACGTGAGCGCACTTCTCCACAACATTCTGACAACCCACGTGTAAACCTGCTGTTTATCTAAGTTATTGGTTTATTAAATATGACACGGGTGGGTAGTATTTGTGATTTCGCTTACTTTACCATTTCATTCTGTTGGTGTCCTTGAATTTATTTGTTCCTGGCCCAGAGCATGATATGACTGCCCCCTAGCTACGAGGATGTAATTGTCTTCTTTGGGAAAGCTGCAAAGCAACAATTGCAGATTATAACAGGTACATGGCATTTTGGTTCACTTTTATAGACATTTCCATTTTGAACTAGCACATTCTGGATAATTCAAACAAATAACTAGCCATCCCAGACAATGCTGCCGTTTATTTATATATTTTTTTTTTTTTGAGGGGGGGCCTCGCGAACTTTTTGCCCAGGGGCCCACACAACTCATAATCCGTCCCTGATTATAGGACACCACACCATCCATCTATCTATCCATCCATCCATCCATCTATTGTCACGTTCTGCTATGATGTTGGACTGTGGGCTTGGTGTTGAGGCATAAATGCAGAGGGGATGCAGTGAAACAGAAAAGAGTCTTTAATATTAAAACAAACAAGCAAAACATGAACAAAATATGAACTAAGAGTTGGTTAAAAACTGGCAGGGGTAGCTCAGTGGTTAAGGCATTGGACTACGGTTCGGAAGATCCCAGGTTCAAACCCCACAACCACGAAGTTGCCACTGTTGGGCCCTTAAGCAAGGCCCTTAACCCTCAACTGCTCAGATGTGTAATGAGATACAAATGTAAGTCGCTCTGGATAAGAGCGTCTGCCAAATGCCTAAATGTAAATGTAAATGTAAAAACATGGAGCATACGAAACAGAACTCAAACACTTAGACATAAGACTAGGGATTACATACATTGATACACAATACAGACATGGGATACAAACTGGACAAGACATACTAAACAGCCTAGAGGACTAAACACAAGGGACTATGCATGAAAGGGATAAACAAACACAAGACAGACTTGGCTAGGTCTACCACCTCTTCTGCACATTAGCTGCTAAGCTAGCTCATAGCTAATCAGACTAATGGCTAAACAGGCTAGTAGCCTGAGACCCAAGGGATTGAACAGACAAGGTGCACAGCAGACTAGGTATGAAACAGACTAAGAACTCTAAAGGTTAGTGGCTAAAGATGTTAGTACCTAAACAGACTAAGAGCTAATCAGACAATGAGACTAGACAGTAACGAATACTAGACAGACTAAGATCTAGACATGTTAGTATCACCCTAATTAGTATTTAAACAGACTAATAACTAAACCAGGGATTAAAGTGAAAAAAAATCTTCTGACTGAACTTTTTTCAGGCCAAGCCATATTACTTTAACAAACACTTTATTTAAATAGTCGAGATCAATAGCGTTAGGGGAGATTAAACTGCTTTAATATTGCCAGTTTGCATATTTTAAAAGCTATTTGTAATCTTTGAAAGAAAATATACCTTGACAAATAATCAACCATCTACCACAGTGTAAACGTAGCCAAAGAAAACATCTTCGTTTTCAGCTTAGATGACAATTCGGATTTCCAGTACGCGGCTACGTTTACACTGCCAGGTAAATGTGACCCAATTCCGATTTTTTGCTCATATGTGACACATATCGGATATGTTCTATGTCCGTGTAAACAGGAAAACAAACGCATGCATTCCGATATTTCGAGATCGGTTTCAGGCCTCCTTGGCTACGTTTACACTGCAGGTCTCGATGCTTAATTCTGATTTGTTGCCTATATCTGATATTTTTGACCGTCTGTTTACACGTTATTTCCACTATGACTCATATCCGATTCACGTGTTTACACTCGCCATACCATCTGAAACATCGCGCATACTTAAAGGAGGGTTCTTGCGCTGCACAACAGCCAAGAAAGATGAAGGTGAAATATGCTTAACGCTAGCTCTGCTATATATGCAAAGTTCGCGCACCATGGTTTTAAAACGGAGGAGAAAAAAAACGGCATAATTGCAGCCTGCACATATGCTTTATTCATCAAATACTGATTTAATGTTATTTAGCCCAAATAAGCATTAACACAGGGGGGGTGTTCTGTTCCTTTTCCATGTCACCTGCGATGTTGTAATTCAACACGCGCTTCCACCGGAGAATAACGTATAATGCTATTCTCCGGTGGAAGCGCGTGTGGAATTACAACATCGCAGGTGACATGGAAAAGGAAAAGAACAACGCCCCCCCCCCCCCCCATTAAATCAGTATTTGATGAATTAAGCATATGTGCAGGCTGCAATTATGCTGTTTTTTCCCCTCCTCCTCCGTTTTAAAACCATGGTGACGGTTCGTGAAGTTTGCATACTGTATATAGCAGAGTGTTAAGTATATTTCACCTTCATCTTTCTTGGCTAGTGTGTAGCGTAAGAACCTCCCTTTAAGTATGCGCGATATTTCAGATGGTATGGCGAGTGTAAACACGTGAATCGGATATGAGTCATAGTTAAAAGAACGTGTAAACAGACGGTCAAAAAAATCTGATATAGGCAACAAATCGGAATTAAGCATCGAGACCTGCAGTGTAAATGTAGCCATAGACAATCTTGAAAGTGCACTCTTGTCTTTGACAACTGATTGCATTAAATTAACTAGTGGTTGTGAGACTGTGAGCGACAGGTCATGCTCCGCTATGAAAGAACATAGGCGCACTTTTACATCGCGCACACGGTCGGCCACAGATGTGTGAATCTCCGTTGTAGTTCTTGTCGCAGCAGACAGGGAGCATGTGTACTGTTAGAGCACGAACCGCAGCATTGTGACGAGCTGCTGACTGATGGCGAACTCGCACTTTGTTTTGCCATTATTGCCATATTGAAGTTTCCTGTGGCATACTGTGCAAAGACACCTACCTGGATGTTTGATTTTTTTAGTCCACGAACTAAAAGGCTTGCCATTCTCCCCAATTTCGCTAAGCCAAGCCCATCTCCATTTATTTATTTACACTTTTATCAATCTCCGAAACATCGGAGCCTTCCTGCATTAAGTGTGTCCATGCTATCTTAAATATAGTTATACCTCAGCCTGACATGTAGTTCTTCAAAACTAAACCAAAACCCGGAGTGGATCCATACCGGAGTGATAACAAAACGCTTAGAGTGGAGAGAGGAACGTGCAGTCGCTCCACTCCAGGCTTTGATCACATCCTCCTCAGCAGGCGGAATACACTGTCTTTCCTTAATTTAACACCTGTAAGTCTATATATACACAGCATTAAAATTATGAAAAGTGAATTTTAAACATTAAGGACAGGCGGAACAGTGTGATTGACGGAAATCCGTCGTAACGACGGAGAACTTTAATCCCTGCTAAACATGCAATGGGGGTTACTTATACAAAAGGGTAAACACAAAGGGCTAATTCTCCTAGAGGCTAATCCTGCTAGGAGACACAAAGACAAGGACATCTTAACATAAACAAACTTAACTTAAAGTGCTCCTGAAACCAAAAGGCCAACCATACTGTTAAACTAAAACAGAACAGAACAGAACAGAACAAAACAAAACCCACATAACAGAAATTAATGCTCGACCCAGTTTCTTCTTCTTCTTTGGAGTTTAACGGCGGCTTGCATCCGTAAGTGTTGCACTACCGCCATCTTCTGGTTGATTCTCCTTTAGTTGTTTCTTCTCTCTATTTCCAGGTTATTTCCTCCACATCTTATATTCTATCCATTAAACCAGTAGTAACTAAGAAGTTACAAATGTTTTTCTTTCCTCGCCCACTCATCCCACTTTTCAGTATATCTTTTATCTCTGTCCCAACCAGTCCACCTTTTCTTAATTCTTCCATCATTTTTCTCCTTTCTTCTTCATATCTTCTGCAATTTATAAGTACATGTTCTATGGTTTCTTGTGTCTGACAAACCTCACAAAAGCCAGTGGGATGCTTCCCTATAATGTATAATGTACTATTCAGGTTACTGTGTCCAATTCTTAATCTTGTCATTGCTGTTTCTTCTCTTCTTGTCCCTCCCCAGTTCCTCTCAGTTCCAACTTTATTTTGAATGCCATATAAATGTCTCCCTTTAATTTCCCAATCCCACTGCTGTTGCCATTCTCTCACAGCTTCTTTCCAAACTATACTTTTCCCCTCAGCCTTTGACATTTTTATATTTACTTCAATTTTATCTTTTTTTGTTGCATGTTTGGCTAACTTATCCACCCTCTCGTTTCCTAAAATACCTATGTGGGCTGGAGTCCATATGAGTTGAATCTCTTTACCTTTTTCTTTTATTCCCATGTATATTGTCAATATTGCATACACCAAGTCCTGACGGCTATTGGACATCCCTGATCTGAGGCTGTACAGTGTAGACAATGAGTCACTTCCAAATAAGTATTTACTTATTTTTTCCTCCTTTCCAATCCATTCTAATGCCATCTTGATGGCATACAGTTCGACTGTATACACACTCAGTTCGTTCGATGTTCTTTTGCTTTCTTCATTTCCCTGGTTACCTATAAAAATTGCAGATCCAGTCCTTCCAGTTTCAGGTTCTTTTGATCCATCTGTGTAAATCTGAATATGGTCTCTATACTTGTATTCCACATATCTATAAAATTCGTCTACTAGGTCTACATTACGATTTATTGATTTGATTTGATGCAATTTAAAATCAACTTCCATGGTTTCCATTTTCCACACTGGATAGTCAGGCCATATCACCGTTGGACAGAACTCTTTTTCACTCACCCCCAAATCTCTAGCTGATTTATCTCCTACCCACCCGAAACTATTCTTTTGTTCTCTTTCCTTTTCCCAACAAGTTTGTAGCACTTTCTTTGTGGGGTGACTGTCTCTATGTCCCTTCAGATTAATCCAATATTTTACCAGCAATTGCTTACGTCGAATGTTTAAAGGCATTTCTCCTGCTTCCACCTGAAGCGCACACACTGGTGATGTTTTTACTGCACCTAAGCATAATCTCAAAGCTCTAGCCTGTATTTTATCAAGCCTTGTAAGTACAGATTTGGCTGCTGATCCATATACCACACTCCCATAATCAATTCTTGATCTTATTAGACTTACATATATATTTCAGTGATTGATAGTCTGCCCCCATTCCAGTCCTGTTAAACACCTCATTGTGTTTAGTACTTTTTTGCATTTATCCTCCACCTTCCTTATATGTTCTGCCCAGGTTAACCATGAGTCAAAATGCACTACCAGAAAGCAAAATTTATTAACCTTCTCCAACCTATTTCCGTATAATTTTAAATTAATCACCTCATGAATTTTCTTCCTAGTAAAAAACATTACTTTAGTTTTTTCAACAGAGAATTTAAAGCCCCACTTTATTCCCCACCTCTCAACCTGCTGGATACCTTCTTGCATTTTCTTAACTATATACTCCACATTTCTTCCTCTTTTCCATATTGCTCCATCATCCGCAAACAAGGATCTCCCCATGTTCACTTGTATATTTCCATATATGTCATTTATCATAATTGAGAATAACGTGGGACTTATTACACTCCCCTGGGGGGTTCCATTCTCTGCCATACGTTTGCTAGACATTTCTTTTCCTATCCTAACCTGAATTGTTCTGCCTTTCAGAAAATCCCTAATCCATTTAAAAATGTTTCCTCTAATTCCCATTTTATGTACCTTAATCATCAACCCCTCTCTCCATAGCATGTCATATGCTTTTTGTACATCAAAAAATACAGCTACAACTGTCTCTTTATTTATTTGAGCTTTCCTTATCTCATCTTCCAAGCATACCACTGCATCCATAGTACCCCTCCCTCTCCTAAATCCGCTTTGATATTCAGTCATCATACCTTGTTTTTCCATAATATACATTAATCTCTCATTTATCATTCTTTCCATTAGTTTACAGATATGTGAGGTCAGGGCAATGGGTCTATAGTTTGATGGCTTACTAGACTCTTTCCCAGGTTTTCTTATTGGAATAATAATGGCTTATTTCCAATTTTTTGGCAATTTACCTTCTTCCCACACTTTATTGTATAGTATCGATAATTTCTTCTTCCCTTCTTCACTCAGATGTTTTATCATTATATAACAAACATCATCTTTCCCTGGTGCAGTCTTCCCAGTTTTTGCCAGTGCTTTGTTTAATTCTTCCATTCTAAATGGTAAATTATGTTCACCTTCTTCACTTTCCATTACTTTCAGTGCCTCCAGATTATCAGTACTAGTTTTCTCTCTACCCCTCTTCCCTTCTTCAGATAGATTATTTGAGCTGTGAACTTGGGCAAATGTATTTACCAACATTTCAGCCTTTTCTTTATTTGTAACTGCGACCTCATTCCCATTGTTCAACACCGGGTAGCTCCAATCTCTCCTTTCTCCACCCATCTTTTTAATCATTGTCCACACTTCTCCTATTTGGGTAGAGTCCCCAATTGAACTGCAGTAATTGCTCCAACATAATCTTTTTGCTTGTCTTACCATTTTCCTTACTATTGCTTGTGCACATTTATATTGTATCATATGCATGAAATTATGTGATCTTTTCATTACTTTAAACGCTTTATTTCTGTTTTGAACTGCTTTCTTACATTCATCATTCCACCATGGTACTGTACTTCCTTTCTTTTTATTTTACCTTGACTTTTTGGGATAGCTTCTAGCGCTGCTGTTATTATGCTATGTCTTACTTTATTTTCAAGCATTTCTATATTGTCATCATGTTGACCCAGTTTCCCAGAACAAACAGGTATTTATAAAAGTGCTAATGAGCCTCCTCAGTTCAGGTGAGCATCCACGTCACCTGACCGAGGAGGCTTCTGGGAAACTGAGTCTAGGAACAAAAACTACAAACTAAAAACACTGCCCTCTAGTGGGCAACCCTATCATCTATCTACATCTATCACATCTATCTACAGCAGTGGTTCTCAAAGTGTGGGGCGCGCCCCACTAGTGGGGAATACAGACATGACAGGTGGGGCGCAATGAACGGGAGGAAAAACAGGAAAGTACCTAATTCATGCTTTTCTTCATTCACACACAAATAAATGGATCAATAATACAAGTAAATTTAAAATAACATCAGTTGTGGGCCGGGAGAAAAAGTGGAACCATAGTGCAACAATAACAATTTAACGTCGGGCCAACTTGAGCAGCGCTGCTCGAATCACAAACCTGCGCGAGCCACTGGGCAGCGCTGCGCGACTCTGACAGAAATAAACCACGCCGACCATCAAATTATGGCAAGGCGGAAACAATATTAAACAGTCCTGACATTTTAAATAAATTGTTTTTAAATAAAACACAGTGGGTCACACAGGTTTGTGATTCGAGCGGCGCTGCGCGGTCCACCGGGCTGCGCGAATAAACCAGATCATCACTGTGCTATCCAGATAGTCGAGCTGCGTTGTATTTGCGCAGATATTTGGTTCAATCGGGTGCCGCGGTTTCGTCCCACTTTTGATGTGTTTGGCTTCACATACACTTCGACAATGGAAGAAGACTATATACAGGTGCAGCAGCAGTGAGTTTGCTTACATGTGACAAAAGAAAAAAAGTGCCTCGTCTGTGGTGTGGAATTGGTTTGGGTATAAGAAAAGTGATATGAATGAGATGAACGCGATTTGTAAGGTACACAAGTGCACTGTTTTAACAAGGGGTGGAAACACATCAAACCTTTTCTATCATCTGAAATACAAATCGAATATGGCCAAAGTAAAAAAAATGCGGCAAACCTCAGCAATTCACAGTTTAAATAAAATTACATAAAAAAATGAAATTATGTAAAACAATTTCTTTGTGTTTTCATTTTTATTTATGCATTTTCAAATACAAATTGCTATATTGTGATATATATCGTTATCGAGGTAGAAAATTGCTTCTCCTGTGATAGAAGATTTTGGTTATATCGCCCACCCCTAATGAAGTCTATCTTCAGCTTGGATTCATGGTGCGGATGCTGGGGGCAGAGGAGAGACCCGTGTGTGTTTTGTGTCTTAAACTGCTGGCAGCAGACCGCATGAGACCCAACAAATTAGGAAGACACTTAGAGACAACACACTCACCGTCACGTTAATAAGCCACTGGACGTCTTTGAAAGAAAGCTGGCAGAATACAGACAGCAGGAGAATCACATGGTAACATCTGAATCAGTGGACAGCAAAGCACAAATGGCTTCATTCAAAGTTACATACAGAATTGGCCAGTGCAAAAAAAAATTACAAACGATTACTGAGCAGCTAATAAACATGGGGTCAATTATGCAAAGATAAGTGACAACGTAAGCCTTTTATAACAATTGCACGTGTATTTTATCTATTTTTAACTTGGTGGTGTTTGATCGTATTGGTTTAGGAATTGATATTTCAATAAACAGTAAACTTGGCCGATTTCGTTATTATTTTGTTGACAAGTGGGGCTTGAAAATTCGCTCACCCCCTTAAGTGGGGAATGACAGAAAAAGTTTGAGAACCACTGATCTACAGTATCTAAGCACCCGCATATGAGGGGGAAACACGATACCCTGAAATCCATGATATACTGTATGGATATCCATGATAAAACAGACATACATAATTGGCACAGCACATATAATACTAGCACATTTTCATTAAATAATGTATCTGAAATATGGAAACTTGAAGTTTATGACAAATGTTAACTGGGTGAATTGATTTCCAGGAGACTCGTGTTAAAAATAGTGTTTTAAAAAAACTTAATCTCACTGTATTACCTAAGCACACATGTCTCTGAGTCAGTTTCAGACATCGCTGATACTTCCACAGCCAGTAGGGAGGGGGAAACAGATTTTTCTGATGATCAGGAAAATATGTTTCCCATACTTCAATTGAAAGACAGTGCTTTTAAAAAACATTTTGTGCATTGTGTTACCTGTGGCCCATGTACACATGTCTCTGAGGCAATTTCAGACATCCCTGATACTTCCACAGCCAGTAGGGAAGGGGTAACCGATTTTCCTGATGCCCAGGAAAATACTTTTCCCATACTTCAATTTAAAAGACAGTGTTTTTTTTAAACCACACACACACACACACATATATATATATATATATATATATATATATATATATATATATATTTATTCTATGGTTGTTGGGGGTGTCTGTTCAAAAGCCTTACTGTACACTCTAAAAAATGATTCTGTGGCCTTGTAAATTTCACAGTAATAACAATGTATGTGACTTTTAGAGATTTTATTAAGGTTATGTTACCTTAATAAAATCTCTAAAAGTCACATACATGATTGTTTGAGTTAGACAAATCAAAATAAATGCCTAAAAAAACTACTGTTCTGTTTGTCTTCAATTTACACTATAATTTAAGTTTATTTCACAAATAGAAATTAGTATTTGACTAACTGAATTATATTTTTAACATCCACTTAATATTTTTGATACATTTCAATCAAAATATTTGGTAATGGAGTAATTAATGCTGATTAGTTTAAAGAACTACAATTATCACTCATTCCAACTCAATATTCTTTATGTTTAACAAGAAAAACTTAAATAATTTAGTAAATTGCCCTGCGCAAGTGCTCATGGGAAATCTGGTGTAACATCAGATACAAGAAGGCTGTGAGGATGTGAGAATGGACATGAAGCTCCTGGAACATTCCTTATAAATCCTGGTGAGTAAACAGCTAACACAAGTTACTGAAATAATTCCTCTGTCTGTCTGTATACACAACTTCATAGTGTGTGAGTTACTGTTCTGAATCCTGTCACAGCCGAGCTACATAGCTAACGATAGCTAGCAACAGGTCAGTCCTGGTGTTCATTGTCATTTTAATTGTTTGTTCCAACCACCGAACTGCTCAGGTAAAGCGGCGTTAATACAGACACTTAAAATCTGGTGTAAAAGGAGAGATTTAACACGTAGCCGCGTGCGCGTGCATGTCCGGGTTTCTCGGTGTAACTCCTACAATGTGATTTCCTAGATTTTTTGTTTTGGACTCGTGTCTTTTATACTGATAACAAATCCAAACAGATGCCATTAATACAGGTAACGAGTGGAGGACAGAGATGTTACAGGTCTGTGAGAGACAGAAATCTTGCTTGTTTGTAGGTGACCAAATACTTATTTTAAAGAGGAATTTACCAATTAATTCATTAAAAATCCTACAATTTGATTTTCTGGATTTTTTTCTTCTTATTTTGTCTTTCATAGTTGAGGTATACCTACGATGCAAATTACACGCCTCTCTGATCTTTGTAAGTGGGAGAACTTGCACAATTGGTGACTGACTAAATACTTTTTTGCCCCACTGTATAACATTTGTACTACAGATTACATTGTACCTAAGCCTTGTGAACAGACAACACACAACCATACAATATACACACACACACACACACACACACACTACCGTTCAAAAGTTTTAGATCACTTTCTAACTCCATGATAGTTCCTAATTTTTATTTCTTTCTACATTGTAAAGGAATGCTGAAGGCATCCAAAAATCTCCTTTGAACAGTTGATATTGAGATGTTTCTGCTACTTCTGTAAAGACTACATAATGCCTCTAATCTGAGGTGTTGTTAATTGGTCGTTTTACAGGCTGATAACTCTAAATGAACTTCTCGTCTGAGGCAAAGGTAGGTTTTGGTCTCGCCCTCCTGGGACGGCCTTCATGAGAGACAGTTTCATTATGGTGCTTGACGGATTTTGCAAATGCACTTGACAATACTGTTCTTGCAAGAACTATTACAGAAAGGCTGACCTCTGTGTCTTAAAATAACAACTAACTGTATGTTTTGTCCTTTAAAGAAATTGAACTTTCAAATAGTTCCTTTTAATATTTTTGGTACATTTTTCTCAAGGTGAAATGTGAAGTTTATAATTACTTTTCCTTTATCTACCTAATTTGTAAACATATTCATTTTATGTGATGACATCACTTCCTGTTTAGTCCTGTTTACTTAAAGGAGAACTGTAGTTTGTTATAAACATGCATAGTAATACAATGTAAGACACAGACACTGAATATTGTTGTATTGTTTATTACAGTTTCACCGTAAATGTTAATGAGGAAAAGTCACAGTAAATGATCAACCTTGCTACGACTTTGTCTTCATTGGCTACGGTTTAATTTGCTGTTTAGTCAGAGTTCAACATTCTGCACGAGAACATTATAATATATATATATATATATATATATATATATATATATATATATATATATATACACACACACAGGTCCTTCTCAAAAAATTTGGATATTGTGATAAAGTTCATTATTTTCTGTAATGTACTGAAAAACATTACACGTTCTTATATTTTAGATTCATTCCACACAACTGAAGTAGTTCAAGCCTTTTATTGTTTTAAGATTGATGATTGTGGCATACAGCCAATGAAAACCCAAAATCCCTATCTCAAAAAAATAGCATATTTCATCCGACCAATAAAAGAAAAGTGTTTTTAATACAAAAAAGTCAACCTTCAAATAATTATATTCAGTTATGCACTCAATACTTGGTCGGGAATCCTTCTGCAGAAATGACTGCTTCAATGCGGCGTGGCATGGAGGCAATCAGCCTGTGGCACTGCTGAGGTGTTATGGAGGCCCAGGATGCTTCGATAGCGGCCTTAAGCTCATCCAGAGTGTTGTGTCTTGTGTCTCTCAACTTTCTCCTCACAATATCCCACAGATTCTCTATGGGGTTCAGGTCAGGAGAGTTGGCAGGCCAATTGAGCACAGTAATACCATGGTCAGTAAACCATTTACCAGTGGTTTTGGCACTGTGAGCAGGTGCCAGGTCGTGCTGAAAAATGAAATCTTCATCTCCATAAAGCTTTTCAGCAGATGGAAGCATGAAGTGCTCCAAAATCTTCTGATAGCTAGCTGCATTGACCCTGCCCTTGATAAAACACAGTGGACCAACACCAGCAGCTGACATGGCACCCCAGACCATCACTGACTGTGGGTACTTGACACTGGACTTCAGGCATTTTGGCATTTCCCTCTCCCCTGTCTTCCTCCAGACTCTGGCACCTTGATTGCTGAATGACATGCAACATTTGCTTTCATCCGAAAAAAGTACTTTGGACCACTGAGCAACAGTCCAGTGCTGCTTCTCTGTAGCCCAGGTCAGGCCCTTCTGCCGCTGTTTCTGGTTCAAAAGTGGCTTGACCTGGGGAATGCGGCACGTGTAGCCCATTTCCTACACACACCTGTACACGGTGGCTCTGGATGTTTCTACTCCAGACTCAGTCCACTGCTTCCGCAGGTCCCCCAAGGTCTGGAAGCGGTCCTTCTCCACAATTTTCCTCAGGGCCCGGTCACCTCTTCTCGTTGTGCAGCGTTTTCTGCCACACTTTTTCCTTCCCACAGACTTCCCACTGAGGTGCCTTGATACAGCACTCTGGGAACAGCCTATTCGTTCAGAAATTTCTTAGTGTCAATGATGACCTTCTGGACAGCAGTCAGGTCGGCAGTCTTACCCATGATTGGGTAATCATGAATGAACCAGGCTGGGAGTTTTTAAAAGCCTCAGGAATCTTTTGCAGGTGTTTAGAGTTAATTAGTTGATTCAGATGATTAGGTTAATAGCTCGTTTAGAGAACCTTTTCATGATATGCTAATTTTTTGAGATAGGAATTTTGGGTTTTCATGAGTTGTATGCCACAATCATCAATATTAAAACAATAAATGTCGAATGAATCTAAAATATCATAAGTCTAATGTTTATCAGTACATTACAGGAAATAATGAACTTTATCACAATATCCAAATTTTTTGAGAAGGACCTGTGTGTGTGTGTGTGTGTGTGTGTGTGTGTGTGTGTGTGTGTGTGTGTATATATATATATGTATGTATATGTGTGCATAAGCAACATTTTTGTTGTCACTTACGTATATACACAAAAGGTTTCAATGAAGTATACGCTATCTATCTATCTATCTATCTATCTATCATATATATATATATATATATATATATATATATATATATATACTTCATTGAAACATTTTATGTTTGTGCAGTATATATACAGTCCCAATGCAACCATGGGGGGGCGCAATCCAGTGTCTTCTTGTGCCAGTCCCAATAAATGCTGGATAAATGCAGAGGGTTGTGTCAGGAAGGGCATCCGACGTAAAACATTTGCCAAATCAATGATGCGAATCAGAAATATCATTTCCATACCGGGTCGGTCGTGGCCCGGGTTAACAACGACCGCCACTGGTACTGTTGACTTACAGGGTGCCGGTGGAAATTGGGCTACTGTTGGTCAAAGAAGGAGAGGAGGAAGGCGTGTTCGAAAGCAGAGAGAGAAGAGGAAAGGCAAGAGTTTAGGAGTGAAAGTAGGGACCTTGAATGTTGGGACCATGACAGGGAAGGGAAGAGAGTTGGTTGATATGATGCAGAGAAGGAAAGTGGATATACTCTGTGTCCAGGAGACCAGGTGGAAAGGTAGCAAAGCTAGAAGCTTAGGATCAGGGTTCAAATTGTTTTACCATGGTGTGGATAGGAAAAGAAATGGAGTAGTACTTATTCTGGAAGAGGAGTTTGTAAGGAATGTTCTAGAGGTGAAGAGAGTATCAGACAGGGTGATGAGTCTGAAGCTGGAAACTGATGGTGTGATGTTCAATGTAGGATGTGTGTTAGGAGAGAAGGAGAAATTCTGGAGTGAGTTAGATGAAGTGATGCAGAGCATCCCCAGAGGTGAGAGAGTGGTGATTGGTGCAGACTTCAATGGACATGTTGGGGAAGGGAACAGAGGGGATGAAAATGTGATGGGCAGGCTTGGTCTTCAGGACAGGAATGTAGAAGGACAGATGGTGGTGGACTTTGCAAAGAGGATGGAAATGGCAGTAGTAAATACTTTCTTCCAGAAGAGGCAGGAACATAGGGTGACATACAGTAAGAGCGGAGACAGAAGCACTCAGATGGACTACATCTTGTGTCGACGTTGTAATCTGAAAGAGATCAGTGACTGCAAGGTGTTGGTAGGGGAGAGTGTAGCCAGACAACACAGAATGGTGGTGTGTAAAATAACCCTGGTGGTGAGGAAGGTGAAGAGGACAAAGGCAGAGCAGAAGACAAAGTGGTGGAAGCTGAGAAAGGAAGAATGTTGTGTAGTCTTTAGGGAGGAGTTGAGACAAGCTATGGGTGGTCAGGAGGTGCTTTCAGTTGACCGGACAACTACAGCCAATTTGATCAGGGAGACAGGTAAGAGGGTACTTGGTGTATCATCAGGTAAGGGAAAAGGGGACAAGGAGACTTGGTGGTGGAATGAGGAAGTCCAGGAGTGTATACAGGGAAAGGGGCTAGCTAAGAAGAAGTGGGACACTGAGAGGACTGAAGAGAGTAGACAGGAGTACAGGGAGATGCCCCGTAAGGTGAAGGTAGAAGTGGCAAAGGCCAAACAAAGAGCATATGAGGACTGCAAAATACTGCCTAGTATGCTAGGCTGGACAGTAAGGAGGGAGAAGTGGATCTGTACAGGTTGGCAAGGCAAAGAGATAGAGATGGGAAGGATGTGCAGCAGGTTAGAGTGATTAAAGACAGAGATGGAAATGTACTGACAGATGCCAGGATGGTGATGGGAAGATGGAAGGAGTACTTTGAGGAGTTGATGAATGAGGAAAACGAAAGAGAACAAAGAGTAGATGAGGTGACTGTTGTGGAGCAGGAAGTAGCAAATATTAGTAAAAGTGAGGTGAGAAAGGTGTTGAAGAGGATGAAGAGTGGAAAGGCTGTTGGTCCTGATGACATACCTGTGGAGGTATGGAAGTGCTTAGGAGAGGTGGCAGTAGAGTTTCTGACTAGTTTGTTTAACGAGATCTTGGAGAGTGAGAGGATTCCAGAGGAATGGAGGAGAAGTGTATTGGTGCCGATTTTTAAGAACAAGGGAGATGTGCAGAGCTGTGGCAATTACAGAGGCATAGGTAATGAGCCATACAATGAAGCTGTGGGAAAGAGTAGTGGAAGCTAGGTTAAGGGCAGAGGTGAGAATTTGTGAGCAGCAATATGGTTTTATGCCTAGAAAGAGCACATCAGATGCAGTATTTGGTTTGAGGATGCTGGTGGAGAAGTACAGAGAAGGTAATAAAGAGTTGCATTGTGTCTTTGTAGATTTAGAGAAAGCGTACGACAGGGTGCCGAGAGAGGAGCTGTGGTGTTGTATGAGGAAGTCTGGAGTGGCAGAGAAGTATGTTAGAGTGGTGCAGGACATGTATGAGAGCTGTAAGACAGTGGTAAGATGTGCTGTAGGTGTGACAGAAGAGTTCAAGGTGGATGTGGGTCTGCATCAAGGATTGGCTCTAAGCCCCTTTTTGTTTGCTCTAGTGATGGACAGGATGACAGATGAAGTTAGACAGGAGTCTCCATGGACTATGATGTTTGCAGATGACATTGTGCTTTGTAGCGAGAGCAGGGAACAGGTGGAGGAAAATTTGGAGAGGTGGAGGTACGCTCTGGAAAGCAGAGGAATGAAGGTTAGCCGCAGCAAGTCGGAATACATGTGTGTGAATGAGAGGAACCCAAGAGGAACGGTGAGGCCACAGGGAGCAGAGTTAAAGAAGGTGCAGGATTTTATAGTAAGTACTTAGGGTCAATGGTCGAGAGCAACGGAGAGTGTTCAAAGGAGGTGAAGATACGAGTACAGGCAGGTTGGAGTAGGCGGAGAAAAGTTTCAGGTGTGTTGTGCGATAAAAGAGTATCAGCGAGAATGAAAGGAAAGGTGTACAGGACAGTGTTGAGACCAGCGATGCTCTACGGCTTAGAGACAGTGGCACTGAAGAACAGACAGGAGGCAGAGTTGGAGATAGCAGAGCTGAAGATGTTGAGGTTCTCCTTGGGAGTGACAAGGATGGATAGGATCAAGAATGAGTTCATCAGAGGGACAACCGATGTGAGATGTTTTGGAGATAAAGTCAGAGAGGCCAGATTGAGGACATGTTCAAAGGAGAGATGGTGAGCATATCGGTAGAAGGATGCTGAGGTTGGAACTGCCAGGCAGGAGGTCTAGAGGAAGACCAAAGAGGAGATTTATGGATGCAGTGAGAGAGGACATGAAGTTAGTTGGTGTGAGAGAAGAGGATGGAGAGGATAGGGTTAGATGGAGGCAGATGATTCGCTGTGGCGACCCCTGAAAGGGAACAGCCGAAAGACAAAGAAGAAGAAGTGTATATATACAGTCCCGATAAAAAGTTTAAGACTTTTGTTTTTCAAGTTTAAGACACTTGAAAAATGGCAAAAATTCATATTTTGCATGGTTGGATCTTCAACATGTAACAAGAAGAAAGATGAATGAGACAAAAAAAATTTTGAGGCTCCAATTAATTGAAAATAATGATTAAACTAAAACAGGCTGTTTTACAGCTGATCAAAATTTTAGGACCACACCTCCAAAAAAACCTGTAAGGTTTCAATGAAGTATACAGTATGTAATGAAGCATATAGCTTGCAAAAATATTCGGCCCCCTTGAACTTTTCCACATTTTGTCACATTATACCCACAAACTTGAAACAATTTTATTGGAATTCAACATGAAATACTAATACAAAATGGTGTAAACATGAGAAGTGGAACGAAAATCACACATGATTCCAAACATTAAAAATAAAAAAATAAAAAAACTGCAAAGTGGGGTGCGCGTAATTATTCAGCCCCTTTTGGTCTCAGTGCAGTCAGTTGCCCATAGACATTGCCTGGTGAGTGCTAATGACTAAATAGAGTGCACCTGTGTGTAATCTAATGTCAGTACAAATACAGCTGCTCTGTGACGGCCTCAGAGGCTGGCTAAGAGAATATTGGGAGCAACAACAAAATGAAGTCAAAAGAACACACCAGACAGGTCAGGGATAAAGTTATTGAGAAATTTAAAGCAGGCTTAGGCTACAAAAAGATTTCTAAAGCCTTGAACATCCCACGGAGCACTGTTCAAGTGATCATTCAGAAATGGAAGGAGTATGGCACAACTGTAAACCTACCAAGACAAGGCCGTCCACCTAAACTCACAGGTTGAACAAGGAGAGCACTGATCAGAAATGCAGCCAAGAGGCCCATGGTGACTCTGGACGAGCTGCAGAGATCTACAGCTTAGGTGGGGGAATCTGTCCATAGGACATCTATTAGTCTTGCACTGCACAAAGTTAGCCTTTATGGAAGAGTGGCAAGAAGAAAATCATTGTTGACAGAAAACCATAAGAAGTCCCATTTGCAGTTTGCCACAAGCCATGTGGGGGACACAGCAAACATGTGGAAGAAGGTACTCTGGTCAGATGAGACCAAAAAGGAACTTTTTGGCCAAAATGCAAAACGTGTGTGGTGGAAAACTAACACTGCAAATCACTCTGAACAAACCATCCCCACTGTCAAATATGGTGGTGCTCTGGATGGAGCCAAATACAGGGCAATCTTGGAAGAAAACCTCTTGGAGTCTGCAAAAGACTTGAGACTGGGGCGGAGGTTCACATTCCAGCAGGACAACGACCCTAAACATAAAGCCAGGGCAACAATGGAATGGTTTAAAACAAAACATATCCATGTGTTAGAATGGCCCAGTCTAGATCTAAATCCAATCGAGAATCTGTGGCAAGATCTGAAAACTGCTGTTCACAAACGCTGTCCATCTAATCTGACTGAGCTGGAGCTGTTTTGCAAAGAAGAATGGGCAAGGATTTCAGTTTCTAGATGTGCAAAGCTGGTAGAGACATACCCTAAAAGACTGGCAGCTGTAATTGTAGCAAAAGGTGGTTCTGCAAAATATTGACTCAGTGGGCTGAATAATTACACACACCTCACTTTTCAGTTATTTATTTGTAAAAAATGTTTGGAATCATGTATGATTTTCGTTCCACTTCTCACGTGTGCACCACTTTGTATTGGTCTTTCACGTGGAATTCCAATAAAATTGATTCATGTTTGTGGTTGTAATGTGAAAAATTATATATATACAGTATACTTCATTGAAACCTTTTATGTAGAGTACGTGTAGATTCCTGATTCTGTATGATATTTACATTAACTTTTTCCGGCTGTGACTACTGCTAATGATTAACTTACTTACATTTTTAGATCAAACATTGGAACGTGGGAGAAGAGACATCCAGTAGAGAGACAATTTCATCACTAGTAGTGCAATATAAGACTGATTTGAATCCTTTCATGGTGATTTAAAAGGGAAACTTTGATCATTTTGTGTCCAAGTTTTTACCACGTAAGGGATCCTTTCCGTATTGTCTCACTTATAATTTTCATGAGCCTGTCAGTAGTGAAAATAAGCTGTATACACTGATGTACATTCTTGTCCCATTGGATAAATTGCATAGCCCTTCTGAATGCTGGTTATAGTGTTCAAACTTGATACTGGACTGATTACGAATTTGTTCTCATTTTAGTAAAAAAAAACAACAACAGGGGCCCATTTGAAAAGTTCTTGATTTTCCCTTTACCATATGTAGTAATAAATATGATTTTGAGTACTTTGACAATCTATTCAAAGACAGTGAATGTGTTTCCCGGTCAACAGGGAAATAGATAAACTTTTTCTTTTTAATCTGTTTCCTGTAAGTCTTCACAAGGTTTTCAAACACTGTTGCTGGTATTTTGGCTCATTCCTCCATGTAGATCTCTTCTAGGACAGTGATGTTTTAGGGCTGTGGCTGGGCAACACAGACGTTCAACTTCCTCCAAAGATTTTCTATGGGGTTGAGATCTTACGATGACACTCCTTCGTTGCCTGGCGGTGTGTTTGGGATCAGTGTCATTCTGAAAGACCCAGCCACGTTTCATCTTTAATGCCCTTCTTTCCTTCACATGGATCAGTCGTCCTGGTCCCTTTGCAGAAAAACAGCCACAAAGCATGACGTTTCCACCCCCATGCTTCACAGTAGGTATAGTCAACTCAGCATGCTTTCTCCTCCAAACACGTCAAGTTGAGTAACCAAAAAGTTCTATTTTGGTTTCCTCTGAACACATGACCCAATCCTCTTCTGGATCATCCAAATGCTTTCTAGCAAACTTCAGACGGGCCTGGACATGTACTGGCTTAAGCAAGGGGACATGCCTGGCACTGCAGGATTTGAGTCCCTGGCGGCGCAGTGTGTTACTGATGGTAGCTTTTGTTACTTTGGTGCCAGCTCTCTGCAGGTCATTCAGTAGGTGGTTATGGGAATATTTGCTCACAGTTCTTTTGACCCCACAGGGGGGAGATCTTGAGTGGAGCCCCAGATCGAAGGAGATTATCAGTGATCTTCCATTTTCTAATAATTGCTCCCACAGTTGATTTCTTCACACCTAGCTGCTTACCTATTGCAAATTCAGTTTTCCCAGACTGGTGCAAATCTACAATTTGTTTTCTGGTGTCCTTTGACAGCTCATTGGTCTTGGCCATAGTGGAGTTTGGTGTGTGACTGTTTGAGGTTGTGGACAGGTGTCTTTTATACTGATAACAAATCCAAATCCAAACAAATGCCATTAATACAGGAACTGAGTGGATGACAGAGGAGCCTCTTAAAGAAGAAGTTACAGGTCTGTGAGAGCCAGAAATCTTGCTTGTTTGTAGGTGACAAATACGTTTTTAAACCAAGGAATTTACCAATTAATTCATTAAAAATCCTACAGTGTGATTTTCTGGTTTTTGTTTTTCTTATTTTGTCTGTCAGGATAAACATTACAGGCCTCTCTCATCTTTTTAAGTGGGAGAACTTGCAAATTGGTGTCTGAATAAATAAATGTTTTGCCCCACTGTACATTAATAGACCTTTAATAGTAAAAGTTTTTCAGTAAAATTGTAAAATCAATTAAACAAAAAAAATTCCTCGTTGTACTTTATTTATTATTTTTTAAGCTTCCAATCCAACTTTAATTGCAACATTGGGAATCTCGTTTGATATTGTTTATTTCTTCATGTTTTTAGTCAATGATATTTCACAGCAATGTTAAAGTTTAGAAAGAGAATGTTACAGCTTAGTAGTCTGAATATTTCATTTTGTTATTTTAGGATTGTACTCTAATGCTATAAAACAGATCTTCATATATAGTTTGTATCAAACTATACCTTGTCACAGTTCTTCAGGTTATTTAAGAAATGTTATTACAATCTTGAGTTTGTGTTAAAACTTTATTTATGTGTGTTCATAGGAATTTATGAAAATATATGATTTCCATTCTAAGCTTACTTGTTTCTGGTGAAGTTTGTTGAGGTTTCAGTTTGGTTTTCTTATTCTTTGTTGTGTTTCCTGTTTTCTTTATCAAATGTCTTAACATCTGCAACTATGTCATGTCTGCATTTCCTTTTTACATGAAGGTTCATATAACATCCTTAAAAAAATCTATTTTTACTTTTTCCTCAGAGATATTTGAAGTTACATAAGAAATCCTTACCTCTTTGCTGTTAAGCAATATATATTTTTCACATATTTTGTTTAACCGAATTATGGAGATTTCTCCATATATTTTACATTATTTAGTAACTGCATTTACTGTAAATTGGTTATGAAAGCAATCAGGTCAGAATACGTATTTTTATTATGTTCGTTGTTGATTTTACTCCAAGGATATTTGGTTCTTTTAATTTTTATTAAAAATAGTACTCATTAGTAACTTTTTTATACCAAAAGAAAAAAATATATTTTCTAATCTAAATCTAATGAAGAAATCTGTTTTTCTTTTTCTTTGGGTTTGGTGTATTTAATATGAGGTCTTGTGTTATACCAAGATTGTACCACATAAACCTAACTTATACTTTAATTGCACACATAAATCTTACTTTCATTTCTGTTTCAATTATCTCGTTAAAAGGGTTTTTGTATACAGTGTGTGATTATTTTGACAAGTATTTTGTAATAAATATTCATAATATTTGTCTTTAGCTGACAAGGTTATTGGTGATTTAAACATTGTGTGGATTTTCTGAGTTGGATGTGTTCTAGCTTGTATTCGTGCAGTTAAGATGACTCCCTCTTTTAATATTTTAGGGTATGTTTCGTTGACATGAGTGTTAGTATTAAAATCACCAATTGGAATTATAAGAAGGCCCTAGATAAATCCTCATTGTTTTAGGGAATAAATATAATATTTGTAGATCTAGGTGGATTGTAAACATTAACCAACCTTTGTTTTTATTTTGTTTGCATTTTAGTAGTCGAATAGTAGTCGTCAACTCTGAAATATTTCTTCTCAAGTTAATTTAGTCGAGTCAATTAAAAACAGATCCATACCATTATCACGATCTTTTGCCAATAGAAAGCAAGACGTCTCAATTTGTTCAAATTTTTTCACTTAATCAGTGTGCATTGTGTTTGTAAATCTTCGCTCTTGAGCAATATGTCACATTTGTTCTGTAACATAGCATTTCTGATACATTTTTTTCTGATTTTATCCCTTTTAAGTTATAGAATGACATTTAAAAATGCTAAAAAAATAAAAAATAAAAAGCTAAGGGAAAAACATCTAAACCTAATTGTGATAAGAAAAATATTGTTTTTCTTTGGAAATATCTAACATTTCTGTCGTTTCAGTCCACGTCAGGATGATTCTTGAGCCGAGCCGCTGTTGTTCTTGGATTTCTAAGTTCAGTAGTGATTTTCTTTTGTTTTATTTTCTCAGTTACGTTGGCCTTATTTTTTTTTAGGTTGATTGTCAGTGAAATTTTATTTGGACGGTAATGGCGTCTCTTACTTCTTCCTGGCAGCTCTCCTCCTCCTGCCATTGGACCTTTTGCGTTTTCCTGCTTTACGCTTCGCTGCTTTCACCTTCCTTCTTCGACTCATGGTCACTCTCTTTGCCGAACGTTTCTTCGCCCTCCTCCGGCTCCTGTTCACTCTCCTGGGTGCCCTTTTAGTAGCTCTTTTACGCCTGACCGCTTTAGATTTTTTCAGAGCACGCCTCTTGGCTGGCTTCCTCACCGCAGCGCGTTTGCTCACCTTAAGCGGACTGCGCGCTCCGGTCCTTTTGGTCTGAACGAGAAAGCCTCTCTTAACAAGCGATCTGAGCGCGAGCTTGACGCGCGACTTGTTCTTCTTGACGTCGTACCCGTAGCCCGCGAGCGCCTTCTTCAGCGCGACCAGAGACACGCCTGTGGGTTCGTGAGACGCAGCCACGGCTTTCAGAATGAGATCTGAAACTTTCGGGCCGACATTTCTACTCTTTGATCTTGATCTCATTTTCCGCGCTCTTGCAGTGGAACCTGCCCGTCTTCTCGCGGTCCGTGCCATCGTTTCGGAGCGTTGAAAAAATTGGTGCGAATGTCTTGTCGTTTCTTTTTGGTGCGAATGTTAAAGACGTCTAAAAAAAACAAGCACTTGGTAATTGTTACGGCAAAATTGAAACTTGCCTTCTCAATTACATTTATTACGTCGAAAATATGAGGGAGAATGTTTTTGATATAAAAAATTCTGATCTTTCATTTATATTTTTGGAAGGGTTTTATTTTAGGCACGTTATATCCGTTATATAATTGTCGAGATTGTACTCTTTACTTTAAAGATCAGGGCCCGGTTTCCCCGATAACGCACGCTAAGAACACTCTTAAGATAAAGTAATTGTATCTTTTCTAAGCGTGTTTCTTGAACTGTCCCTTAGGAGTCTTTTTTATTATTATTATTAATAGCCACCTCAGGCAAAATATGAAAAGGGCTGAAGTTTTGTCTAAAGGAAAAATTTACATGAACTACACGGCCCCGTGAGCGACGCCGTCTTCGGTTTACCACAACAATACTCTGTATCGCTCCCAAATTGTTTGCCACCCGTTTAATATTAAAAGTGATTGCCAATTTTAATGCTTTAGTCACATTATGAAATAGGCTAATTAAAAGTGACTCTAGTTCTGTTATCAAATAAAATAGAATTCTTAAATAGGCCTACAGTATATTCCATCATTAATAGGACTTTAATAACATGCCATAATGTGCTTGCATACACCGCTGATTCATAAAGACTGCTGCTCAGTGGAGGCGACTAGCGTCTTGAGCTGAAACTACGCTAAGAGTGAGTTACTGTATGGTTGGTCCAGACCAACCTTACGAACGTGTGACTTACATAAGACATACGTACGAACGTTTCGGGAAATGCGCCATAACGTTAAGAGAGAGGTTAAGGTACAACTAAGGGGCGTTTCTAGCATTTTCATTTAGGGGTGGGGGGCTCAGCCCCCAGAGATGTTTAACACATATTTGGCTTGTTCAGAATCACTAAATGTGTCTTCTTGATCACACACGCTGTTTACCGTATAAACCTTTTTCTATCTACAGGTGCAATCAGAAAAAAAATATCCAGAAAACCACATATAACTTTAAACTTACATTGATTAGCAATATAAACAGCAAACCTATGAGGCTGGACAATGGAATAAATTGTGTGGGTGTCAATAATATCAAACATTCATTCATTCATCTTCTACCACTTTATCCTGTATTAGGGTCGCGGGGACCTGGAGCCTATCCCAGGAGACTCAGGGTACACCCTGGACAGCGTCCCAATCCATCGCAGAGCACACACACTCATTCACACACTATGGTCAATTTGAGAACGCCAATTAGCCTAATCTGCATGTCTTTGGACTGTAGGAGGAAACCGGAGTACCTGGAGGAAACCCACCAAGCACGGGGAGAACATGCAAACTCCATGCACACACAAAAAAATGAACATGGCTACCTGTTACATGTACTTAAAATGTAATATGTGTTTTGTACATAATAATTTCATGTTTCCAAGCTAAACATGAATAGGTTCTGTTGTATTTGCATGAAATTCAACAACTTAACATTCAAGATTCAATTATGTTGAGATAAACCAACGTGATCTTGTCAATATGAAAACCGGAAATAGCAAAACCGGAAATATCGCGAGAAGAGAACACAGTTTGAGAAGACAAAGGTTGGCGGGCTTGTGGAAAAGTTAAGCAGGAATTAATTCCCATCTTTCTAAATAGAAACGAAATACTGAACATAAATGTCAGCTGTTGTTTAGCGATGTTTGGTTTAAGCTATTTCTTGTATTTTTAATCACACTTAAAATACAGACGGTTATATGCGCATGCTTAATCTGCGATTCGCTTCTGGTTTCGGTCTGTTCTCATGCGTTTTGAAGCGAGAGGAACAAAGTATAAATATTGTTCATTTGCTAAATTAAGTATCATGAATTTTAATTGAATATCTATCTCTGTATTTTTCACAGGAGTTTGTGACTTAAAGTGTCCTGTCTGCATCTGACTTCAGGAGTTTCCTGACCAACCGGATCTAACGGTCATATTTAAAAATCATAACGTACAGTTATAAAGTACAAAACGTTTCTGTTGGTGTTTTTTTTATTTATTAATACTTATTTGTGGTGTTTTATGTTTTGTACATCTTTTCAAATTGAGACCTCATTTGTAAGTTGCTCCTAAAATAAAAATCTCTGTTTTATCCCGTTTGTCTATTTCCTTCCTTCACAGAATTCTGTTGACCAGGGCTTGAAATTTAAATTTACTTGAGTTGGATCAACTTAATTTACAACTGAAAAATTTGTTTATGTTGTTTATGTATGTTTATTATGTTGGACGCAGCTGTAGTAAATAAGTTAAATGAACCTAATAACATTACTTTGACGGAACCTAAAAACATTAAGTTGGGCCAACAAAATTGCTTAATGCTGAACGAAAGCCATTAAATCAGGTGGAATTTTTTCCATGATTTAATTATGTTCGTTCAACGAGTTATTTTTTTGAGACGGCAATCGAGCCTGGCCGGGAATCGAACCCGGACCCTGGAGGTGTAAGGCGACAGTGCTAACCACTAAACCACCGTACCGCCTAATATCAAACTGTTAATTAATTGACAATACTGCTGCTTTTTGTTGGAAACTGGCAGACAAAAAATAAAAAATAGTTTCTGAAGCAATGACTTCAATCAATGTTGGGAACACATTGTTAATGTGCCTGCCCTTTCAGAGAACTGAACAGTTAACTGTAGATGGAAGGTTTTTCAAGTCACATGGGAGTAGGTCTGTGCAGCAGGTAAGAACAGAACTATGGAGCGATATCGCGGACAATATTCAAATGCAATTGCAAATTGCATTTGCAATTGCGTTTCCCAGATGTGGATGCACAAAGTGTGCCATAATTCAAATGCAATTGCAAACTTTGCATTACCGTTTGCTGATTCGCCTTTCCGAGCGCACCTTGACTGCCAAATTTCAAATGAAAAAACAAAGTCCATTTGCATTTGGATTTCCCAGGTCTTACACGTCATGAACCTGTCATATTTAAATATCAAAATCAATCACCACATTTGCTTTTTCACTTTCTATGCGCCGCGCGTCAAGCCGGCCAAAATTCAAACGCAATCGCTAATCCATTTGCAATTGCATTTCCAACACGTTACACAGAAACCTGTCAATCAGCGTCAGGGGCGGGTCTATACTGTGCGGCGGGATTGTATGGGGAGTGACGTAATTCGCAGTCGCCGACCAAGAGCAATATTTGAGCAATGGAGGTGAACCGAGATTATCTCATTTGTTTATCAAGAAATAAAGACACAAAAATGACAAATCGCATATTTTCTTGCTCTGGAGTGGACAGAGAAGTTTTTACAAATAAATATATTTTTAGATCTTCTCCTGTTACAGCCTGCTGGAGCTAAATCTTTCAGAAACGCTGCGTACCGGCGCTTTATACCGATGGAGTCACTAAGGGACCGTCTAAAAAGTGCATGACCAAGACCCAAGCGTTTATTTACAGAAGAATACACAAGATTACAGAGGAATACCTCACAGGACATCAAACATATTACACTGTTAAGCTACGGTATGGATTATTTGTTTATTTATTTTTGTTTGTTTAATTGATTTATAATTATTTTAATGTACATTTTCAAATAAATGATTACACAGACAATTCTTGTGGCAATAAAACAGAATTTGTTAAATGAGAGTCGGGGTGTTTTTTATTATTAAAATAATAATTGTAGAGATAAAAAAAGACAATTAAATGAACAAAATCCAATAATTTTTTTTTCCTATAGAAATTTCAAATGTAAAACCAACTGTACTATAATACACTCTACCCTTGCTCATAACTACAACCTTTCCCTTTACAATATTCAGTTTGATATTAATTCAGTTGTAATTTTTTTATAAATGTTTTGCAAAAAGAAAAGAAAAATGAAATCAAACTTAATGAGAAAAATGTTGTAGTTATTAGCAGTGATAGAGTGGATTATAGTACAACTGGTTTTACATGTGTAATCCACATAATGAAAAAGCTGTTGATTTTTTTTTTGTAATGTTATGCACTAAAATGCCTCCCTGCCAGGGATTGCCCCCCCCCCCCCAACATAACCTCTATCAAATATTATATTACAAACATAAATTAATAGGTTTATGATTGATTATAAAATAAGCTATATAAAAAAACACATGTAGTATAGGGGGAAAATATATTAATTATTTTTTTTCATATACATGAAAAATTTTATACTTATAATTTATAATAAAAATCGCTTCGTGTAATTTTTCATCATAAACAATATTTGTTTAGTTTAAACATTTTTGTATTACATGACAAACCCCTGCAAAATAAATGTGCCACAAAATAAACATTATATGAGAATTTGTATTGTGTGTCTTAATTTCTGTTTATTAATATAGGGTTAATTATAATAGGGTTGGTGTCTAGGGTTAATTATAATAGTAATAATATATTTGATAATACTCATATAATATATGATAATAATTTGATAATAATAATATGAATTTTTGATTGTGATGTCCTAATATATTTGACAGAGATTTTGTGGGGGTGCAATCAGTGGCCGGTCGGCATTTTAGCGCATAACACCAACTTTACCGCGGTTCACCTCCCGTGCTCAAATATCCCCCTCTTGGTCGGCGACTGCGAGTGACGTCACTCCCCATACAATCCCGCCCCACAGTATAGACCCGCCCCTGACGCTGATTGACAGGTTTCTGTGTAACGTGTTGGAAATGCAATTGCAAATGGATTAGTGATTGCGTTTGAATTTTGGCCGGCTTGACGCGCGGTGCAGAGAAAGTGAAAAAGCAAACGTGGTGATTGATTTAGCTGTTTAAATATGACCGGTTCATGACGTGTAAGACCTGGGAAATACAAATGCAAATGGACTTTTCTTTTTCATTTGAAATTTGGCAGTCAGTGTGCGCTCGCAAAGGCGAATCAGCAAACGGTAATGCAAAGTTTGCAATTGCATTTGAATTATGGCACACTTTGTGCGTCCACATATGGAAAACGCAATTGCAAATGCAATTGCATTTAAATATTGTCCGCGATATCGCTCCATAGAAATTATATAGGAAATTATATTGAGCAAAATATAGGTAACAGTTGTTCACAACACAATCCCAGCATTTTCAAAAACCCATCATTTCTTTTTATTTTAATTGTACTGGTGTATCAATACCAATTAAAAAAATGAGTTCAAATGAAATATTGAAAAATTAAAAATGTTGCGTTTGTGATATTACACCACTTCTACGTTACGTTTTCGCCACTGCGAAAGCGCATTGAATGCGACCCGGAGAGAGTGAGAAAAAAAAAACACACTTTACAGTATGTTCCTATGGCACTACTCCGCCATTGTATCGAAGAAGAACGACAGATTAAACCAGTGTTTCTCAAATAGTGGGGCGCGCTCCGTCAAGGGTGGCGCGTTTGACGTCGAGAAACATGCTTTTTTTCTATTTAGATTTTTTTACTGTTCTCGAATAAAGTGCAGTACCACTCCACTACATTACATATACATCAGAAAGCCATTAAGAAGTTTGCTTATAGGTCTAACTTTTAACACTGGAGAAACTTTAGAGATTGGTTCTGACAACTGGTGAAGTTGCAGATCCTAGGTCAGGCATTGAAAAAAATCAGCCCCTAGAACTGAGATCAATTTCCGTTATTGCCATTTTTTATTTTTATTTTAACTCTTAAATGAGATCATTTACCCCTTTCAAAGACATTGCTGTGAGTTATTTTCACTGGCACAGAATTCAACATGTTTGCAACTATGTGGCCGCAATCAGTCATATAACGCAACAAGGCGGTGGAACTTAATATTTTGTTTGCCTTCAGTATTGTTTACAATGTATATAGGAATAAAAAAATCAGGAAAAAAGTAAATTAGAGGGCGTTTCAAAACTTTTAACTGGTACTGTACAGTTGGCGTTCGAAAATCCATGTCAACATTGTTAGGAATGTTATCTCATTATAAAGTGTCTACATTTAAAGTTTGATCAATGAAGATGAGTTAACTGGTGCAAGAGTGTTTTGAATATTTGTTTTTAATTCAAAATACGAGTAACAAATTATTTGGTTACAAATTAGGAAATTAAATTAGAGTATTCTAATTCTAGTATTCTATAAGTAATACTAATATATATATATATATATATATATATATATATATATATATATATATATATATATATATATATATATATAGAATACTAGAATTAGAATACTCTAATTTAATTTCCTAATTTGTACTAATATATATATATATATTAGTAATATTACTAATATATATATTAGTATTACTTATAGAATACTAGAATTAGAATACTCTAATTTAATTTCCTAATTTGTATTACTTATAGGTACGTAACTTACGTATTTGTATTACTTATAGGTACGTAATTTACGTACTAATACGTATTTCCTAATATTAGTATTACTTATAGAATACTAGAATTAGAATACTCTAATTTAATTTCCTAATTTGTAAACAAATAATTTGTTACTCGTATTTTGAATTAAAAACAAATATTCAAAACACTTGCATATATATATATATATATATATATATATATATATATATATATATATATATATATATATATATTTATATATATATATATATATATATATATATATTAGTATTACTTATAGAATACTAGAATTAGAATACTCTAATTTAATTTCCTAATTTGTAACCAAATAATTTGTTACTCGTATTTTGAATTAAAAACAAATATTCAAAACACTCTTGCACCAGTTAACTCACCTTCATATATTCTATTCTATAAGTAATACTAATATATATATATATTAGTATTACTTATAGAATATAGAATATTAGTATTACTTATAGAATACTAGAATTAGAATACTCTAATATACTAATATATATATTAGTATTACTTATAGAATAATTAAATAAAAGTTGAAATTATATTATATGAGATTATGTGAAATTGATACATTACACAATTTTTTATTTGTTTATTCATTTCATGATATGTTCAAAACAAATGTATTTTATTTCATGATAGCTACGACATGCACTATGAAATTTCTGCTCCACGTCATGCTCCACGTCCCTGATTTGTGTCTGCTCTTTCTAGTTCAACGACTCGCATTTGTATGCCCCGCCTGTGTTCAAGCATAAAGCATTTGCTCCGCAGCCCGAGTTGTTGCTCCATTTCTTGTTCCACTGTCCAAGTTCAAGGAGGTCATGTTCCATAGTTCCATCTCCGCGTCGCTGTCGGTTTTATTGTAGTCAGTTCGGAATTCAGTTTAGTTATCTTTGTTCTTCTTCCTCTTTTGTTTATTAAATGTCTTGACATCTACTACATGTCTGCATAATGATATTTCGTTATATATTTTAAATATTTTAATAACTGCTGAATTTAGTGTAAAAAATTCACAGTTAAAACTTAGTTTCTTTTTTGTAGATCTATCGGTCGAAGTGTAAACGTTATTTCTTCTTCTTCTTATTATTATTATTATACATACATTCGACTAGTAGTAGTCTACCGGAAATTATTTGTATTTACACACACAAAGGTTTTTCAAAAATATAAAAACATAATTAGCACGATTTTCGCCGACAAAGTGAATCCACTTTTCAAAATTTTTTACATTTTCAAAATTTTCACGTCATCAATGTCCGTTTTGGCTGTTGTGTCTTAATTCTTGAGCATCAATGTTACATTTTTCATAGCAGAGCATTTTGGTCTCTTTAATTAAAAATTTTAATGAATGGATATGACATTTGAAAACATTATCATTAAAAAGAAAGAAGCTTGATTTCAGTCTGTCTTTAACCCTTTTGTTCCGTTATTTAAATTGGAAAATAATAGTTTTTTTAATAGGTTTGTCTTTTGTTTCAGTTCATGTTATATAAACCAAAGTCTTACTTTGGATGTCCGCGTCGAGTTTCTTGAGCCGAGTCGGTGTGTTATGGGATTGTTCAGTAGCGACCTTGTGTGTTGTTTTTCCTGTCTTCAGTTGTGTTGTCCTTATTTATGATATTTTGTCTTTAGGTTGATTGACTGAAATTATTTTGGAGGATTATGTTTTTGATTGATTATGTTGGAGTTTCTTACTACTTCCTGGCAACTCTCCTCCTCCTTCTCCTCCTGACCGTGGATCTTCTGCGTTTTGCAGCTTTACGCCTGCCTGCTCTCACTTTCCTTCTTCGCCTCATGGTCACTCTCTTTACGGAACGTCTCTTCACCCCCCGCCGCCTCCTCCTCACTCTCCTCGGTGCCCTTTTAGTAGCTCTTCTACGCCTGCCTGCTTTGGATCTTCTCAGAGCACGCCTCCTGGCTGGCCTCCTCACCCCAGCGCGGTTGCTCACCTTAAACGATCTGCGCGCTCCGGCCCTTTTGGTCTGCACGAGCAAGCCTCTCTTAACGAGCGATCTGAGCGCGAGGTTGACGCGCGAGTTGTTCTTCTTGACATCGTACCCGCGGCCCGCGAGCGCCTTCTTCAGCGCGACCAGAGACACGCCTTTGAGCTCGTGAGACGCAGCCACGGTTTTAAAAATGAGATCTGAAACTCTCGGGCCGGTCTTCCTCCGCCTTGATCTGGATCTCCTTTTCCTCGCTCTGGCAGTGGAGACTGCCCGTCTTCTCGCGGTCCGTGCCATCGTTTGGTCGCGTTGAAATGTTTGATGCGAATGTCTTGTCGTGTCCTCCTGCTGCGAATGTTTACGACATCTGACAAATGTATGCTCTTAGTGATAATTGTTACGTCGAAATTAAAATTGACCTTCTCAATCAATTACATTTATTACGCTAAAAAGCTGACAAAATAAACCGGCGAGAACTTTATAGACTCAACCTTGCACGCGCATGTTCCCAGTAGTACAGAGTGGACTTGAGATGTGTTTTCTTACCTTCAGAAACGCTCTGATTTCCGAACAAATTATCGATAGATCGTGCTGCTTCCCAGTTGCCAGTTTGCATGTCTAGCCCCCGGTTTGCTCGGTTTGTCCGAACATTTTGTAAAATGACAGAAACGCAACCAGATCTGATAGAGAGACTGGTGGAACCAGCACTACCTCTATTATTTTAACGTTTACATCTTATAAAGTTTTTATTTTTATAAAAATAAACGTTTACATATTTTATGAATTCACAGAAAAGACATAATCCACACACCCACGGTGGTTTTACCCGGATTTTTCTCAACACCGAATATATTTTTTGAAGATTTTCGGTTATGGAGGTAGCACACTACAAACCCGTTGCCATTTGATCCTGACTTAATCTCACAGAGATATGTTTTATCCCACGGAACAGTCTCATTTTGTCCAAAATTCCAGCAAAAGAATACAAGCAACACGCAAATATATACTTTCTGAAGCCTATCCCAAGGTATATTTTGGACGTGGTGCCAGTCCATCGCAGGGCACACACACATACACCCACTCACTTGCTCATTCACACACTACAAGCAATTTGGGAACGCCAATCAGTCTAATCTGCATGTTCTGAATGCTCTGTCCCTGCTGCAAGTATAGGTTGCACCTCGACAAGTAGCTACTGTAAGAAGGATGTAGAATAATCCTGAAAAATGTAAAAACAGAGAGTTATTTTCCTGTGTTTCACATAAAATCGTCATCTGCTCAACATTGTGCTATTTTTTTGTGAAACTAAAATGCAAACCAAAAAAACATATGTAAGTATAAAATGAGTAAAAGAGACTTTTAGAACAGAAAACACATAGCATTAATATGCCCAAAAGAGATAACAATAATTATTTTACAACAATGTTTTATAAAAACTAAATGCGTAACACAACGGTATAATTGATAATAAAATAACATTTAAAAAATCTACAATATAAATTTTATTATATAAAAAAATCCAAATAAAAGTAGAAAAGTAATGCTCTGTAAATATCTATAAAATATGTAATAACCATGTCAGAAAGGATATAAACCGTCAAAAAATGACCTAAGCAACGAAAACATTATGTGAAATAAAAAAAATAGCCAGAAATAATTCTTAAATTTCATATCAGAGGATCCTGCCGATTATTATTATTGCATTAAATTGCATTATAACGGCTCATCAAACCAAGGCAACACAAAAAAACTTGTTAAAACATTACAAGCATTTTAAATTGTAAAAATGTTCAGTAATAATAACAACACTGTAAAAAAAAAAAAAAAAAAAAGCGTAAAAAACGGTCAAATGAGGGGCATTGCTGCCAAACAAAAACCGTAAAATTAAGGTAAAATACTCTAGTTCATATTATGCTCAAAAACATTAAATTTACAGAAATTGTTATTTTATCTTTTACAGAGAAACACCGTTATTTTACTCATTTTTCCTACATTTATACAATTGAACACCTTCATTAACCGATCAGCAGTAGAAGTTTAGCATGAAACACCGTTATTTTACAGATTTTTCCTAAATTTATACGATTAAACACCTTCACTAAACGATCAGCAGTAGAAGTTTAGCAGTGAAACACCATTATTTTACAGATTTTTGCTAAATTTATACGATTGAAGACCTCAATAAAGCAACAGCACTATATGTTTAGCAGTGAAACACCATTATTTTACAGATTTTTCCCAAAATGTATACGATTTAACACATTCATTAAAACAGCACTAGACGTGTAGCAGCAAAATGTTTTTATTTTACAGTTTTTTCCAAAATTATTACAATCAAACACCTTCAATAAAGCAAAAGCATTAGGCATTTAGCAGGAAACACTGTTATTTACAGATTTTTCATAAATTGAAGATCAAACACCTTCAAACAAAGCAATAACACAAAACCCCTGATATTTAACTTTTTTTCATAAATTCCTATGAATACACATGTTCAATAAAGTGTTAACACAAACTCAAGATTACAATATTTGTATAAAAGAATAGTCTGTATAACTGACAGTATAGTACAGGTATGATGCAAAATACAGTAAAAAGAAGTTCAGTTTTATAGCATTACAGTAAAATCCTAAAATGAAAAACAATGAAATATTTAGACTATTGTGCTATAACAGTGAAACATTCTCTCTCACAAACTTAAACATTGCTCTGAAATATCCTTGACTAAAAACCTATGAAGAAATGAACAATTTCAAACAATATTCTCAATGTTCCAATTAAAGTTGGATTGGAAACTTTATTACAAATATAGTACAATGTGGTCCCCTTTTTAATTCTATTGTTCTTATATAATGTATGCGTACAAATAACTTAAACGTTTATTTCAGAATCCTAATGTCTTAGTGCAATTAAATCTAATCTAAAACATACCAAAATGGCAAAATGGACGGTCCAGTGTATCCAAGAAAGATCTTCTTCCAAACAGGCAGTAAAGAACTTGGGCCCGGTTTCTCGATAACGCACACTATTCGCGCGCTAAGAAGACTCTTAAGATATATCTTACGTTAAGTGATAACTTTTCTAAGTGTATTTCTCGAACTGTCTCTTAGGAGTCTTCTTAAGTCGCTGCCTCTTACGTCCGACGTTACGCGGCGCTGTCTACAGTGAAGGTCCTGAATTAGCGGACATCGGTGGCTCTGGAATCGATTTTTCACTCCTTTTGCATGACAGCGTTAAGAAAGACGGCACTTTCTATGCAAATTAAACATTGCACTAAATTCTTTTAATAGCGTTTATTTCGACATGTGTTAACTTAACAATAACATGTCATAATAGACAAATATATAAATTAATATTAATTAATATAATAATATAATATATAATATTTTCATGTAACATGTGGCCGTGAAACGAACCGGGTATCCAATCATAGTTGATGGACAAACAGCTGATAACACTCTTCACCAGCTTCAGGAACAATGTGAAGTGTCAGTTGTTGGGGTTGTACTGTATAGCGCACTTATGGAATGAATACGATGAGATGACAGAGTGGAGGTTTAATACCCCTATCTCACACGCGGGACCGTAAGTGCGGTTCATTATGATTCGGCGCGAGTTTTGGTGCTGTTTCCATTTTACCACGCAAAAAAATAAACATGTTTAACATGTGGAAGCTCGCGGACCTTGTAGATCTTCGCGGACCGTCGGGCGCCGGTCACTCGAGGCGGATCACGGTGCCTAATACCCCTCTCTCACCTGTGTGGTGCCTAATACCCCTCTCTCACCTGTGTGGTGCCTAATACCCCTCTCTCACCTGTGTGGTGCCTAATACCCCTCTCTCACCTGTGTGGTGCCTAATACCCCTCTCTCACCTGTGTGGTGCCTAATACCCCTCTCTCACCTGTGTGGTGCCTAATACCCCTCTCTCACCTGTGTGGTGTCTAATACCCCTCTCTCACCTGTGTGGTGCCTAATACCCCTCTCTCACCTGTGTGGTGCCTAATACCCCTCTCTCACCTGTGTGGTGCCTAATACCCCTCTCTCACCTGTGTGGTGCCTAATACCCCTCTCTCACCTGTGTGGCCGGACTCATCTCCGTGAGCTGCCGCGATTGCCCACCACGTTCCTTTAACGTTCCGCGAAGTTCTACAAAGTCTGCAAGCTACCGCGAGGACCAGCAAAAAATTAAACGTTGAATTTTTCACGCGGAAAGATGGAAACGTAATCACAGCGCAAAAACTCGGGGTGAATCATGATCAAGCCTACGGCCACAGCGCGAGCCCGCGCAGGTGAGATAGGGGTATAACACACCGCATCTCACACCGAGTCACACCGCATAAGTGAATACTGTAGGGGTATTAAACATTACAATCACCCAGAAAAAATGAATGGATGCGGGGTTTGAAACTCCCAAGGTTATTTTCTCATTTAACTAAATCAAATTTCATAAAAATAAAACGTGTCAAAAGAAAAACTCATAAAGTCATGGATAATGGCTAATGATCAATGAAACATATTTTAAACAGAAAGCAGCGAGCAGCTGGACATCGGGACGGGGAGTGTACAGTAAGTACAGTAAGTACAGTAAGTATGATGCGTTGGTCTGGCACGCGCAGGTCTGAGCAGCTCAAGAAGCTCCATAATCTGTTGCCTTGGAAGGCAAAACTTTTATTTATATATATATTTTTAATAACGACCACGGGGAAAATATGAAAAGGGCTGAAGTTTTGTCTAAAGGAAACATGTACATGACCCACACGGCTCCACGGACCGCATCGTCTTCAGTTTAACACAACACCACGCTGTATCGCTGCCTAATTGTTCGCCACCTGTTTAATATTAATAGTGATTGGCAATTTTCATGCGTTAGTCACATTATGAAATAGGCTAATTAAAAGTCACTCTATTAGTTCTGATATCAAATAAAATAATATTCTTAAACAGGTCTACAGTATATTCCATCATTAATACGACTTTGATAACGTGCCATAATGTGTTTGCATACACCGCTGCTTTATAAAGACTGCTGCTCAGTGGCGGCGACTAGCGTCTAGAGCTGAAACTACGCTAAGTATGAGTTAAGGTTGGTCCAGACCAACCTTACGAACGTCTGACGTAGCTAAGAGATACTTAGCGTAAGAACGTTTCGGGAAATGCGCCATTAAGTTAAGAGAGAGGTTAAGGTACGACTTAAGAACTACTTAGAGATAAGAAGCTTTCGAGAAACCGGGCCTTGGTGCATTAGGGTGGATTGGAAGAGAGAAGAAAAGAACACATTAATCTTAGATTTAAAAGAAAAACGTGGCAATATTAATAAATGAGCTTTGTTTACAGCAACAACAATAAGAATTAAAATAAGAATAAAAAATATCTTACCGTCATTGTCTCTTGAGCTTGCAGGTATTTTACATTTCAGAGTCTTCTCCTCTGTCCCTCAGAGACTGCTTTCCTCCTCACCTGTAGCTCAGCAGCGTGTCTTCATTCCTCTGAATTTACACACAACCGCTTACTGGCTGCTGAGTCACACCACCCTGCGCGCGCTAAACATTTGAAGGACGCCTGTTTCTCATTGGCTGGTTCATATCACGTTACGTCTGTACCTGAGCAATAAGCGTAGGCGTTTTCCGCGTCAGGTCCCGCCCTCACTCGCGCGCTTATTTAAACGCGCCAGTAACGAAGCGGTAATTAGAATATCTCCGCCTCCCGCTGCTGATCAGCCAATCAGAAACAAGATTAGAAGATTCCCGCCTCCGGCTGTGGCAGTTAAGCGGAGAGTCCGTGTTGTTTTCTGTAACGTTTTTGGTAAAAAAAATTACACCATAATTCCCCTCATACAAGCTAAATATCAAAATGTAACTTAAAGCGATGCTTTCAAACAGCTACACAGTAAATACATTATCCTTGTGTCAGAATATGCAGGCATGCATTAAGAAAGCTGATGGCTAGATTGCCATGGTGATATTTCAGAACAACTGTAATACAAAAATATATATTTTTGATAAGTATCAGTCTCCTAAATTCTCTTCACATTCTTTGAAGGCATGAAGCAGATACTATAGCCTACATGTAAGTGATAATGTAAGAATAATCTTTAAAAAAGTTATTTAAAAAATGCTAAACTTGCATCTTAGAACTTAAATATCAAAATATTATAAATCTAATATCATTTACCTAAAAATTACAAAGAAAAACAATAATTTTTTTGTATGGACATTAACCTTTATCTAATGAGTTTTGTATTTAATTACAATTTATTATTGTAATTTTACATAAAGTTACACGTAATTTACAAAAACAGAAAAAACACAGTAAAAATAATATGGGCCCGGTTTCTCGAAAGCTTCTTATCTCTAAGTAGTTCTTAAGTCGTACCTTAACCTCTCTCTTAACTTTATGGCGCATTTCTCGAAACGTTCTTACGCTAAGTATCTCTTAGCTAAGTCAGACGTTCGTAAGGTTGGTCTGGACCAACCTTAACTCATACTTAGCGTAGTTTCAGCTCAAGACGCTAGTCGCCGCCACTGAGCAGCAGTCTTTATAAACCAGCGGTGTATGCAAACACATTATGGCACGTTATCAAAGTCGTATTAATGATGGAATATACTGTAGACCTGTTTAAGAATATTATTTTATTTGATATCAGAACTAATAGAGTGACTTTTAATTAGCCTATTTCATAATGTGACTAATGCATTAAAATTGCCAATCACAATTAATATTAAACAGGTGGCGAACAATTAGGCAGCGATACAGCGTGGTGTTGTGTTAAACTGAAGACGGCGCCGTCCGTGGGTCATGTACATTTATCCTTTAGACAAAACTTCAGCCCTTTTCATATTTTCCCCGTGGTCGTTATTAAAAAATATATAAAATAAACGGTTTGCCTTTCAAGGCAACAGATTATGGAGCTTCTTGAGCTGCTCAGACCTGCGCGTGCCAGACCAATGCGTCGTACTTACTGTACTTACTGTACTTACTGTACACTCCCCGTCCCGATGTCCAGCTGCTCGCTGCTTTTTGTTTAAAATATGTTTCATTGCTCATTAGCCATTATCCATGAATTTATAGGCTTTTCTTTTGACACGTTTTATTTTTATGAAATTTGATTTAGTTAAATGAGAAAATAACCTTGGGAGTTTCAAACCCCGCATCCATTCATTTTTCTGGGTGATTGTAATGTTTAATACCCCTACAGTATTCACTTATGCGGTTTGACTCGGTGTGAGATGCGGTGTGTTATACCCCTATCTCACCTGCACGGTCTCGCGCTGTGGCCGTAGGCTTAATCATGATTCACCCCGAGTTTTTGCGCTGTGATTACGTTTTCATCTTTCCGCGTGAAAAATTCAACGTTTAATTTTTTTGCTGGTCCTCGCGGTAGCTTGCAGACTTTGCAGAACGTCGCGGAACGTTAAAGGAACGTCGTGGGCAATCGCGGCAGCTCACGGAGATGAGTCAGGCCACACAGGTGAGAGAGGGGTATTAGGCACCGTGATTTGCCTCGAGTGACCGGCGCCCGATGGTCCGCGAAGATCTGCCAGGTCCGCGAGCTTCCACATGTTTATTTTTTTTGCGTGGTAAAATGGAAACGTAATAACAGCACCAAAACTCGCGCCGAATCATAATGAACCGCACTTACGGCCCCGCGTGTGAGATAGGGGTATTAAACCTCCACTCTGTCATCTCATCGTATTCATTCCGTAAGTGCGCTATACAACCCCAACAACTGACACTTCACATTGTTTCTGAAGCTGGTGAAGAGTGTTATCAGCTGTTTGTCCATCAACTATGATTGTAAAACCCCGTTCGTTTCACGGCCACATGTTACATGAAAATATTATATTATTATATTAATTAATATTAATTTATATATTTGTCTATTATGACATGTTATTGTTAAGTTAACACATGTCGAAATAAACGCTATTAAAAGAATTTAGTGCAATGTTTAATTTGCATAGAAAGTGCCGTCTTTCTTAACACTGTCATGCAAAAGGAGTCAAAAATCGATTCCAGAGCAACCGATGTCCGCTAATTCAGGACCTTCACTGTAGACAGCGCCGCGCAACGTCGGACGTAAGAGGCAGCGACTTAAGAAGACTCCTAAGAGACAGTTCGAGAAATACACTTAGAAAAGTTATCACTTAACGTAAGATATATCTTAAGAGTCTTCTTAGCGCGCGAATAGTGTGCGTTATCGAGAAACCGGGCCATGGTATTTTTACTGTTAAAAAATTTGAAAAAAAGTTAATTTTTCAATATTGAAATAATACTTAAAAAAACAGTCGACTTTGTAATTTACAGATAATGTCTGTAATTTTACAGAGAAAAAATTGTAAAAAAAAGGAAAACTACTATAAAATTTGAAAGTTATTTTCCGTAAATTTAGGACGTTTTTTTTTACAGTGAACAATACAGGTAATAACAAAACTGCACAGTACAAGTAAAATTTTGGTATAGGTCCTGTGATGGGACATACAGTGGTGTGAAAAACTATTTGCCCCCCTCCTGATTTCTTATTCTTTTGCATGTTTGTCACACAAAATGTTTCTGATCATCAAAAACCGTTAACTATTAGTCAAAGATAACACAAGTAAACACAAAATACAGTTTTTAAATGAGGGGTTTTATTATTTAGGGAGAAAAAAATCCAAACCTACATGGCCCTGTGTGAAAAAGTAATTGCCCCCTGAACCTAATAACTGGTTGGGCCACCCTTAGCAGCAATAACTGCAATCAAGCGTTTGCGATAACTTGCAACGAGTCTTTTACAGCGCTCTGGAGGAATTTTGGCCCACTCATCTTTGCAGAATTGTTGTAATTCAGCTTTATTTGAGGGTTTTCTAGCATGAACCGCCTTTTTAAGGTCATCCCACAACATCTCAATAGGATTCAGGTCAGGACTTTGACTAGGCCACTCCAAAGTCTTCATTTTGTTTTTCTTCAGCCATTCAGAGGTGGATTTGCTGGTGTGTTTTGGGTCATTGTCCTGCTGCAGCACCCAAGATCGCTTCAGCTTGAGTTGACGAACAGATGGCCGGACATTCTCCTTCAGGATTTTTTGGTAGACAGTAGAATTCATGGTTCCATCTATCACAGCAAGCCTTCCAGGTCCTGAAGCAGCAAAACAACCCCAGACCATCACACTACCACCATCATATTTTACTGTTGGTATGATGTTCTTTTTCTGAAATGCTGTGTTACTTTTACGCCAGATGTAACGGGACACGCACCTTCCAAAAAGTTCAACTTTTGTCTCGTTGGTCCACAAGGTATTTTCCCAAAAGTCTTGGCAATCATTGAGATGTTTTTTAGCAAAATTGAGACGAGCCTTAATGTTCTTTTTGCTTAAAAGTGGTTTGCGCCTTGGAAATCTGCCATGCAGGCCGTTTTTGCCCAGTCTCTTTCTTATGGTGGAGTCGTGAACACTGACCTTAATTGAGGCAAGTGAGGCCTGCAGTTCTTTAGATGTTGTCCTGGGGTCTTTTGTGGCCTCTCGGATGAGTTGTCTGTGCGCTCTTGGGGTAATTTTGGTCGGCCGGCCACTCCTGGGAAGGTTCACCACTGTTCCATGTTTTTGCCATTTGTGGATAATGGCTCTCACTGTGGTTTGCTGGAGTCCCAAAGCTTTAGAAATGGCTTTATAACCTTTACCAGACTGATAGATCTCAATTACTTTTGTTCTCATTTGTTCCTGAATTTCTTTGGATCTTGGCATGATGTCTAGCTTTTGAGGTGCTTTTGGTCTACTTCTCTGTGTCAAAATAGTTCCTATTTAAGTGATCTCTTGATTGAAACAGGGGTGGCAGTAATCAGGCCTGGGGGTGACTACAGAAATTGAACTCAGGTATGATAAACCACAGTTAAGTTATTTTTTAACAAGGGGGGCAATCACTTTTTCACACAGGACCATGTAGATTTGGAGTTTTTTTTCTCCCTTAATAACGTAAACCTTCATTTAAAAACTGCATTTTGTGTTCAATTATGTTATCTTTGACTAATAGTTAACGGTTTTTGATGAGCAGAAACATTTAAGTGTGACAAACATGCAAAAGAATAAGAAATCAGGAAGGGGGCAAATAGTTTTTCACACCACTGTATGTACAGAACCTGTAATCAATCCTTGGCTCATTGTTTTTCTCCATGTTATTCCAGTGCAAAAAAGGATTAAGCAGTAATTTAGAAACTTTCTCTAGAACTGTCAATCAACGATAACAACTCAGATAGTAAGGTTTACTATCCCAATACTAGTTTGCTTAACAACGTTTATGAGATTTTAATGTTAGCTCCAAGAGAAATCAAATATAATAAAAAAATCATTAACTACATGTTAATTATGGTGTACAGACTCGGTTATAGGAGACACTGCTGACCTAACCTGGAATTGCTTATGGTTAAGTGTAGACCCTTTTATCTGCCCTTAGAATTACATCAACCTGTATTACTGCTGTATACATTCCACCAGCTGCTAATGACAAGCTTGCAATGAAAGAACTACATGCACATAACAGTCTCATCCAGATGCTGCTTTTATTGTTGCGGGTGACTTTAACCACTCTAACTTAAAAACAGTGCTCCAATTTCAGCATGTTTCCTTCCACACTAGAGAAAATAAAACCCTGGACCATGTTTATGTGGGAGAAAATTCTTCCACCTGTTGAAAGTTGCCTATAATTTAAAATATCAAACAGTTAACAAATTACTTACAATCAAAATTAAAGAAAATTTCAGACGCCACACAGAACTGGAAGAAGTAAGAGGATTTATTGCAGCAATAAAACCCAGTGAGCCGCACTTGCAATGCTTAGGTCATAAATACAAGCAGACTGAATTCACAGTAAAAGCACACACCTTTTATACACTTCATGAGAAGGAGGAGGGAGTCCCGGGGAATTTCCCGACCCCTCCTCTATACACTCTTTGTGCTGACCACATCAAATTTTTATTCCATTATAATCCAGTTCCATCAATTATTTTATTCCAGTTTCTATCAATTAATTCTTCTATTATAATTATATTTCTCTTGTCTTGTACCATTACATCATACACCTTGCTATCTGACTCCTCTTCATGCTCATAACTTTCTCCATTATAATTTATTTTCATTAATAATTATTTTCTATTATCTTTACACTTTTCGAGTCTTTATAATAATATAGGGGTGTTGCTTGTTTTCAAGACTTTTTCCTCGTGTTTCTTTGGTTTATTCTTCATTTCTCAAGAGACTAGTCATGGGTAAGCATCTCCTTTATACTACTGTACTTAATTTATTTATTATTTATTACTTATTTGCCTTATTTTACCCTATTCAATGTTTTTATACATGTCATTCTATTTTATAGCTAACTGCAACTTCTCCATTGATGACATCCTCCCTGTGGATGATTCGGACAGCCAGGGCAGTTCAGATCGTGTTCCTTCTGAGGACTACAACCCGACTGAGCCAGCTGTGGATCCGGCCTCTGTGAGTCCTGACCGATCTGATTCTGAGTTGTCTGAGTCTCTGATGCAGTATCTACAAGATAAAAGTTTTACTTATTCTAAATAAGTATTCTTATTCTTATACTTATTCTACTTAGACTAAAAGGGATGAGTCTAAGCCTGCTCCTTCTAAGAGACGGTGTTTGGATGTTGAGAGTCCTCACTGTTCTTTTCAGCCAGTGAGGGCCACGTAGAGTACTCCCGCTCCATCTAACAGACAGCCTAGATTTAAAATAAGTGTGAGTACTCAGACTGATTTACACGTGTCTGTTAGTACACAGACCAATGAAACTAATTCCATTGGTATTCAAACAGATTTTCCTCAGGCCTCTGTGTCTATGTCAAACCATGGGGTCTCTGTGTTCATTCCCCTCACTGACCTTCCTCTAGGAGTCGTCCTAGGCCCGAGAAGGCTTGATATGTAATTTACTTTCTCTAGATGCTTACCCATGGCCCCCTATTTTGTATGTTTTCCATTGGGCCTTTTTATACTGTTGTAAGTATTTTATGTTATTACCATGTAGATACGCATTTTTATTCTGTGTCTACTCTTATTAAACTATGTTATTCATAAGCCTGTTTCTGTGTCGTTTTTCTGTGTCACTTCTTATCAACTCGTACCAGTCTACGCTCACACATGTACACTGTCATGGAAATTCCCTTGCATTCATGTCATGTACAATATCGATAACTGATTTATTACTTTGTTTTTCTCGTGCCTCCGAGTTTTTATGGCCTGAACATCTGCTCTTCTTCCTCATTAATTTTCAGGTTTGTCCAATTATTTTTTATTTCTGGTCTTATGTCTCCCTTATCTTATCTGTTGGTTCCAGCTATGTCCAGTTTCTGGTCCTTCTATATTTTCATTACCTCATCTAGTTATCCTTTTATGTACTTCCGATCTTTCCCTCAACTCTTCATTAAGTGTGTGTGTGCTCAGTTTTCCGCTAAGTCCGGCACCTTAAGTGTGTGTGCTCAGTTTCAGCAAGTCCGGCACCTGGCGCCTTATCTTGTCTATGTTTTACGACCTGTCATGCTCCTTGGTCTTATGAAGTTTCGGGTACCCCTGTCTTTTCTGCTTTTCCTGACTTTCCCCTGTCTGTTAAAAAATTACCTGAACTCCTTCAACAGGGAGTTCGGTACAAATACCGACACATACTTTCCCCTTCACTATCTCTGTCTCAAGATAGATATCATGAAGTGGGACTGTGATACAGCCTGCTCCTATGCCACGTAAAATAACATCGGTGCCTGTGTAGGTTTTCTGAGACAGTGAAAGTGTACCAGCTAACATCAGAGTCTGTGCTGCACCTGTATCTCGCAGGATGGACACTGGTCTGCGAACGCCTTCAGGGCTGTCTGCCACTGACCCTTGTAACATGAATGGCTTATATACTTCCACCGTTTGTTCAGGTAAGACATGTTTTACTTGCCTTTCAACAAACCCCACAGACTTTGACTTTACAGCTGTGTTTTTCTTTTTCCAGGCCTCACAGTCTGAAATCAGATGATCCGCACTTAAACAGTAAAAACATACTCTACCTCCCCCTGAGCGATACTGAGAAGTTCTAAACCTACCCCCTCTTGCAGGTTTCACACTGCCTGCTGAAGGTTTCACCTGCCCTTCAACCCCACGGACAGCGAATTTATCCATTCTCACAGTAGGAGTGAATACAGTATGGTGCGTCAACTCAAATTCATTAGCCAGTACAGCAGCTGCTGATAATGACGTGACTTTTTGCTCATTTAAGTGCAATACAACATTTTGTATTGCACTTAATTGGAGAGAGCACTTAATTGGATGCGCACATACGTGCACTACACACACACATATACACCTGCACGTAACACCAAGAGTAAAGACAATCTAAAAGTGTAGCCACTGGGGGCTGACTCTGAACTTCATGACGAGTTTCAACACATTGGCCGGAACGTGGTTGCCACTCCGGCAACCTGTGGTTCCCACTTATTCCCCTCTATCTATTAACACCACAACAAACAGTGTGACCACCCAGAAACGAATCACTTTGTACTCAAATTAGAAGCCTTGAATGAACAAAGAGGTTTGCCACAACTCTGCCTTTAGATCTGGCGATGCACAGGCCTACAGTACCGCAAGGGCCAATCTGAAGTGAGGCATTAAGATGGCTATTGCTACAAGCTGAAAATTGAAGAACACTTCTCCAACTCCAATCCCCAGAAGATGTGGTGGGGCATTTAGGCCATCAGCAACTACAGGCCCATCAACCCCTCACCTTTTGTCCGCTAATATATTTTTTAAGATGAGCTAAACAATTTCAATACTCATTTTGAAAGGAATAATCTGGAGCCAGCAATCAAAATTGAGCTCCCTGCAGACTACCAGCCACTGACACTCTCCACCAATGATCTCAGCGCAGTACTAAGTAGGACAAATGCAGGGCCTGGCGGTAGCCTTGTACACGCCATCAGAGCATGTGCTGGGGAGAAGGCAGGGGTCCTAATGGAATTATTCAACTTGTCTCTAGCCCAAGCTATTGTGCCCACCTCCTTTAAGACCACCTCCATTAAGCCAGTACCTAAACACTTCACTGCAATGTGCCTTAATAACTACCACCCAGTAGCACTCTCCCCCCATTATCAGGAAGTGCTTTGAGCAACTTGTCCTGGCACACCTTAAAAACTTACTGCCACGCTAGACCCCCCACCAATTTGCTTACTGTTG